>FR990002.1:13067500-13667500 GCA_905404265.1 Fabriciana adippe
TCCTAAAACCAAGAATATTTTAAATAAAACTGTATTTCCTCATTTTGTCCATTCAAAACGTCAGAAACCAAAATCAAAATATAACAAAAAAAAATTGATTTGTGCCTTCTCCATTGTATGTGACATTGGCAAAGTAATCTGTACTGAACTGGCACGGTTTGAAGCCGTTAACAAGAGGATTGAATTGAATTGAAAACAATCCAAAACAATAGTTTTATTTAAAAAGTTGAATATTCAAGTAAATCTAAAAAAATATTGATATATATAATTTTATTATTATTATTATAAACCATTTTATATAATAATTTTATAAGAATACGAACTTTATTAGCCTTTTTTACTTACCCCAATTGTAGCCGCCATTTTATCCGTACAATATTCAGCCACGTCTCGCCCCAAAACACCAAAATATAGACCATAAAATAAACACAGAAGGCCCGTGTCCATCCATGCTTGGGGTTTTTGGTTGAAAAATGCATTAATATTCAGGAAAGCTAACATCATGACTATATAACCAAATAAACCCAAGAAGCAACTCACTTTGTATATTAAGTAGAACCATTTGTATACCAATCTGAAAAGTAATATTTACATATACTGTAAGCAAAAATGGAGTTTTTTTAATTAATATAAAATTGTTTAATACTTTCTTATTTTCATGAAAATATGTTTATTTCTTTTTTTCTCTATCCACATTTCTGGACTCTATAACTTTAGCCTGCTTTAATAAAGCACTATATATCTCACTGCCACAGGTTGGCTGGAAGAGATTTCTTCTAGAGAAAAGTCCACCGTTGCAAACAAACATTGTATTTTAATTATTTAAGTATTTAATTTTTAAGTGCAATAAAGAAAATAATAATAATAATAATATGCTCAAAGTCCAAATTATGCTTTACATCCCTAATCTAACATCCATTGATGGTAGATCAAAATCTACCATTTTTTATAATAGCAAAGTTAGAACTCAATGTATAGAAATAACAAATTTTAATAATAATAATGACGTTTTAAACAGTTGTCTGTGACAACAGCCAACATAACAGAGTTTAGACACACAAGTAAATTGCCAGCGTTAGTCCTAGTGTAAGTTAGGATAGGCTTTATAAGATGAACACCCTGATAACTCATTTTTACAAGGATCTAATGATCTGTAGCCCTTAGGCAGATTTTTTGTTTTTTTTTGGATCTACAATCCGGCTTCATTAACTATAATTAGATAATTCGTGTGGTCTATCATTTTTTTAAGTGCCTGCTCCATTGAGAAAGCTACTCCAATGTACGCTGCTATAATCTGTTGTGCAATTTCATTATGTTGCGTCTTTTGAGCCTATTTTGATAACCCTGAATGGCTAGTTGGGCCTTAGACAGATGATAAAGTTATTTTATTTCTTTAAAAAGTAATACAATAAATATTAAATATATTACAAACCTTGGTGTTGTGACGGACATAGGTTTATGTGTAGATTTCCATATAACAAGAGCAGTGAGTAGAGTGAAGATAGTCCAAACAATCATGAACCTTGTCCAATGGTTGTGGATGCTCATAATTAACGGTATCGACCACATCGCCACCATTGTGAAAGACTAAAAGTATATATAATACTAGTGACTAAGTCGTCCCTAGGTTGCTTCCCCATACAAACTTTCATCCCCATTTACACCCCCTTAAGGGATGATTTCTGGGATAAAAACTATCTTACATCCTTTCCAGGGTCTCAAACTAACTTCTTACTAAATTTCATCTAAATCGGTTCAGTAGTTTCGGAGCCTATTCGATACACACAAACAAACAAAAAATCTTTCCTCTTTATAATATTAGTATGGATATAGAAGTATCGTAAAACTATTAATCACTAGAATATAAAGTATTAGAACCAATAATTTAAATGAATAAATTACTGTTTACTGTAAACTAACCACTCCTCCCTAGGTTACATGTTTTAATTTCCTTAAGCGGAACCCTATTTCTTTTTCTAAAATAAAAGTATACTTAGTTAGTCCTTATAAAATCAGCTGTTTCCAAGATTAGCCAGAACAAACAGACAGACAAAATTTTTAAAAATTATATTTTTCATTTAATTTTAAAAGTTATATATATTTAACTACTTCATTTGCATTAGCAAGGATAATACTGGTATGGAAAAATAACTATAAAAGTAAAACAAAATATAACCATTATAAGAAAATGTAAAACAAAAAAAAAACAATTAACTCACGGCATATGACCTATAGTGTATTTTCTTCCATTCAGAAACTATGATTTGGGCAATCACCAGAGTTGCAATTAGAATAAAAACCATTGTCATGTGCATAGAGTCATGACCACGATGCTTTTCATGTAACTTCTGATGATCATATCTGTGAATTAAATAAATATCATTATAGTAAATATTTTATCATCCCATTAATATTATAAATATAATAATTTGGAATAGCACATAGGTTACTTTTTATTCGGGAAAAATGTTTGGTTCCTGTGGGATAGATTTGTTTTTGTTTTTCACAAAGCAAGGGATCGACTATTCCATACTAACAATTAAAACATACCTAGGGATGAACAACGACAATGACAGTGAGTCTGTAGTATTATATAAAGTTGTACCCTGGTTTCATAAACAATCTCAATTTTTGCTTTAATTAAATTATCTACCTTGGTATTTTAAAGAAATAACAAATGTTTGTATGCATGTAAGAAGAAATAAATATTTTAAGAACTTAAGTAATTCTAAAAATTTGAATGTAAATCTAAGATATACCACATTATGCAGATGGGCCTTTAGTAGGAACATAATATTTACTTTCAATCATATATTCTTTTAAAGGACATAAAAATGGTCAACAAGTCATCATTTAGATACCTACATTTTTTTGGTTCTTTTATTATCAATACCATATAAAAACAAATACAAATCTGGCTAACAATAAACAGTAACATACATACATACAAGATTACATTAAGAAAAGTACTATTAAGACAAATTGTACAATATGTACCATTACAACTAACACTGTAGCAAATAATTTTTTAATACTTGCCTTAATTTCTCTTCAGGTGTCATTTCTTCATAAGACTGAAAATGTACAAAAATATTACTATTTAAAATTTTTGTCGTATATTTTAGAGTACTAACAGTAATAATCAACAGACGAAAACCTTTACCTTATTGCCGTCGACCGGCCTATGAAGATCCATAGTGATATATTTGATTTTCCTTTCACTTAAAAATTAAATAAACTAATAAAAATAGTGTACGATCACAATTTTTATTTACTTAATCTAATTAAAAACTATACCAATAAAAGGTTATCACTTGCCGCAACAAATGATTATAGATTTTATAGTGCTGTAACTGCTGTTACAAATATGCTGTCAAAATGACATTGAGATTTGTGAAGTGTGGACATTACTGTTGTTATTCTTTTCTTCATTTAAATAATAATTATATTATTGAATTTTTTGTAATGTTTTCGAAGAGAAATTTTAGCTTTAAAGAAATCTTTTAATAATATAATATAGGTCCGTTTAAGTACTTCCTCTGACATTTTAGATCTCGCTGCACGCCCGCAAAAAGAAATGGTTACAGTTCTCTATGAGCATAAATAAAATGTTTAAAGATTTTTTTGAAGGACAATGCAATCTTTTGAAAAGAATATAAAGTTATATTTTGTAATATAATATAATACTATTTCAAAAGTCTTTTTTAAGCCGCGTTGACGCGCTCAAAGTATGCTTTGACGAAAAGCTTAGAAAAAAGTTTTATGTGAGAAACACGACTAGTCTCCTTAATCTGTGAACACGACTTCGAGTTCACTTTGATTGAATGCTGACATCAAAGTGCGCTTTGATTCCCCTGTTGTAAAACTCCAATAGGATCCCATTGGAGTTTTTAAACAGAGTCATGATTGCATGTTTACATGTTTAAGTTCGTTCGTTCGTTTACATGTTTAAAGTTGCGTCAATTATAGTATGTAATCAAAACTACTTTGTCAAAGTAGATTTTGATCTTGTCAACGCGGCTTAACAGAAAATTTTATAGAGTCGATGTTCCTTACACATTATATTTTCTCTTATCTATGGTAAGAACTGATAAGATTAATAACGTCAACGTGAGGCAATTTTTGACAGTAGATAAATAAATTTGACAATAAAATAAATATAACTCATGGATGACAAATAAAAATATAACTCTTCTCTATGTTAGAGTTAACTAATGTTAGAGTTTCTATAATTTCTTAACTTCCAAAAGCTAAGATTTAAATTCAATGCCGAATAAAGGTACGCAAATGTATGTTTGCATAATATCTCTTATAATAATAACGAAACAATAGTATGAATGTCATCTAAAAATGTAAATAACTAGAAGCCTGTTCTGGTTTCGCTGAGCTTTGCTTCGTTTTAGTTATTCGACATTTAAAACATTCTGATTTCTGTATTATTTAGAAAAGTAGGGGCCTTTTATCCTTTTAATATCAAGAATATTCTTACTATCCATGTCAATACAGTAAAAATTCAGCACTAGATCTTTGTTTGATGGTTGACAAATCAGTCAGCGCAAATAATTTTTATTAATCATTTAAATAACATATATTCATACTTATTATAGTGTATTTATGATAATAGTCCCCTGACCAGTTATTGCCATAGTTAATGACAGTAATAGTTGCCACCTTTGAAGAATGTATTAAAATACACAAATGTGTTCTTAAAAATAGGTGCATTTTCTATTCTTTTTACTGTCATAGTCCTACATGACTGGTATGTCCAAAACTATATGGTGATTGAACATTGGATAAACATCTACCGTACCTTATGAACAGTTTGCCCGCTGATATCAGACATGAACCAAATGGAAGTAAATTTGCCAAATTATTAAAAAACCATTTTATGGACAGTTTAATATAATTAAACATACTTCACCTAGAAGCCTTAAATATTATAACCTAAGTCTATCGTGAGACTCTGATCCCACAGCAAACAAACTGTGCAAACACCTTTGTGGGTCCACTTACGTAAAAATGCTGTATTAGTACATACTATAATAATTAAATAAATAAATAAATAATACAATTTTGCATATGTTATTTGTTATAAAACTTTTCTGAATTGTTGCTGCTACTTCATACTCATCCTCACACAAAAGAAAATCTCTTTTATTATTATGTAATCTTATAGGAAAATGTTATGAAGGTAACAATATAAACGACGCATTTTTTTATTTAGATGCCAGACTGCCTCCAGTAGAACAAAAAGTGGCTGTTACCATACAGAATGTTTGTAGTCCTAAAATTACAACAACCAAATCAGGAGTAAATAAGGTATGTTTCCTTAAATAGCTATTTATAATAAGTTTTATTAGAAAAAAAAAAACATTGTATCACTTTCTTAGAGATTGAAATAAACCCTTGTTAACTGGATATTTAGCAAGAATCAAATGGTCCTTTAAATTAAAAAAATAAGAATAATTTATGGCAAAGGATGCTCTTAGTCATGCAATAAGCGTTTCTAAAGTTGCTCGGCAACTTTTGTACTAATTCTAAGTTTTATTTCTATTAAACATAGCTATAATATCTTTGTGTTAAAAAGGCTGTTTATTATTGACATAATAGAATATGAGCAGAGCCACAAGTAAAAAAATTTAATATTCTTAAATAGGATGTTAATTAAAATAACACTTGAGTTAAACAGTTTACGTAATATATCTTTATTATATACATACATATGGAGATATTTTAGTATACAAAAAGTTCTTAAATTTTGTATAACATATATTTTGGCACCAGATCACAAAATTGATCATTTCATGATATGTTTTAGGTAATAGCAAATAAAATTATCCTAAAAATTACATCACTACATAATATGTAATACATTTTCTCAATATGTTATAAATTTCACTATAAAAATATTAAACTAAAAAGGAACTATTTATTATCATTTGAATAATTTAAATAAAATTATCTAATTACCTCAATTTTCAACCGACTTCTTAAAAAAGGAGATGGTTCTAATTTCATCGGAATCTTTTTTTTTATTACTGTATCAAACGTAAGGAGCTTTAATGTTTTGAAAGTAATGGTTTAAAATTGAAGCAATAATGGTTCTTATATCTTGGCCAAATATGCTAGTTAGACATTTTTACTAAATATATAAACTATATACTTCAATATATGTTGACTGACTATGGTCCCCACATCTTTTGCAAATACAACATCCAAATGATTCAATTTAAACCAATCACCAATAGGTTGAATGGCTTCTAAAACTCCTGTAGAGTTCAATTTTCTAGCGAGACGATATATTTGCTGAAATAGTACGAAAAATATCAATATCTTAATTGTTTATTACATACTAATATAGTATATATGACTCAAAATTACATCACTATTGAATTTATAATAGGCTCGACCAATCCACATATGATTCTTGATATGTATATCGATTTCGCTTATACATATGTATTTGAAATTGTGGCAAACAAAAATGTAACTTGACACTTCATTGAGGTAATATTGAAATAAACACTATCAAGTGTCTTCTCCATTCTATGTGACATTGGCAAAGAAATCTGTGCTCAACTGGCATACTTTGAAGCCGTCAACAAAAGAATTGAATTGAATCATAACAAAAAAATATTCTAATACACCATGTTAATAAATAAATATATTAGAGACTAGCGACTCGCCCTCGCTTCGATCCGGTTCGCCCCTAGGAGATTCTTTAAATTGACGTAACTTTTTTATTTATGAATCGATTGAAATAAAACAAATACTAAATGTTAAGTGACAATGATAAAAAGCTTATCACAGTACATTAGTGAAAACCGCATACAAATCGGTTAAGCCATTTCCGAGATTAGCGCGCTCAAATGCACAGACAAACAGACAAAAAATCTAAAAATCATTGTTTTGGGTTCTATTGCGTTAATAAAGACCCCTCCCCATATACGAACAGCGATCAGTTACACTTTTATTATATATGTATAGATGGTGATTTTTTTATGTTTTCTCTTTTCCTCAATCTCTCTTTTTCCCCTTTTTTCTCTCAATTTTCTTAATAATCTGATTATATACGTCTTTCCACTATTTGTTTCGATTCGTCGGTAATACAATATAAGCTATTTATGGTGGTATGTTTAAACTAAATATATTTACATACTTTTTTCTCAGTGAGCTGATCATTTTCACCATACATAAGAGTAACACGTGTTTTTACATTGTCGAGATTGTAAGCCCTCACCGATCCGAACAGGCCATCCTCCCACGCTGTGAATTCATCTGGAAATAATGAATTTTCTTAATTATATCTATACTGTATCTACATTTTACATAAAACTATATTTTCGGGTTTCAAATTGAATAAATACATCTTTATCGTAGAATTACACCCATGAAATATTAAAATAACATCTACTGTTATCACACCTAATTTAGAATGATTTAAAATATTGTGCCTTTGCTCTTTTTCTTCCAAGTTTCTGAGTAAGACACCGTATGTACGAATTTCGAAACGTCATACACCTAAGTCTATTCCGTGACCCGCATTTTCCGTTTATTAAAGCATTCAAAACGTCAGAAAAATACATCAAAATAAAACCTCGAGAAAATCCTAAAAACATGATGGACTGTTCGAATTTTTGCGACACAGCTTATTAAATTACGTACCTAATTACGGTTGTTTTTATCTGTTATTGTTACTGTATACTTTAATTTTAATAAATCATTAAGTTAATCATCTTTTTCCTCCCAACATCGCTTACAACTCCTCTTTTCTCTTTCTATCTTTTTTATCATTCTTTCGTCATTCGTTCTATATGTACACCCAAACCAATGGAGCTTTTTCTTCATAAACTAATTTAATAATTACCTGTCAAAGCAATTTTACCAAAGTGCTCCAATTGGCGAAATGACGCGGGCTGCGCTCTCGCTATAGCTAATGGCATCATATCCTGTTAACAAATATTGTTTTTATTATACTCTAAATAACTTTTCACATCCAGGCATTGCGTTATCTAAATAGATCAAACTCATTGTGACAATCGCAAACCTAACGTTTCGGGGAAGGGAGTTCCAAAGGCGAGAGGCCATAATACTAAAGGAGTTGCTGTAAAAGATAGAGGAGTGGAAAGAAGGGAAGTCGAGAATGGGAATCAACAATCCTTTGTCACGAAAATTTCAATACTTTCCTTGAATCCTCTTGAGAAAGAACAAATAATAAATATAGTATAAAATATGTAGTATAATACGGATTCTTACTGGATCATACTGCTCTTCATCATTTCCAACGAAACGGTAAGCTACTCTCATGCAGACGTTAAATCGAACTTCTCTTTGAGAGCACCAGGTTTGGACGAGCAAATATAGAGTTTCACGATTTATATCGAGTGCCAACATCCCAAGAGATCGAAGGAACTCCTGAAATTTTATAAATATTATTTTTTTAACATTTATTTAATATTAGTGAATTTCATAGATTTCAATTATTTTTTATATTTAGAATATATTATTATTTTTATTTACTATAATTTTTTTATTTAGAAATTCGTAAAACAATAATTGTGAACGTTACTTCATTATTAGTATTATTTTCGTCCTTTTACGCATTAGTTTTTTACCGGTGGTAGGACTTTGTCAAGCCTGAGGAATCCGACTGGATGGGTACCACCCCCTTATCTATTTCTGCCGCCAAGCAAAAATGATTGCATTGTTGTGGTCCGGTTTGAAAGATAAGGTAGCCAGCGCAATTACAGGCAAGAGGCATATATATCATCTTAGTCCTCACAGTGGCAACGCACTTGCGGCTCTGCATTTGTGTTACCTAAAACCTAAGTGCATGAACCGTAGGTGTTATGGGCGACAGGTACTGCTTTCCATCAGGTGGTCTGTCTGCTCGTTTGTCACTGAATCTCATAAAAAAAAATAGTACCTGCTTACTACAAAACTTATACTAGCAGTTAAATATATCTATGGATTTAGGTAAAATTTAATAGACAGTCTATAACCTGAAGTACGAGTAACACAGCCTGCTTCATACAAAACATGTAGAGAACAGAGATGCATCCAGCGAAGCGAGAGTAAATCGCTAGTCTATATATATATAAAATGCTTTGTCCTGACTGACTGATCGAACAACGCGCAGCCTAAACCGCTGGTCGTAGAAACATGAAATTTGGAGGACATATTTCTTATACAAGGCAGACATCCGCCAAGAAAGGATTTTTCGAAATTCAGCCCCTAAGGGGGTAAAATAGGGGATAAAAGATTGTATGAAACTCTGTCATTCTTAACGCGAAATGCACGAAAAGTGGTATTTAGCTTTAAGATGAAAAATAAGAAATACATGTATAAGATTTTTTTCGAAATTCATCCCTTAAAATGGTAAAAGGGGGTGATAAAGTTTATATGGGCAAACAATTATTTATGATCAGAATTACTTAAAACTTGGTATTAATGCTCTTCAATACAATTATATAAATAAGTATTTTAGCATTTTTTGAAATTCATCCCATGAGGCTGTCAAATAGGGGATGAAAGTTTGTATGAAACTCTGTAATTGATGCACGGAAAATAATAGGTATTTACCTATAAAATGAAAAATAAAATAATACAAATATCTTTTTTTTTTCGAAATCTATCCCTTAAAAGGGTAAAAGGGAGTTATGCTGTTTATATAAAGAAAAAATTGTTTATGATCAGAATTACTTGAAACTTGGTATTAATGCTCTTTAATACAATTAAACAAACATGTATTGTAGATTTTTTTTAATTCAGCCCCTAAATGGGTAAAACTGGGCGTTGAACTTTGAGTTGTTGAATATATTTAAATCGAATAACACGGCTCAAGTTATCTGTAAGTGCACACTTACTGTGTAGGATAAAGTACAGAATGGAATTATTCTGAATCCAAAGGAAAATTATGTATAACTTTTCGGCTGGCCACAGCAGCGACAACTATAACATATGAATTCAATGGAAATTAAAACTGAGCAAATTTTTCAGTCCACGCGAGCGTAGCCGCGGGCAAAAAGCTACAGCAAAATAAGAATGGCACTTTACCTGTGTAACTTAAAAAAGAAGGAAAAGGAGGGAGACTGTAAGCTTCAGGTGTACATAGCACGGGGTCTTTAAAAATAACGTAGATGTTAGCCTGTTAGTACAATATGTTAGTTAAAAAACCCACATTAGCCGACTTACAAGATTCTAAAGTCGTAAATATTGTTTGCGATTGTATCATTTTACTCTATTCCTCTAACTTTGGAAAAATGGAGTAGAAAAATGTGCAACAAACACAGGTAGTATAGCTTGCTAAATACCTAAAGTGTAAATTTATTTACAGAATATACGCTTAACATCTTTAAGATAATGGATATTTTGAGTTACGATCGCTAAAATTTAATTTGTTTTCCATATATCTTTAAGAAATAATAAAACTAAATAAATAAATAATAAATATGTTGGGACATTAGCACACAGCACCATCTAGTTCCATGGTAAGCAACGAGGCCTGTGTTATGGATACCAGATAGTTGATACACTACATATTATATGTAACTTTAAATACATACATATTATAAATATAAACACCCATGACTGGAGTACAATCTTTCGTGCTAATCACACAATTGAAAGCCCCCAGCGGGACTCGAACCCGCGACCGCTGGCACAACAAGTAGGGTCACTACACACTGAGCCAAACGTGTCGTCCAAAAACTTACACGAATTTAATTTTGCAAGTAATAAAGTATGTATTGCGAAAAAGTTTATTTTTTTCATAGTTTGATCGCGGGTGAAGCCGCGGGTTCTGCTAGTATTTCATAAGAATCTTAAAGTATACTTACAAGAATGGGAAAATCCTTTAGCGACCATTGGACGAACGACTTAATATTGGTCAGGTATATCGCTGGCGCGAGCGCCACGTACGATAACAGTTTGTCGTTGTATTCAGGACGTTCGGATAACATTATAAAGCCTGTAGTAGTCCCCATGGAATATCCTACGTAAAGCAACTTTTTTAACCCTGTAACGTTTAATACTTTGTCGATACATGCGGGTAGGTCTAGGGTGCCATGCTCGTGAAAACTGCAAAATAAAATAAAAAATCTTTGAAAATAAATATCATGGTAATTGTTAAAAAATTTACAATAATAATATATTTTAATGTATTGTATAGTAAAATTAATTTATAATGCATTAGCGTTTGCCCGCGGCTTCGCCCTCGTATTTTTAGAGTTCAGGATGGACGGAACCCTTATAATTAAGTCATAGCCGTCCAAATAGCAGTCAAATAGGTAAGCTGTCAAATAACAAAGAATAAATATAGCTCCAGAGGTGTAACAAGTTTGTTAATATAAATATAACGTCATGCTACGGAATTTTCGGCGTGCAAGTCGGGCTTGTATAACTAATAATCGTAATTGCTCTACGTCTAAGGTTCTATCATCATCAGCCCTTTTCAGTCCACTGTTGGACATAGGCCTCTCTTAGGGTGTGCCATTGAGCGCGATCTTGAGCTTTGCACATCCAGTCTCTACCCGCTATACGACGCAGGTCGTCGCACCAGCTAGCGTGAGCGTCCCACATTGCGTTTTCCTAGCCGTGGTCCCTACTCGAGAGGTAGGCTACAAAAAACACCTAAGGTCCTTCCTGTACAGCCTAATAATTAATTATTTTTACAAGCTGCATCATATTTTATTAAAAGTAATACCTGTACTCCCAAAAACTCGGATCAGCCCTTGTATAGTTTTCATGAGATGTATAAATGTTTCCTCGGAAATTGGCGAGCCAAACATCGTAACCCTCATCCGCCAAAAAATATGCTGGAATATTAAACAAAGCAAGAGCATGCGCATTGAACTAAAGGAAAGGACAATAATTGCAAAAATTGGCTTATTTCTAAAAAGCTTATTGGGAAGCTAATTTATTTATTTCGGCAGCTCGTATAGGACGTTTTTTATTCAGAACTGCTGGTATCAAATTTATAATTGTAAATACGGCTGTGTATCTTGTTTCTGTGTTTACTCGATTGCGCCAAAGGGCTATGTTTTTGAGTGTATGTATGTATGCATGTGTGTGTGTGTGTGTGCGTGTGCGTCTGTGGGTGTTTTTATGTGTAAAATGGCCGATTCCTGACGCTATATTATTTCTTGAAATTCCTTTTAACAACAAATAAAAAAATATTTACAAAAATAAAATACCCGACTGCGTTAAAAACGAACTAAAAATATGAAAACAAGTTGACGAAGGAACATAGTATTATGCAGTCGGAGACATACAAACACACAGCTATTATAAAACATGTACATATGTATGTACTATGTTTATTTTTGTCATTTTTTTTTTGCTTTTAAGATATTTTTCTGGATATCTAATAAGGAATTTCTATTTGTCCCGATATATCAAATGGCTTAAAATATAATCTCATTCACTGATTCACTTACCTATACTCTTCCCTGGGCCCATAAGGATGAAATCACCACTGCTTCCGAGGAGCCCGTGACCAATTAGCACGACTTTTTTGCCTTTAACGCTAGGACCAGTTTTCCTGACAGTTCGTCTTCCTGAAGGTATTCGATGCAATTGTAAGATGTAACCGTCGGAAGTTACAGCTCGATGTAGTTCAATTGGATACCCCGATGATATTACAAGTTGTGACTGAAAAAAATAAATCCATTATCTATCGTTAATCTTTATATAAATAAGCAGAGACTAAAGAGTCCAGTGCCGTTTTCTCCTCTGTTTTTCAACCGATTTTCTTTTTTTTTAGTGTTATCAATAAAAAAAAATTGAAAACAGTTTTTTTTATATATAGATAGATAAAAGCGACACAATTCAGTACTTTTTTTCTCTTATGTTTGTCAACAGATTTTGTTTTTTTTTTTTATTAGTAGGTATTAACGGACGATGTTTAGTGGTGTGTGTGTGACGCTATATAATTGGCCTCGCGTTTACGAGTCACGACCAAGTTACCGGCACGACAAGTTGCCGGCGGGAGATATTAACGCGGAAAATATTTTCTGATTTCCCTGTTTTAACTTTATTTCTGAAATAGCTACACATATATATATATATATATATATATATATATATATATATATATATATATATATATATATATATATATATATATAACATGATGCAAGATTTCTAAATCTGTCGGTCTGTGCGGTTAGTATACAATAGATAGATCAAACGAACGAACTATACGAAAAAGTAACAGACATACTAGAGTTTTATATGGGTTTTGATACAAGAGGAGTGACGCGGGATACGATGTTATATTTTTATAGAAATCATAATAAGCATTCCGTAAAAATTTTATTAGTTTTTAATTCAATGTTACATACCTTCATAACTATTGTAACACTCCATTGTTTGTCAATTTGTGTATTGCATATAAATAACCTCAAAGTTATACGTGATATAAGGAAATTATGCCAATTCGCCACGTGCTGATGTTTGTTTTTATCTACATACCTATATCATTATTATAAAGACGAGGATGAATGTCATAGTTTTTGCTTGTTTGTTTGTTTGAAAGCGCTTATCTTGTTAATACCAGGTCGATTTGATAATTTCTTTCACAATTTATAGCCTAATTATTGAGGAAGGCTCAGAAACTAAGGAATTGTTGTATACATAACTAATGGCCAATCAATAGAAATATAAAAATATTGCGCCGTGTTTTATACTAGTTCTTTGTGACAGGACTTTGTCGAATAAAACTGTAGTAAAACCAAATAATGCACAAATTACACATTCTCTTTGGAAGAAATAATTAACTCCAAACACCCCTAACTAAGATTCTAATTACTCTGCATCTGGAAACCCAGCCGGGCGTGAAACTAAAAGACACACGGGAATGAGGCCCACTTCGATGGGCAGTGTACCATGCAGGTTGCTCCTGGTACTTCTATGATAGCAGAGTGGACAATGGGAGCAATCCCATAGTTGTTGTCGTTGTGATCTACCTTGGTAGGCAGCCGGCAGGGCGTCGTGGTTGCGTGCGTAAGCGATCCGGCGACGCACCATTGAGTTGAGACGAGAGAGTTTCCGTTTGGCTTTCATGGGTAGTACAGCCTTTTCTAGCTGGTGAGCCCCACATGTATGTTCGCAAGTGGTATTACGTAAATGAATATCCTAACGTTTAAAAAATATTACACGATAAGTATATACTTTAACGCATCATTCAATGAAGCTATAGTTTAGACACAACGTGTTTTACATAATGATACTTCCGCTTGTTTCGCTCACTTATATTTGATCGTTTGTATTAATTTAATTGTATAAATATTCTTAACCGTACTTTAGTTGCTATATGTTACAATAGAGGCAATTGTATATAAAATCTTCTATTATTAGTATTTATTTTAGTTTACAAATAATGCAAATGAGTTACTAAGGCCTTACACCTAACACTTTGCGGTCTCTCCTTGAAAGGAGCTATTTGTCATATTTAGATTAAGACGTCAGTCAGACTAATTTTATATAAAAAATACAATTAATAAACGTAATAAAGCTCTTTTTATACTAAAATGTGTCCCCTTTCTTTTTTAAATGCGGAGCCCAATAACCTATTTGTAGCTTTCTTTACTAGCATTAGGAATTTGACATAATTTGTATGGAGTTTATGTCAATTTTTTATCTCTTGTAAAGAAAGCTTCAGATAGACAGGATATTGAAAAAAACCGTTAGTAACTAGGTACTGTCAATTGATTACTGACCGTTCTTAAAGCACAAAAATTAAGTTTTTACAAGCTTTTATTTGGTTTCACCTGTCCGGGTGTGTGTAATGGAATCTTGCAAGTAAAATTTGACCCACTTCCCAGTGTCCGATTGAGCTGATATTTGGCACACTAGTTTGATTCCCGATACAATGCACGATTACCTAAGTGCCGCCATTTTTATTCCAATATTTCCATAGTGACCCTTATGATATAGGCATCAAATGAAAGAGCTTGATGAGCGAAATGCGATAAGTGACGTCATTGTATATTCAATATGGCGGCGTTGTAAAATTGGGATTTATCATTATAAACTTTTATTCAGTTTCACCTGTCCGGTGGTATCTGTCTGTCTGTCTGTAATCAAATGTTGCAAGTTAAATTTGGCAAACGTCATTCTAAATTCAATATGATGGTCTCCAAAAGATGGCGGACTATGTACCTGTGTAGATACACAAGTATAATATAATATTTGAAATAGCTAAATCTCGCGACGTTTTACATTTCGACAATCTTTTATATTATATAAGTTGTGTAATGTGATAGATTGTTGGTTTTGATTTAGTTAAAAGTTTATTTTCTTTTTTTTAGAGCATTTAAATAAAAGCTTTTTTTTAAAGACGTTTTTTTACTATTAATTTATTTGTAATGTTACTGTTACATAGCTTCAGGTTACAACAAAGTTGTAATGTAATAGTCCAAGCGAAATGCAGTTTGGGAACAAAATATTGAAAACCTGAAGTTTTATGATTTCAAAATGTTAGCAGGTATATAAGGAATAGAAATTCATAAAATGCCCCCGATGCCCAGCCACCCCCGAGAAATGGGGGGACGCAAAGCGTTGAAAAATAGTTTTTTTCAATTTCCGGCTTACTGTGACGTTCTATCGAAAAATGTTTTCTACAAAAGTTGTAGGTCTAGTAAAAATCTACAACTTTTATTCAAAACACTTTTTACAAAAACCTCAAAGTTTTCGAGATATTTGCAAAAACCTCAGTTTTTAATTTTTTCTTGGTTTTTTATTTTTAATTTCTAGAATAATCTTTTACTTCTCATGAAACTAAAGTAATGTAATCTACAATATATATAGAATAAATAAAAAAATCCACAGATCTCGTGTCTGCCACGACCTTCGGGTACATTGAAAATAAATCTGCCAAATGAATTGAATTAAATCATTTATAACATATTAATTACTAGGAGAACCCGAATAATTAAAATTTGATTAAGAGCTTCTTTGTATACCACATTGGTGGATGTTCCATCTGGTTCTGGGTTCTGTTAAAATGTCCATGTGAGAATCAAATCTCTGAAGTCCATACCTGCTACTTTTAACAACTGGCCCTGACATTTATTAATACTCATTGCAATACAAATTTTAAGGAGGAATTATGATAGATTAAATTTAAAGCCATAGTCAGAGATTATTACTGGTATTATTCGAGGTATGAATACTGATTCCTCTCTAGTACATCCAGCAAACACAGAGGCCATAATATTTTTTATAGATTACCAGCAGTCTTATCCGATTACACAGCTTTGGTGAATTATTCACAACAGGTGTGCCAACCTTCAGAAGGATAGAATACTGTTAAGGAATTCTACAGGATAGTAAACTGCCTCATCCATTTGAAGCACTGGAACGACAGACCTATATTCTATTTCTGACCCTTCAAAGGACTTAAGTTATTGAAATCAAAATCACTTTTGTTATTAAAATTAGTAGCATTGATGTTTTCGGGGGTCAGTGTAGCACGTTCCCAAAGCCAAGTTCATTAAAACCAAGTTTCAGATAACTCTGATCAATAAACATATTGTTCTCCATATAAACCTTACCATCCCCTTTTACTCCTTTAAAGGGTAAATTTAAAAAAAATCTAATATACATATTACATACGTATTTTAATTATTTATTTTAAAGCTAAATACCACTTTCCGTGCATTTTAAATTAAAAATTTCAGACTTTAGTACAAATAAATTACAAATTTTCATCCCCTTTTTACCCCCCCCCCCCCCCCCCTACGAGATGAATTATAAAAAAAGATGAAACACGTGTTTCTTTAATTGAATTGAAGATCATTAACACTAAGTTTCAAGTAATTCTGATTTTAAATATTTTTTTTCACAGATAAACTTTGGTATCCCCTTTTACCCCTTTAAGGGATGAATTTTGAAAAATCCTTTCTTATCCGATGCCTACGTCATATAAGGAATAAGTTCTTCAAAAATACACGTCTCTACGACCAGTGGTTTAGGCTGTGCGTTGATCCATCACTCAGTCAGGACAAAGCCTTTTATATATATACTAGCGACTCACCCTCGCTTCGCTCGGGTTCGTCCCTAGTTATGTTTTAACGTCTATCATAGATTTCTCAGAGATGAAATATTTTCCCGCAGTAAAAAGTATCCTTAAGTTGACTCGGATAACCAGTTATCATCATACCCATCCAAAATCTGTCCAGCGCTTTTCTCGTGACGCCTCTGTGTCGAAAATAATGACTATTTCAGTAAGATTTTCCAAAAATATTTAATGTACAGATTCGACGCAGTTAGAATTTTATTATTTATTTTAACGGTTAGCATAGATTTCTCAAAGATGAGATATTGTCCCGCAATAAAAATTATCCTATATGTTGACTTGGATAACCAGCTAATATCATACCAAATTTCATCAAAATCTGTCCAGCGGTTTTCTCGTGATGCGTTGCCAGACAGACAGACAGACAAAACTTCTAAAAACTATAGATTCGGCCTCGGTATCGATAATGATGACTATTTCAATAAGATTTTCCAAAAAATATTTAATGTATAGATTTGACTTTGAATTTTAGTATATGTATAGATACCGACTAGTAACTCATCCTTGCATCGCGCGGGTTCGTCCCTAGGTACATTTTGACGGTTAGTATTGAATAGATAGTCGATCGCTTGCTTTGTGTAAAACAAAAACAAATTTATCCCACGGGAATCGTACGTTTTTTCGGGTTAAAAAATAATCAATTTGCTATTCCAGACTATAATATATCCCTGTGCTTTTCAACCAGATCCGTTCAACCGTTCTGGTGTGATTGAGTAACAAGCATCCATCCAAACTTTCGCATTTATAATATATTTCAATTAATTATAATATTTTATAAATGGGATTAAATTATATTATATATGACCCGAGTAATGAGTTACCACTACACAAAATTTAGTTAAAATCGGTTCCATAATTTTTGCGTGAAACGCGCACACCCAAACAGACAAACAGACATACAGACAAAAATTTTAATAACTATTGTTTTGGAGTATATATTCTGTACACAATAGGTTACGGTCATTGTTTTAAAAAATATTTCATGTATAGATTTCGCTAAGTTACTGTTTTATTATGTGTATAGATATTAGTTAGTTATTAGTTTAAATACGTATTTATTTATACATAAAGAATCACTTCGTTCAAACATATAATCATGTTCCAAAATATTTATTCACTATCAATATTGCGCTCACGCGCTCTTCGGGCGTAAACTCTGCGTCACAAAGGTACAACTTCTGAATAACCCAGCCATGATACGCGCCTCCAATGATTTTTTAAATGTAGCCCAAAATCGTATCTCTAGGGGTTTTTTTCATTTTTTCGATATCTCATTTCGTTTTCGAGATATGAATTATTTTCTGAGCGAAATCGGGCGAAAAACGACCGCATTTTTCACACTATTTCGACTTAAAAAAAAAGTGGGTTTATTCAAAAATTTTTTTTGCATTTTGTAGCTCTTGTCATGACGCGTCTTTTGACTTCCCAATCAGTCACGTAGTTCCAAAAGCCACGACACCAGAACGATGTCGCACTTTCGCTGAAAATCGGGCCTATACAGAAGCGACAAAAAAAACATTTTCAATGTTAAAAAATTGAAATTGAAATGTTCCGCCATTTTCGAGAAAAGTATGTTTTATGGTCTCGAGAGGCCGAAAATCACCCCCAACTTCAAGTGGACGTTTACATTTAAAATTTTTTTTGTACAATTTTCAGATAGGGCTCATTCTTTTCGTCTTGAACTCTACTTTATGAAAAAATAAAAACATTGTATGGTCGCCCTGTAAGAAAACTCTTAAAAATTGAAAACATAGGAGAAATTGATAATTTTTACTTTGTAAACTACATTTTTTTTAATTATCATTGGAAAAGTGTACTTTATTAACCAATTTTTTATAAATTAATTATACCACTGTATTTTTCGGGAAAAAACGAAAGAAATGGTATTCTTAAATTTTTAATTTGACGCTTATTATTTATACTATACCGTCGTAAACATTCCAACTTTGCAACTTGACGAGTCGTGAAGAAATAATAAAAATTGGAATTCACGTAAAGTACACCGTTTTCTTTTGTATTTTTTCCAGTAGAATCTATTTATGTTATTATTTTTTTTGAACTTATCGATGTTTTATTAATTTTTGATCGATATTAGAGTTAAATTTATTGATTTTTAATGAAAAAATAATTAAAAACAAAAAAAAAGTACATTAAAGGGTAATTTTAAAAAGATTTAAATTTTTAAAATTACTCCTTAATGTACTGTGCATCCATCAAACGCTTAGATATTGATGATAAAAAAGAAAAGGATGAATTTTTGTTGAAAGTCGAATATCTCAGGAAAAAATCGACGTAAAGAGTTTAGTAAAAACTTTTTTTTATGGTTTTTTAACAAAACGATGACAAAATTTTGTAAATATCAACTTAATTTTTTTTAATTACACTTTTATCTAATGAATAAACAAGATTAGATTACAAATGAATTTCATTTCTTTCTGTAATTACCTTAAAATCTAATTTTTTAGAAAAAATCAATAAATTTAACTCTAATATCGATCAAAAATTAATAAAACATCGATAAATTCAAAAAAAATAATAACATAAATAGATTCTACTGGAAAAAATACAAAAGAAAACGGTGTACTTTACGTGAATTCCAATTTTTATTATTTCTTCACGACTCGTCAAGTTGCAAAGTTGGAATGTTTACGACGGTATAGTATAAATAATAAGCGTCAAATTAAAAACTTAAGAATACCATTTCTTTCGTTTTTTCCCGAAAAATACAGTGGTATAATTAGTTTATTAAAAATTGGTTAATAAAGTATACTTTTCCAATGATAATTAAAAAAAATGTAGTTTACAAAGTAAAAATTATCGATCTCCAATGTTTTCAATTTTTAAGAGTTTTCTTACAGGGCGACCATACAATGTTTTTATTTTTTCATAAAGTAGAGTTCAAGACAAAAAGAATGAGCCCTATCTGAAAATTGTACAAAAAATTTTTTAAATGTAAACGTCCACTTGAGGTTGGGGGTGATTTTCGGCCTCTCGAGACCATAAAACATACTTTTCTCGGAAATGGCGGAACATTTCAATTTCAATTTTTTTTTTATTTATTCTATATATATTGTAGATTACATTACCTTAGTTTCATGAGAATTAAAAGATTATTCTAGAAATTAAAAATAAAAAACCAAGAAAAAATTAAAAACTGAGTTTTTTGCAAATATCTCGAAAACTTTGAGGTTTTTGCAAAAAGTGTTATGAATAAAAGTTGTAGATTTTTACTAGACCTACAACTTTTGTGGAAAACATTTTTCGATAGAACATCACAGTAAGCCGGAAATTGAAAAAAACTATTTTTCAACGCTTTGCGTCCCCCCATTTCTCGGGGGTGGCTGGGCATCGGGGGCATTTTATGAATTTCTATTTCTTATATACCTGCCAACATTTTGAAATCATAAAACTTCAGGTTTTCAATATTTTATTTTTTCTTAAAAATAACTGCATTTCGCTTGGACTATAATTTCCGTTAATGATGTTACATTTGCGCGTAATTGATAAATTATCTTACAATGATTGTAAAAAATGAATAAAATGAATTGCATTCGTTAATTGCTGATCAGGTTATCTTATACGACAAAAACATAATTATACGATATTTAAAATTCTTAAGATATAGGTAAAATGATTTAACTGTCGTGTGTTTCAAAGCTGTTATCGTTAATCTTCATAACTATGACTAGACTGAGACTATGGGATTGTAAAATAAATACTCTAAAAATCAAAAATAAAAAATCGGACAAGTGAGACCCTGGGGCGCACTCTGAGGGTTCCGTAGTATTAAACTTAATTTTTTTCATCGCTCAGTTGTATAGAGCGCCAACCCTATATTTAACTTTTTGAAATTTGACTACAGATTTGTCTAGTGGTTTACATGAGACACCTATCTAATATATTTCGACATTGGAGCACCAATATTCATAGAGTAAAATAGCTGTGAGGTACAGACAGACGAACATTACGAAATTATAAATGTTCTAGTTTAATCTTTTGTTTACGGAACCCTGTAAATGTTGTAATGCACTTCGGTACCATTTCTCTTTTCTTCCAAATCTATACATATAATAAAATCCTAACTGAATCGAATCAGTAGGTACATTAAAATTTTTCTGGAAAATCTTATTGAAATAATCACTATTATCGATACAAAGGCCGAATCTATACTTTTTAGAATTTTTATCTGTCTGTCTCTCTGTGACCGGAGTGGGAAAAACCACTGAACAAATTTTAATAAAAAGTATGATGATAGTTGGTTATCCAGGTCAGCATATAGGATACTTTTTACTGCGGGAAAATATCTGAGAAATCTATACTAATGTCGCTTGGGTTCGTCTCTAGGAAAGCAAAAACAAACCTATCCCACAGGAACCTATGTGTTACTCTAAACCTAACCTATCTCTGTGCCAAATTTCATCCAGATCCATTCAGCCGTTCTGGCGTAAAAGAGTAACAAACATCCATACTCACAAACTTTCACACTTATAATATTAGTATAGATCTATAAATAATATTGTTTCATTCTCATATCTTTATGACCAATAATATTACGCAAGTAAATAATAAAAGGGTAAATATAATAAAATCGAATTGATTTATTTGTATTATTTTAGTATGATTATACGTTTTCCCCGGCTTCACCTGCATTTTGAACATGATTGCTGTAAAGCATTTATTACTTCGGGAAGCAAAAATAAGTATAAATCCACGAAAAAACCCGAAGAAAATTTTATTTAAAATTTAAATTAAAATATTCGGGTAGGAAGTAAGAAAGTACTATCGCGTTTTTGAATCAATTTGCACGCATGGCGCTGTTTTTATTTATTTAACGACATACTGTAAATGTATGATAAACGTGCAATCTTTATCTAAAGTAATTCTGATGACAGATAATTTATTTTAAAATGAAACATAAAAACAAGTAGTTTTTAATTTAAGGTAAATAAAAACTAAGGTATTTTTATTTTATTAAAGTATTATACTTTTACTAATGATGGTATAATTGTACTACCCGGAAACTTATTTACTGTAAACGAGCTTTTGCGCTCTACTTCGCTTTTGTAGTAAATATGTTTAATTACTCCGCTCCTTAGGGTTGATGGGTGATATTAGATAGCCCACAATTTTTTTCAATACAAAAAGAATTTTCAAGAAATAGTTTTGAAAGTTAAAGTTAGCGCGTCCAAACAAACAAACCATCAATTTAGCTTCTTTAATCATACTAGCGGTTCACTTTTGCTTCGCTCGAGTTCGCCTCTAGACAAACAAAAATAAATCTATCCCACGGGAACCCTACATTTTTCGGTATAAAAAGTAGCTTTTTGTTATTCTAATGTATGAACTATATTATTGTAAAGTTCCATTAAAATCCATTCAGTAGTTTTTGTGTATTAACTTGTATAAGTTACTATAGTTTTTATCTCACGGGAACTCTTTAATTTTCCGGGATGAAAAGCATCTAAATTGTTGACCGGGGATATAAGGTACCATCATACAAAATTTCATTTAAATCGGTCCAACAGTTTCGGAGATTAGCCCGTACAAACAGACGGAGAAACAAAAAAATTGAAAAAAACATCTGGATTTGTTCTATTTCTTTTCTTACATCCCCCTGACTCGGTTTTTAGCATTTTTTTCTATGTACAGACATTCGACCTCTACAGTTTTATTATATGTATAGGTAGATAATGGAACCAATTTAAATATTAACCATATAAATTATTACGGAAGGATACACTCTAAATACAAAGAAGCATAGGATTTTAATTGAAATTAACATCACGTGCAGATATTTTTTGTAAGCAGCTTTGCATTCAGAGCAGTGCTTACATTATTTCCTACATCATCGTCATTCGAAGCATATTAACATAAACAATGGTAAGTCTCTAACAAAGATAGTACACATGTGCATATAAAATAGCAAATATACTCGTATGTTAGTTTAAAATTAATTAAAGTTTAGTATAGACTTTGCATAGATAGGATAATTTCCCGAAGTAAAATGTATCCTATATGTTGACCCGGATAACCAGCTATCATCATACCAAATTTCATCAAAATCTGTCCAGTGGTTTTCTCGTGATTCGGTAACAGACAGACAAAAATTCTAAAATTTATAGATTCGGCCTCTGTATAGAAATAATGACTATTTTAATAAGATTTTCCAAAAAATATACATATAATTTGCAGATTTGACTCACAATCAGTTAGAATTTAATTATATGTATAGATTAGTAGAACGGCTTTTGAAATTGAGTGGCAATACATTAGTTTATATAGGTAATTTAAAGTTGTTTTAAAAGTGTAAAATTTTTAGTACTTAGTCATAAAGTGATTTAAGGTTAGGCTCATAAATATAGGTGGGTTTAAAAAGTTGCACAAAATAATAATAGTACCTGTGAAAAGAACAGTTTTCGTTTACAGAACCCTTATAGATATCATGTAACAAACACACAGACAAAAAATTCAAAATAGTTAAGAACGAACTAAATTAAGAGTGCACATATGGCAATTTTGTACCTAGACATCGTTATTTATCACAGTATCTGTGAAAGTTACCATTTTGATATTTAGGGAAATGATACTTCGGACTGTTGTCTTGGATTGCCTAATTTGAAAAAAAATTTTCTTGATAATATATTTTTTTGAAAAATACATGTTTTTCACACATATTGCTATTTATCTCAGAAACAGCTTTCTATTTTTGTAAGGTTTTTGTTTTGTCAGGAAGCCTAGAAGTATTTCTTCAGAGTTCAGATACCGAATTTCATTTTTCGGTTGATTGTTCAATTAATTTATAATGAAATAGAAACTATTTTGGCGCTTAAATACGTTGAGTATCAATTGCTCTATGCTTCTCACTCACGATACATTATCTTGTCATCTTACTCCTTCGAATCCGAATCGTAGCGGTCTCATTGCGCACTCGTAAGAGTTCCGTAACAAAAGGTCAGAAACGACATGAAACCCTTATAATTTCATCGCGTCGATCTCTCTGTCACAGCTATTTTACAAACTTTGACGTCACATTTAGCTCAGTTTGTTGTGATCCTACTTGCTGTGCCACCGTTCGTGGGTTGGAGCCCCTTTGGGGGCATTCATTTGTATGATGAGCACGAATGTTTGTACTTCAGTTATAGGTGTTTATATTTATAATATGTATATATTTAAAGTTATACATTTGTAGTGTATCTGGTATCCATAACATAAGTCTCGTAGCTTACCACGCAACGAGATGATGCTGTGTGTTAACTGTTAATTTCCCAACATATTTATTTATTTTAAAAGAATAGGGTGGAAAATTCTAAAAATTTCGCATAGTTTATAAATATGTCCATGTGTGACGTAAAAGACCTTGCCAATATGTAGTTATAACGAACGTTTTAAGTCTTAAACTAACGTACCTATTAATTATTATAAATTAAAACAACACAAAAATGTTGTTGGACCTGTTCTGTTTTCGAAACAATATTTTGCAAAAAATCATATACTTATTACTTATCACAGCCACAACCAATATAAAGCTTATTTCACACTTTGACATAAAGTTAGATCGATCCTATAATTTAATAAACACCTTTTCGAATTTATTATATTATCCTACATATATTTTTTCGATTTTTTTCAGTTTTAAACATTCGATTGATATGCTTTCTATGTAGATAGAGCCTAAAGTATTCCTATATTTGTTTATGATGAGTTTTATATAGAAATGATTGATTTCCCATACAAAGTTTACAGCGGATTAAGTGTGAAAAGACAGACAGAGTTACTTTCGCATTTATAATAATACTAGCGGGGCACCCTCGCTTCGCTCAGGTACACTTCTAGAAAACAAAAACAAACCTCTCCCACCGAAACCGTACAGTATTCCGAGATAAAAGGTAGCCTATGTGTTATTCCAGACTATAATCTATCTCTGTGCCAAATTTTATCGAGATCCGTTCAGCCGTTCTGGCATGAAACAGTAACAAACATCCATACTTACAAACTTTCACATTTATAATATTAGTATAGGTTATGGATATAAGCCTAATAATAAAAAAAACATACAATGTAATCTTTATTTCGTGATAAATTGATATCTATACATATAATAAAATTGTAACTGATCGCAGTATGTACAGTGGGGGGTCTTTATTAACGCAATAGCAATGATTTTTTAAATTTTTGTCTGTATATCTGTTTGTCTGTGGTTTGTGCGCGCTAATCTCCGAAACGGCTTACACTAACGGTTATCACTAATGTATTGTGGTAAGCTTCACTTAACATCTAATATTTGTTTTATTTCAATCGGTTCATAAATTAAAAAAATATGTCAATTTTAAGAATCATCTAGGGACGAACCCCAGCGAAGCTAGGGTAAGTCGCTAATCCTAAACAAATATAAGTAATAAGCACGCCGTTGGCGAATACTGCGCTTTTATATATATTTTTTATCACCAACTTTCCAATATAATTTTCTAGTTGACAATCTTGTTAACTTTAAAGTATGTCAATTATTTGAATCTAAAAAAAATATTTTTTAAAATACATTTAGAGTCACTTATTTAATCAATTTTGTTTTTTTGTTTTGCGACACATTTTTTAAGGTCTTTTACAAGCTTTAATAATAATTGAGTAACTGTTCGTCTGATATAGTAGTCTAAATAGACAATTCTTTTATGTATTTTTTACAATCTACATATATATTTGTGTATCCATCTATTCTATATATTCACATCCTCAACACCGGGCGATCTATCATAAATCTATATTGTTCTTTAGGTACAAGTACCCCCTACGAGTGTCATATGTAAGAGAATCTATACTAATATTATAAAGCTGAAAAATTTGTTTGTTCGGTTGAACGCGCTAATCTCAGGAACTACTAATCCGATTCGAAATTTTTTTTTGCATTAGATAGCCCGTTAACTGAGGAAGGCTATAGGATATATATCATCCCGGAAAAATGTACGGTTCCCGTGGGATACATTTGTTTTTGTCTAGGGACGAACCCGAGGCGAAGCGAGGGTGAGTCGCTAGGTAATAACATTATTCTTCCATACAAAATAGTGTGAAATTGGTAATCTTTATACCTTCATTAAAACTCGTAAACTCCTACAAGAATCACTGTATGCATAACTAATTTTAATTATGTATAGTGAAAAATTAATTTTGTATAATAAATATCATTAAAACCATACAGAAATATCTGTTATCTTGATATTATTTAAATAAACTAATATTCGAATTTCGACGGCAAGTTTGTAATGACCCTACTTGCTGTGCCAGCGGTCGCGAGTTCGAGTCCCGCTGGGGGCATTCATTTGTATGATGAGTACGAATGTTTATACTCCAGTCATGGGTATTATGGTCATATTTATAATATGTATGTATTTAAAGTTATATATGTGTAATGTATCAACTATCTGGTATCCATAACAAAGGCCTCGTAGCTTACCATGGAACTAGATGGTGCTGTATGTTAATGTCCCCACATATTTATTTATTTATTTATTCTGATTTTCTCGAAAACAAAGAAAATTATACAATCTCAGGAGATGAACGATAGAATTTCTTAATGAATGTAATGAATCAAACGTGAATCAAGATATGTACAGTGTACTTGCTGTTCTGCAAAGTGGTTATTTATTTAATGATGTGTTAGTACACTTAATCAATGTAATATAATTATTTAAATTAATTATGTAATATAATTATTATATAATTAACGACTAAAATTCCTATTGACGCTACCATGTCAGTAAAAAATTACAAAACTTTGAAAGAGAAAATATTTTTTAAGAGCAATTTCCATAAGAAGGCTGAATTTATGGTATGCATAAGTGGGTTATTAGTATAATGGACATTCACTAAAAACGGCTTAAAATAAACCAACTTAATATCCCGATCAGGTATGATAACTATTACAGGGTAAAAAGCGACATATTTTAATAACCAAGTTATTTTAAATTATTTTGGAAGTATAAAAGTGTTTTTTTTTTCAGCCCTCGACAAAAGAGATTCGTGTATTTTTTAAGATTGTTATTAATACGTAAGAAAAAAAAACAATAATTCATAAGGAAGGAAAGAAGGGCCCAACAAACGGTAGTATGGAAAATCTAAAACAAAACCGCGTGAGAATCCATAATTAATATGCTTGTTTATAGAAAAAAAGTCTAAGAACATTATAATTGATAGACATAAAACATTTCTATTTGTTACTAATACGTAATATAAATATTACTGTGAAAGTTTATTTGTTGGTTCGTCTTGCGTAAATTTTTGTATAAATATTTTAAGAATATTGAAATTTACTTTTATTCCAATATAAAAAGTACTAGTTTTCTAACTAGCTGACTAACACTAGCCTATGTGTTGCTCAAGGTATAACCTATCTGTGTACTATGGTATTCAGCCCTTTTTAACATCCCACTGCTGGGCACGGGCCTCCCTTCAATACGAGGGATATCAGGCCGTAGTTCACCACGTTGGCCAATTGCGGGTTGGCGGACTTCACATATGTTTCCTAAACTTGATATGTTCTCTCGGATATGCAGGTTTCCTTACGATGTTTTCCTTCACCATAAGGCAAGTGATAATCATGTTAGAAATGATTCGCACATGAAATATCAGAGGTGCCAGACTCAGGATTTGAACCCGCTTCACTCGGTTTCTCAAGCGAGCGCGTTACCACTGTGCTACCACTGCCTGTGTATACTATATTTCATCTAAATCCATCCAGTCCTTAGCGTGAAGGAGTATCATACATAGACACATACAAACAAACTTTCGCATATACATACATATAATAGTAGTTTGATAACCGGGGACTCAGTTGGAAAAAGATGCACAGGGATATTATGTACTTTATTTTTAATATTCACGTTTTAAGGTTTAGTATAGATTTCTCAGATATGAGATATTTTCCCGCAGTAAAAAGTATCCTATATGTTGACTCCGATAACCAGCTAACATTGTACCAAATATCATCAAAATCTATCCAGTGGTTTTCTCGTGATGCGTTCCCAGACAGACCGACAGAAAAATTCTAAAAACTATAAATCCGTCCTCTGTATCAATAATAATGACTATTTCAATAAGATTTTCCGAAAAATATTTAAAGTACACATTCTACTCGGTTAGAATTTTATTATATGTATAGATAAGCATTTCGTGAATATTTATAAACAAATCTGATAATGTAAGTTATTAGACCTAGGGAAAGTATCTGCGAAATAAATCAACTAATGTTATACATACATACATAAACCTTATAGGTTAATGTATGTTTCATGACGACACGTTTGGCTCAGTGTGTCGTGACCCTACTTGCTGTGCCAGCGGTCGCGGGTTCAAGTCCCGCTGGGGGCATTCATTTGTGTGATTAGCACGAATGTCTGTATTCCAGTCATGGGTGTTTATATTTGTAATATGTATGTATTTAAAGTTATATATGTGTAGTGTATCAACTATCTGGTATCCATAACACAGGCCTCGTAGCTTACCATGGAACTAGATGGTGCTGGGCGCTAATATCCCAACCTATTTATTTATTTATATTAGTTGATTTAGTTCGATATTGAATTATGAGTAATATTTTTTTTTAAATATATTCTTGATAATATTTTAAATTACATTATATTCATGTTACACATAGATATTAGTTCAACACTTACCACGGTCTTAAAAACTTCCTCCTTATTGCTGAAACCACGGCTTAGGCCTTCCACAGAACTGATCCACAAAATTATAACAAATGAATTTAATACGAACATCATTTTGTAAAATATAGTGTGTGAACCCATTAAAACTTTTTAAAATATTTAAAGTCAAAGCAATTTTCCTTTCCGATGACCTATATTTTTTAAATTACATATTAATCCGAAAGAAATAACTAACAATTTTCATTACTTATAATTATTAAAGTGGTTTATTTTTTATTTTTTAAATAAATATTTTTTTTTATTTTTTAAATAAATATTTTTTATTTTTTAAATAAATTCAAATTGAGTTTACGCGCGGAAACCTTTTCGATAGTAATGTCGCAAGCGCTGTGTCCAGACGGCATATTTATTCCGAGCCACTTAACGTGCGTATCGTGAAGTTTGCGCGTGATTTTTCAACGCGTGTTACGATCCCGAACTAAATTATGCTTTGTTAGTCTTAATGGATTAAATGTTTTTTTTACGTCATTAGTTTTATGGGTATGTATTCAGCCCTTTTAAAACGTCCCACTGCTGGGCACGGGCCTCCTATCAATGCGAGGAGGATCAGGCCATAGTCCACCACGCTGGCCAAGTGCGGGTTGGCTTTATGGGTATGTAATCAATTATTTTCTACTAGCAGACCCGACAGAAGATGCTCTGTTCAAATTTTAATTTTGTTTGTTCTTTGAATTTATTACGTTCAAATTTCATTTTTGACAAATATACAAAAAAACGTCTAAATGCAAGTCAAAATCGAAATGGATGAATTTCTGAAAAATCTCGTGTTTATTGTCATGTAAATACCTAACACAAATGTATTGTGTGGACTGTGGTGGTGCGGAACCCGCAGTAAAGTTTCATCAAAATCTGTTCAGAAGTTTTTGCATGAACAACAAAAATTCATCAATCCACCCATCCGTCCTCACAAACTTTCGCGCTTATAATAAACTAGAGCGAAGAAACACAAACTAGACAAACAAAAACAAATCTATCCCACGGGAACTGTAAATTTTTCCGAGATAAAAAGTAATATAATAATCGTAATCGTAAATCCAATTGTAAAATTCAATCAGTACTTTTTGTGTACTAAGCTGTATAAGTTACTATAGTTTTTTAACTACCCGACGGAAACTCTTTAATTTTCCAAGATGAAAAGTATCTTAAATGTTGACCGGGGATATAAAGTACCACCATGCAAAATTTCATTTAAATCGGTCCAACAATTTCGGAGATTAGCCCGCACAAACAAACAAACGGACAGAGAAAAAAAAAATTTGAAAAAATCTGGTTTTGTTCTATTTCTCTTCTTACAACCTCCTGACTCGGTTTTTAGCATTTTTTTTTCTATGCACAGACGACCTCTACAGTTTTATTATATGTATAGATTAGCAGGATAAAGATTTACATACAAGAGATATCATGAATAGATATTAGCACAGTTCAAGTTTTTTTTTCTACTGTGTAGCTATAACTACGACTACAACCTGTTTTAATTTATTATATGCTTATACGAGATATAAAAAATTAAAATTAATACAAAAGTGCGGCACATTCTATTAAAGTATTTTGAATTAATATGAATTATTTTATTAAAAAAAAAGATAAAATTGTCGAGATATCTAAATAAGGAAATGTCAAAGTCATAAATAATAATAATATTTTGTTGTTTTTTTGCTTAAAATATTTTCTATTTCCAGTATATTCGATTCCCGATTTTTCGCCAAATTTAAAAAAAAACGCTATTGGTACCGTATGTGCTATAAGGCCGGCAACCACACGTATGTACATCTATCTGTTCATCCCACTCTTTACGCTCTATCTCAAGATACGTTGATCGTTTGAAGTATATTTAAAGAACAGAGTATAGGATTTTATGGTCCACAACTTTTGTAATCACTTGAAATCTTACTTTTGGCAGGAAACAAGATATTAAATAAACGACAAAGCGAAATTCGTGAGTTTTGCCCACTGATAATCTTATGATGGAGACACCAGATTATAAGAGACAATATTTTTAAATGTGATATCATATTTTGAACATTCATGTATAAGACTAAACGCGTATACTCGTAAGTGTCAAAATATCTTGTTCCCGACGTTTCGTCTGGGTTTCACGGCACCTGCCGTGGTCTCGAGCAGACTGGCGGTGTACAGATAGCATCGCCGGCTACGATCGGTGGTATTTTTTGCAGGTACCCTAACTTGATCTTTACATTTATAGTAGCCACTACACACGACACTAATATTGTCCACTGGCGCGTTAGATGGACAACTGCAAGACTTGATTTTTACTATTACCGGATTTCACGAAGACACCAGCTTATATCCATCTTTCAATTGCTACTCGAACCATTCTTTCAAACCTTAGGCTAGTGGAGCTCAATTCAGTGATTGGTATTGGAGTTGAACAGTTGTTCCGCTGCTGTCTGACGACTATTTACATCTGCAATATTATGTTCCTTGATCCTCTCCGCGATGGTGCGCTTAGTCTGACCAATGTACGAATAAATCGTCAATCGTCAAATCTTGTAGACACCCGGTGTTAATTACGGGATTACATCCTTCGACGTGCGCATATGTTTTTAAACTTGGAAAAAGGAACATATACAGTCAAATGGAGACATGGACAATCTTTTTAGTACTGATTCAACTTTATCCGTTATTCCTTTGATATAATGCATGAACGTCTGCCGGTTGACCTCTGAATATCTCGTACATGTGCCACAGTGACCTCGATTCCTTCAACTCACTTTGTACCCGTTGCTCTTAAGTACCCCCTAAGCTCTGGTGTCTAATGTTCAGGGTTGCATAATTCATTATCTCCGCTTGTCAAAGACATCATAACCCCTTGTAAAAAACATGAGTGATGATGCGAGGAGGCATTCAAGTATCTGTCCGTGGGTAAATTTTCAATATAGTATGCCCCAGAGAGTCTCACACTTTAACTTCACACCTAAAAATTCCAGTTCACTCTCTATTTCATTTATAAAACGTATTTTACTGTGAATGGAGTTCAAGTAGTCGAGCTACTGTTCCACTTCCCGCTTGTTTCCTTTGATTAACCAGAACACGTCGTCAACATACTAGTATCTCTTCCATAGTCGGATACTGAAAGGCCCTTGCTTTGGATGAAGTGAGGAATGAAACACTTGAATACTGGATAATTACTAATTTATTATTGATTAATGTTTCACATTATATAGTGGGTAAATTCTACATAATACGTGTAACTAATAGTAATAAAAATGAACTATGTTTACAATAAAATCATCTTTCAGTGTCTTCTTACATAAATCATAATCTTATATAAACTACCTACAGTAGTTAGCATTCTAATTACATATCTAATATCTTTCTTTTATGGGTTACACGTTTTGGATATTATATTTCATAGCGACTCACTCTCGCTTCGCTTCGGGTTCTTCCCTAGACAAAAACAAATCTATCCCACGGGAACCGCACATTTTTCCGGGATAATATATAGCCTATAGCCTTCTTCAGTTAACGGGTTATCTAATGCAAAAAGGATTTTTTAAATCGGATTAGTAGTTCCTGAGATTAGCGCGTTCAACCAAACAAACAAACAAACGCTTTAGCTTTATAATAGGTATTAGTATAGATTAATATTAACCTACACGCTACTTATACTGTTTCTATATATTTCTTTATGCATTAATTCTATATAGGTATACTATCACCACACCCTGATGTCAAAGCTTTTTCCTCGAAATCTTCCCGATGTTTCGAATGCTTTATACTTTATAGCAAATATGGTCACGGGAGAGACTAAGGTTTTAAATATCTCAAAAGTTATTATATAGTTGTTACGGACAGTATTCACCCACAAAATTATGCAAAAATTTGATAAAAATAGACAATTAGTACGTTAAGTGTCAAAATTTTATAAAATTGGAGCGACTAATATTTATTATAATTATAATATTATTGTGAACTAGCGACTCACCATCGCTTCGCTCGGGTTCGTCCCTAGGTTACTTCTCAAAACAAAATTAATTAATTTGGTTTTAATTTTTTTCGTGAGACCCTATTTTTTTATTTCTAAAATAAAAGTAGCCTAAGTTACTCCTTATTACATCAGCTATCTATCAGTGAAAGTCCCGCCAAAATCGGTCCAGCCATTTCCGAGATTAGCCGGAACAAACAGACAGACAAAAATTGTAAAAAATGTTGTTTTGGTATATGTACCGTGTATACGTCCATATGCATTTAGTAACAAGCGGTTATTTTAATATTACAAACAGACACTCCAATTTTATTTATCTGTATAGATTAGAAATATAATGCATGTTATGTGAAATAAAAGTGATTACGTGTAAAATTAACTTAAATTCAATTAATACCATGATAATTTAAATCAACATAATTAATGCTATGGTAAAGTATATTGCTACGCTACAATTCAGATTCAATTGAGTGTTTTAATCTTGTTTTATTATTGACTATATCTATCTAATATATTTAAACGAGCAATTCTTGGATATTTATTTATTTATACCGGCGATCTCAGAAACGACTCTAACGATTTCGCTGAAATTTGATATGTGGGGGTTTTTGGGGGCGAAAAATTGAACTAGATTAGTCTTACGTCTGGGAAAATGCGTGTTTTCGAGTTTTGATGCGGTTTCCTTTTGCATTATTCCACGCAAAATATGTTATATGTTATAATTTCGCACGCTCAGGCATAAGCATTATAGTCAAGCGGCTAAGGCGCAAGATTGACAATCACAGGTGACCTGGTTCTATACGAAGTTTTTACTTTTGTTTTTTTTTTGTATTTAGTCAAGTTTTTTGTTTTTTTTTTTTTCATCTAAAATACTAACTGTTTACTTTTAGAATATAGAAGTTGCATCGTTTGGATGCGACCAAAATTTGGTATATTCAAGGAATATAGACGGTAAAGCACATGACACATGTCATAAATTATGCTAATTTGCTAGGTAACTTGTTATACAAGAAAATATGCAGTGTTGCTAGAGGAAAGCAACACGAAAATGCCAAATGGGGATGTCCAATGATGCCAGTAACTCGCATAAAGAGTAGGTATTTTTTATTCTAATACAAATATTATCATGAAACAATAGCTGTACGGTTCAAGAGTATATGCAATAATTATAATTATAAATTGTTTAAATAGATTTAAACTATTTGAAGGTACAAAGAAGAAATTTTTAAAGTTATTTTTTGAAACTAAATATTTGCCTAAATGTAATTTTTACATTACCTTATATGTTTACATAGCTATTTCTGTGATTCATGGATAATTAATACAGAGTACCTTGGCGACGATGCTTATAACCGAGTGTGCGAAATTAGCGACCATATTGTGCGTGGAATAATGCGAAAGAAAACCCCATGAAAACTCGAAAACACGCGTTTTCCCAGGCATAAGACTAATCTAGATCGATTTTTCGCCCCCGAAAACCCTCAACTACCAAATTTTAGCGAAATCGTTAGAGCCGTTTCCGAGATCGACGGTATAAATAAATAAATAAATATACAAGAATTGCTAGTTTAAATATATTAGATATTGGAATGGAATATCTATCAGGATTGAAAAAATATTTCAGCACCCAAATAAAGTTATTATATAGTTTGTAATATGTATGTATTTTTAAGCATCAAAATACTTTCGAAAAAAAAATCAAAAATGTACTGGTGTAGTTAAAACAGGTTGAAAGCAATTTTATATGATATTTTATTTACTACTAAATAACTTCATGTTCATATTTAGCAAACAATACGATATGTTATAATTTTTTAAGCTTTATTTCAGTTCAGAGCATAATAAATGCAATTAAGATGTCAACAAGAGTATGTGACAAAATAAGAACACTTTTACATTTTGTAACATTGCCGTGGTACATAAATGTCATAAGACTAAATACAAGTTTTAATTGCCTTGAATTTATCAGGAAAAGTTCCTACAAACTGTATTTATAAATAAAACGACTTACCGCAGGAGTATGTAAAATTGTGAACCCTCATAGATTTGGGTATATGGGACATGGGTGGGTGAAAGTAAGAATGAACTTGGTTGTGTTAAGTGGCACTATTATATACTAACTAGCGACTCACCCTCGCTTCGCTCGGGTTCGTCCCTAGGGATTCCTCATACAAACTTTCATCCCCATTTAACCTCCCTTAAGGGATGATTCCTGGATAAAAACTATCCTATATCCTTCCCAGGGTTTCAAACTATCTTCTTACCAAATTTCATCTTAATCGGTTCAGTAGTTTCGGGAGTCTATTAGGTGCAAACAAACAAACAATCAAATCCTTCCTCTTTATAATATTAGTATAGATTACACTACACATTGACTGCCTCGGTGGTGTAGTGGCTAGCATGTACGGCTGCACATCCTGAGGTCCTGGGTTCGAGTCCCGGGTCGGGCCAAGTTTAGTTATTGAGTCTTTCTGTATAGTAAGCCTGAGTAACAGCCCGGAGTTGGGAAGTTGGCGGTGTTTCACCCCCGTGCCTCGGAGAGCACGTAAAGCCGTCGGTCCTGCGCCTTAACTCTCACCGGTCGTGTCGAGTAGTCGTCCCACCGGAGTATGAGAGTGACAGGAATAGGGAGTGCACTTGTGTCTGCGCGTACACTTGTGCACTATAATATCTCCTGCGCAGTTGGCTAGTCTCAATGAGATTGGCCGCCGTGGCCGGAATCGGTCAGGAGGACATTATTATTATTATTATAGATTACACTACGGGACTTAACGCGTGAATTCGTAAGTGGCTATATACCTTGTTCCTGATGTTTCGACTGGGTTGCACCAGCCGTGGTCACGGGCAGACTCTGCCGCGTTACGCGCGTTCACACGTTAAAAGTCCCGTAGTGTAATTATTATATAATCATGGAACGCGATAATTTAAAAGTTATACTATTATTACTATTACATCTCAGGGGCAGATGGTTTGAGTGACATTGGCAACCGAGGCCATAAGGCCGGCCAGGCAGGTGTCTCCCATATTGTGTCAATACCTTGTTGAGTCATGTGTTAATTCTTATCAACAACATAATTTATTTTTTATTTTAATTATTTTTGAATTAATTATTTTGGAACATAATTTATATTGAAACTGGAGTTTAACGGTGCGGACTATTAAGCGTGTATTTTGATTTTTAGTAAAAATCTCATCTTAGTGGCTAGAAACTTAACAGTTGCTCTTTTAATTACCGTGTTACATTTTTTTTTAATTTAACATAGCTGGCCTGAATATGATTCAATATAATTTAACTGGCGGCCCACCCTCGCTTGTGCCTCGCTATGTGTTAATAAATGTGTTAATGTGTTAATGTTATTCCAGACTATAATCTACCTCTGTGTAAAATTTCATCTACATCCGTTCAGACGTTCTGGCGTGGCGTCAAATATTCGCGTGAATCTAAGAAAGTATTATGTTTTATCCAGTAATATATTTTTAATTTTATCTTTTAATTCTAAGGTAGTTTGTGGAATTTTATTACATACTAGTGACTCACCCTCGCTTCGCTTCGGTTTCGTCCCTAGATGAAAACAAATCTATCCCACGGGAACCGTACATTTTTCCGGGTTGATATATAGCCTATAGCCTTCCTCAATTAACGGGCTATCTAATGCAAAAAGAATTTTTCTAATCGGTTTAGTAGTTTCTGAGATTAGCGCGTTCAACCAAACAAACAACCAAAACAAACAAACTCTTCAGCTTTATAATATTAGTATAGATTTGTATTGTGTATACTAAGGCCCATGCACTATTTAATTGGACCTTTTGGAGTCAAAATCTGGACGAAATAAACTTATTTCTATTTCTAGTATTTATTGTGTCTTATATTATTTTTCAAATCTTATTGTAGTTTTATTTTTCCATTTCCTTTCTTTACTTACGATAAAAAAAATAAATAAAAAAACAATTATTTAATGAAATTTATTTATTATTATCGACGTAATAAATATTCATAAATTATAAATATTTATATGCTTTTTATAATATTATAAGAACAATAATATTGCCTCTAGGATAATTTCAAAGCAATTAATTGTTAACCGAGCCACCGGTCGCTCGGCGTGCGTGAATGCGATATTTTTGATTTTTAATTTTGTGCCCCCGACGCAAAAAGATGGACCGATTTCGATGCGATTTTGTTCATTTAAAAAGCCAATTTCCTTGCGGTGGTTCTTAGCTATGTTTGGTTAATATCGGTCTGGCAGTGTAAGAGTATCAGCTCTTTTCCAAAATGATGAAAGGCATTTTGGCGTATGATTATTCGATTAACCTTTGATTCTTTGCTTTAACCAGTGATAGGTATGTAATGAACCTATCACTGTTACCGTCTTCACCGCTGGGAGGTACTTTGGTAGGGTTTTTTTTAATTTTTAATTTATACTGATTATTATTATCATATAGGTACCTATAGTAAATCTACTCACGCATCGATGACTTTATCGTATTGTAGTATCTACACTACGAAATTCAGCTCGCATATCAATTTTTGTTTCACTTTATAAATATACTTTTATATTAATTTTGTAATAAAAATATTAAATAATATCTAACCCTAAAAAATAAGCCAAAACTGTTAGAAATTTGCTTCTTACTGCTTTCATTAAGTAAAAACTTAGGTACTCTTACTTAAAACCGCCATTGGCTCGCTGACAGACCGCCTAAATATTTTGGGTAAAAGGGAGAAATTTTGTTCAAAAGTTAGGTAAGCTACTAAGAAAGAATTTTTGACAATTTACATCTACAGATCCAGAAGTCCCTTCCCTAAAAGGTTTAATAGGACTCTCTTCAAAATCTCAAGTAATTAGTCCGTCTCTACCACAAGTCTAGGTACAAGTCCATCATTCACGTTGCAAGACACACGCAGCAAGGATTAATGACTAATGACTAACATTTTTTTTTTGTTGGGACATAAACACACAGCACCATCTAGTTCCATGGTAAGCTATGAGGCCTGTGTTATGGATACCAGATAGTTGGTACGCTACACATATATAACTTTAAACAACCATGACTGGAGAACAAACATTCGTGCTCATCACACAAATGAATGCCCCCAACGGGACTCGAACCCGCGATCGCTGGCACAGCAAGTAGGGTCACTACAAACTGAACCAAACGTGTCGTCAAAAAGGATAAAACATAATATGTATATGTCCCGACTGTTCCTTCGTCAACTTGTTCCCATCTTTTTAGTCCATTTTTTGCGCAGTCGGATCTTTAATCTTATTATACTTAATTGTTTTACAATGTTAAATGATTTAGTACATTTTGCATACTGCGTAGTTATATAAAGGTAACTACCTACATAAAACATGACTATTTCCTTTGAACATAAAAATAAATTATAATTCCATCTACAGATTTCTGTAAAATTACAATATATTAATTGCTATAAACATTGTTGTACGAGCAAAGACTAATTTATGGATATTTTGTGAGATATACAATTAAAAATGTTGTATGATTTAATAACAAAATGGCAAATACAATGTTACTTTGATACATTATATATGTGTGTATATATACTATCATAAGCTATGATATCTAATATATAAAATTCTCGTGTCACAGTTTTCGTTGCCATACTCCTCCGAAACGGCTTGACCGATTTTGATGAAATTTTTTGTGCTTATCCGGTATCTATGAGAATCGGCCAACATCTATTTTTCATCCCCCTAAATGTTAGGGGTAGTCCACCCCTAAATTTTATTTTTTATTTTTTAGACAAAATTTTTAATTTCTATTTTTTTATGATACAACATACAAAAATACATACAATCCTCAATTTTCACCCTTCTACGATCAACCCTTATTTTTTAATAGCCATTTTAGTAATAGGAAATTATTTATATGGCAAAACAACGTTTGCCGGGTCAGCTAGTTTAATTATAAAAACTAAGTGTATAATACAAATGTATTTAAGACATAAATACACGCAATATATTTCACATTCTAATATACATATTATATAATATTAGTTGGCCCCAAACTACTAGATATGTATGGATGTATGTATTCAGCCCTTTTTAAGGTCGCTTTGCTAGTCGCGGGGTTCCCCTCAATGCGAGTAGATCATGCCATAGTCCAGCACATTGACCAAGTGTAAATTGGCGACATTCACATATCTTTCGAAAACTTGCTAGGTTCTCTCCTACGTGCAAGTTTCCTCATGATTTTTTCTAACACAGTAAGAACATCTATTCAATAATTTCTAATTCTTTCGACTTTTTGGGGGTAAAATAAACCAACTCTTATGACACTAATAATAGCTAAAACTCTATGTGCTTCTTTAGTTCCTGTCTATATATATATATATATATATATATATATATATATATATATATATATATATATCAATTGATGTTCGTTAGTCTCGCTAAAACTCAAAAATGGCTGGACCGATTTGAATAATTCTTTTTTTGATTCTTTGGGGGAGTATCAGGAGTGGCTTAAGTATAAGAAAAACCCAGAAAAAAATAGCTGGAAAATCAATAAAGTAGAAAGAGTCACACCAACAGTTTTTGCTGTATTTCGCTGGCTGTATCCATCTTCAAGCATTGTCAGGATCCTGGTACATTCTTCAGGGGTTAACGACATGATGACTTCAGAATGATAAAATTTATAAGGCAGAGACACCATATTTATAACTTATTTTATTGCAAAACTTAAACAAACGCGAAACAATTGATTTGGATTTTTTGGTACTAAACTTAAAAACGACCATTATTTAACATTTTCAGTTTTTTATACAATTATCAAAAATAAATAAAAAGGATTTATATATTTTTATGTGGTATTAAATATTCTTTAATTTAGTCTTTATTTCATAAAGCTAGGTCAGGTACTTTTGAAGATATTGAAAATTTTCTAACCGACCCTTTTTCTTTGCGGTACAGTGTGTGTATAGTCTATCTATTTCATATTAACCCTTAAAACGTACCTAAAGATGAACCCGAGCGAAGCGAGGGTGATTCGCTAATCGGAACAAAAAATAAAAAAGCCATTAGATTTCACCCTAATTTCTAGCAATTCCATCTACTGCGGTAAATAATAAAATAGGATTTTTGCAAAGGAAAATACTTATTATTTAATATGCAATAGAAAAATATAATATTACCTTAATTTATATATTAGCTGTAACCTTGTCTTCAGTACAGTAATAGGTAATTTAATGTCGCATAATGTGATGTACTGATTGTATACGGATTGTTTCAGGCAGGTTGATTATAGTGTATTTTATAGCTTCCTTTATCTAATCATCTTAGAGTATGTGAAATTTTGTTCATCACGCTGCAATACATTATTACAGACAGCTAATTTGATATGATAATGATAAAGCTAACAACAAAGAAATTAATTTAAACAACCACTGGTCGCCATGGTTAACCTCCTCGAATTGAGGAATTGAGGATCGAACCTGTGCCCAGTAGTGGAAAGTTAAAAGATGAATTATTCAATAACCTCTAAGAAAGGAATAATTTTAAAACTTAACTCCATTTTTTATAAAATTTATAATAATCCAAAAATTTATAAAATTAAATTTTAAAGTCAATAGGAGTTTTAAAAAGGGCAGCTGTGTATTATAATTTGTAGTATATTAACGAATAGCTACTATTCGTTATTGCGCGGGATGATATTTTATGTTCAAAGGTTGTTGAGAATAATATTTTATGTCCATATTACTATACTTATATATCATTTAAATGAGACTTTACTGCGCTAAATTGTTAAATATTTTTAGCCCGGCTACTAATGTCTTTGTGTATACTGGGGTTGAACCAATTATTGTTCTCGTGTGCATGAGAGATTTTGCTCTAGTAAAAGATATCCTTAATGTTAAACTAAATAATAAATTCACTACACAAAATTTAGTTAAAACCCGTTCAGTGCTTTTTACGTGGAAAGCAAACGGATAAACAGACATACATACTTTTAACAACTATTGTTTTGGGGTCTAAATTTTGTACTCAATACGTCATTCATTCGTCAATCTATATATATAAAAATCAATTGCTGTTCGTTAGTCTCGCTAAAACTCAAAAACGGCTGGACCGATTTTAACAATTCTTTTTTTGTTTTGTTGGGGGTGTGTCAGGGGTGGTTTAAATATAAAAAAAAATTTGCGAAAACAAAAAAAAAACAGCTGGAAAATCAAAAAGTTCTGAACTGTTTATTTTGTATGGGAATCACTAATCGTTAAAACGTACCTAGGGACGAATCCGAGCGAAGCGAAGGTGAGTAGCTAGTATTTAAAAAAAATATTCCATGGACCGCTTTATGATTATTATAATATATGTAAACATACATTTTATGTAAGTACATACCTACCACATGTAGATAATCGATGTCATTGATATTGCAAATTTAGTATATTTAATTGAGTATTCGATTACTGATATTTAAATACTTCATTGTAGCTAATAGTCTATTCAACAAGTGCCTTTTAGATTAACTTTATTCAGCAGTCTCAGAAAAATATGAACATGAGGTGTAATTCGATTCGGAATGGAATTTACATGATGTTTGAAAAAAATCAAGTTCCGCTTGCAAAAATTGCAAAAGTTGTAAACAATTAACTAAAAATAAAAAAGGTGCTTAGTTTTTTGCAAATACCTCAAAATCTAATTGAGATTTTTTTAATCTAAAAATTTTAATCTAAAATTTCCTAAAAAAATTCAACTCCCGGAACTGTAGGACCAATATTTATAATATTCCCAGGGGGATGAAAATACGCCCGAAAACGGGTGCTCTGGCTTGATCAAGGTTCCGAGACCAAGTTTATTTAATGGATCATTCTGTAAATAAATTCTTAGTATCAGCCTGAAGTTAAGAAGTCCTGAACCTGACTTTTCACCCGTCATGTCGAATTGTCCCATCTGAGTTTCATATTTTGAGGTTCTCTGAGGTTGGCTGCTGTGGCCGAAATCGGTCAGGAGGACATCATCATCATGGCTAAAGACAGTGGCATTTACATAGCACTATTTTGTTTTAAACATACACAATCTCCATTTTACGCGACATTGACGTAATAATCTGTGCACGTTTTGAAGTTATTAACGATAAAATTGAATACAATTGAAAAATACTCATTTTTTTTATTTTAGGTAAATGTAACGACAGCCATGTCACCAGGCGCTCCTATTGCTGAAGAAGAGCGCACAGAGTTGCTTGGTTCCTTGACGACGCAGCAACAACAACGCACAAGTGCGAGGGTCATTAAAAAATTGAAGCTCGAACCACAGACTGACAAACGGGGTACAATTATCAAAATTATTCTATAGAATGAGAGAAATAAAGTAGCTGGCTCAGTTATATAAAATTTGTCCAAACAAAGTACTCGGACTGTAGCATTATTTCCATGTAAAACTTAAAGAAGGAACCACCAGATATTGTGACCTGTGATAGAGTAAGCAGATACTCTTTATTAATTCGTTTATTTTATTTTCATTCTATCCTAGATGCAACAGAATGCGAAACGCCAAACAAAATCGACGACAAAGATCCACTGAAGTTCCCAACTGTGAAACAACGAATGCCCAAAGCCCTGTGGTCCGCCGACGAGAAGAGCTTATTTTTCGAAGCTCTTAACGAATATGGCAAAGACTTTGATGCAATAACAGCTTACATATGCGCTAAGATGAAGAAGAAAGGCATGTCAGATGGAAACTTGAAAACTAAGACTCAAGTTAGCCATTTCTATTACAGAACTTGGCACAAACTCTCCAAACATGTTCATTTTGATGAAAGTAAGTGAGAAATAATTGTTTGTAAGATAGTGATCTTATTCCTTCTGTTTAGGCTGTGATAATCTAATTAACTTTGCCTATAAGTTACATGTATAACTAAAATGCGCCTGTGTAAAAGTCAATGCGCACCACACATTTAAGGTAAATAACAGAATTAATATTATGAAAATACTAGCGACTCATCCTCGCTCCGCTCGAGTTCTTTCCTAGTTACGTTTTAACGTTTTGTATAGATTTCTCAGAGATGAGATATTTTTCCGCAGTAAAAAGTATCCTATATGTTGACCCGGGTACAGCTATCGTCATACTAAATTTCATTAAAATCTGTCCAGGGAGGAACCCGAGAGTAGCGAGGGTCGCTAGTGTTAGATACAACTGTGGATTGATACGGAACATGTCAAAACGGTGATAGTCTAAAATTGATTACTAACAGCCTGTTTTACAATTTAATCTTGAGAAAATCTAAACGTTGTCCTACAAAACAGATGTTTTGGGTCAAATTGTCCCCAGCGAGCGCGCTACAACTGCCCTGAATTACTAAGTGAATATTATTACATAATGCGACGAATCCGAGCGAAGCGAGGATAAGCCGCTAGGGCTTATCCTCGCTTCGCTCGGATTCGTCCGTAGCTTGCTTCCCCATACAAACTTTCATCCCCATTCTCACCCCCTTAAAGGATGATTTCCGGGATAATAACTATTTCACTCACTTTTCATATCATGAAATTAAAAAAAAACTTATTTTAGTAAAATATCGATCGGAAGTTATGCACGTACATACATTTCGGTGATTCATTTTTATTTATATAGATATATTATGATATACATTTTTAAAACCTCTATTTCAGATGTTAAAAAAGTAGCTCAAGAGTTATACGCCTTAATCAACTACGGAGAACTTCGTCGGAAGCTGGCTTCAGTGAATGAGAAGACATGCGCTCGGCTGGGAGAGATGGTGAGGGGTGGGAGTATGGCGGTGAGGGCGAGGGGGAAGACCCTCAGAGTGAGAACACCTATGTGCAGGGCTTTGAGGAGATTGAATCAGATTGCTGGTAAGGTTATATCTAATATATGATAATGCAAACTTTTAGTGACAGCATAGGGTCTCATCAGGAACAAAGAAATATTAGTTCAAATAAATGTGAATAGATGGCATTATCTGTATCGATTTGTTATTGAAATTTGTCTAAAAGTTATAAAAGATGAATATTAGACCCCAAAAAGGTATATCACGGTTTTATAACTTTTTTTTAGTTTCGGAAACGGAGTAATGCGTTCGTAAATAAAATTTACGCAATTTGACTGATTATTGAAAAATCAGTAGTCGGGTGTCAAACAGCAGTGGGTTTGTACTTTGTAGTGCATGGTGCTAAAAAATTGTACAATAAAATTCCTAATTTAATTATATATTCTAAATAAAATTCAAATATTCGCGTAAATCTAAGAAACTATTATAAAATTCCTTTGTTCTTTGAAAAAATCGAGAATAGTAGCATAAACAGCAAATCACACCTTTATTTTTGACTTTGACAATTATTTTGGCGGACTCCGTATATATAAATAATTCTTTAGTCTGAGTTTAAAATAATAATAATAATAATAATGTCCTCCCAACCGATTTCGGCCATGGCGGTCAATCTCATTGAGACAAACCATCTGCGCAGGAGATATTATAGTGCAGCGCGTGTACGCGCAGACTCAAGTGCACTCTCTATTCCTGTCACTCTCATACTCCGGTGGGACGATTACTCGACACGACCAGTGAGAGTTAAGGCGCAGGACCGACGGCTTTACGTGTTCTCCGAAGCACGGGGGTGATACACCGCCAACTTCCCAACTCCGGGCTGTTACTGAGATTTTCTTTGACAGAAATACTGAGCTTGGCCCGACCCGGGACTCGAACCTAGGACCTCCGGATGTGCAGCCGTACATGCTAGCCACTACACCATCAAGGCAGTTTCAAATATACACGTGCTAAATATCTGAAGTATAAAAATATTAATCGTTTAATGCATAAATTAAAACGTATTCCTTTTCAACAATGGACTTTAATAATCACATATTATTACCCATAATTATGTTCTGTATAATATTAAATTGCTCGCTCGCTTCGCTCTAGCTTGCTTCTCAATACAAACTTTCATCTCCATTTTCACCCTCTTAAGGGATGATTTCCGGGATAAAAAGTATCTTATGTCCTTCCCAGGGTCTCAAACTATCTAAATTTCTTCTAAATCGGTTTAGTAGATTCAGAGATCACCCCCTACACCTCACAAACTCACAATCTTTACCTCTTTATAATATTAGTATACATTATATTCTTATAAAACTAAAAAAACGCTTTTGACCAATTGAAGTGTACGTACGGGATACGCCAAATGAGCCAAAATGATAGTTAAACAGGAGTATTGAAGAGCTCCACTATCAATCAGTTGGCTTTCAAATCAGATATCTAATGTTTTCAACCGCATATTACATACAAAGTCACACAAATCTGCGACTTATAGAACTAAGTTAAAATCCCTTAATAAATCAAATCACATAGTTAATTAGTTCACAGATTATATTAATTACAAGTAAAGCTAATAAGCGTATAAAAAAGTAATAACTGCATTTTCCGCTACAAGGAACGTGGCAACTTGATCAGCCAAGTTCGCAACGACAAGGAAACGAGGTATCATATTACTCGAACTATATCCCACTAACGCCTTCGTTACACACACACACAGACACGCATGCACGCATGCACGTGCACGCACACGCACACATCTGTATATGAAATATTTTTTAAAAACAATGACTAATATATTATGTAGGTACTTACACAATATAGACCGCAAAACAATAGTTATTTAAATTTTTGTCTGTTGATCTATACGTCTTTCTGTATGTCTGTTTGTGTGTGCGCGTCACGCAAAAAGAACTAGACCGATTTTTACTAAATTTTGTGTAGTGATAACTTACTACTTGGTTCAACATTTAGGATACCTTTTACTACAGGAAAATCTATCATTCCCACGGGAAAATACAATAACTGGTTCTATCGAGTCGTCCTTAGAAATTTATGTGACTAACGCTGGCTAAACCTTAAGACATAGGTACATCAACACAATGTACCTACTAGAAAATTATAGGTCAAAAGGTCGGTAAAAGGCCTACAGAAAGGTCTGCTATAACATATGTCTATCTCCTAAGACACTCGCAATACCTATTTATATTTATTTAAAACAGACCCAAATACGCACCCGAGCGAAGCGAGGGTTAGTCGCTAGTCGTGTATATATAATATTTATATGCATACATATTTTTGTAAACCGAACTTGACCCATTTTTACATTTATCGTTTGTTGTAATATGCTCTACAATGTAAGTAATAATTTGATTGAATTTAATGACTTCTATCTATAGTTAATAGTCCATTGTCTGTAGAATTTTTCATAGAAATGCCTTAATCGGTCTTAAGATAAAAGTGTTATGAAGAAATCAAGTGCTATTATATTTTTAACTCTATTATCAATAATTATCTATATCTAAATAACAAACATCGGCTATATCCAATAAGAAAAATCTATTTTTCAGAACATTGATATTTTCCTAATTAGGCTGTATAATATCAAAGTAGATTTTTGATAAAAAAGTTGCCATACTAATTTATTCACCAACTTAATTTTTTTATTTCGCAATTTCAATTAAATTTTAGTGTTTTTGACAATTATATAAAAAAATATCAAGATATAAAAAAAGACAACAATCAATGTGTCGAAAGACCTATTTTATGCCATGATGTATGAAGTAGCTTTGTTCATTAGTTTTATTCGAACGCCTTATTTAAAAGTCACGATTTCTGCCACAATAATTATGTTAATGAAACATTAAAACACACATACATAATATATACAATTGTATATACATACATCAATAATATATTCCTCAAATGTTTTTATTACTTTATGATATTATTGTAATATTTACTTACATTTTGTTTTCTGTAAGTGTTTTAGCCTTATTTATAAATGCTTGCATTTCTTTTTGAATCACATTCTTACTTATGTCATATTAAATAAGCAAAATATTACAAGTATTTAAACATGTTCACTGACAATATCATTATGATGTAAAACGGGATGTTTACCAAGTTTATCCTTTAATTTTGAGAGTTCCCGATATTTTGAAACTGTAACGAACGCCATTGTCACGGGTTAACCGCTACAAAGAATTTAACATTTGTTTCACTAAAGGCAAGATCAAATACTCAGATATATTCACCTAAAATAAAAAATAAAAAACTATAAGTCAGGTTATACTCGTATATTTTAAATAAATCTTAAATCATTCATATGTTGGGACATTAACACACAGCACCATCTAGTTCCATGGTAAGCTACGAGGCTTGTGTTATGGATACCAGATTGTTGATACACTACACTTATATAACTTTAAATACATATATATTATAAATATAAACACCCATAACTGGAGTACAAACATTCGTGCTCATCACACAAATGAATGCCCCCAGCGGGACTCGAACCCGCGACCGCTGGCACAGCAAGTAAGATCACTACACATTGAGCCAAACGTGTCGTAAAATTTTTACTACTCATATTACATTACTACTCGGATCTGAGAAAGCATTAATTTCCTTTTACACAATATTTAGATCATAATTTTAAAAAATAGCATTTAATATCTACTAAATAGATAAACGACTTTTTTGTTATGTGTTCAACAATAATTATGTATATTGTAGAGGGTACGAGTAGCGCTAGAGTATGGTCGCGCGCGCAAGTGTCCTTCCTACACTATGTTTTGATTATTATTTTCATTATGTGTATGTATATGCGATCTTTATTGATAAATAAATATGGACATTGTATTTTCTCAGATTTACGCAGATATTTGACTTTTTAAATAAAACTACCCTTGCGGATATTTTCGCGGATTTTTGATTCCCGACTATTCAAATTTTTTTAGAGAATTTTAGTCGCGGGAGAGACTTAAGTTTTTGCATTTTAAAGTTATTATATTATAATTGTTACAGATAGTATCTACCTACAAAATTATATATCTATTTCTTCCAAATTATTATATAATTTAACCAAAATATGAAATAAAACCGCATCAAAATATGTTAATTTTGACAGTTTTACTTAAAAGAAATGTGTTTCGTCACTGATGCAGAGCGTGCGTGCGGCGCTAGAGTATGCTCGCGCGCGCAAGTGCTACTGCGTGCACGAGACGCGGGCGCGTGGGCGCGCGTGCAGGCGGCCGCACACAACCCGCGGATGGCCGCAGCTCTACCTCTACGAACGAGACTCGTTTCCTTTTTGAAAGCTTTGGAAAAGAGATGGAAATCTGTATCCTTTTTACTATAAAAACTAGTGACTTACCCTGACTTTGCTCGCGTCCATAGGGGCCTAGTAGTTTCTGTGTTTTTGGAGGAAATTTAGTTCACAAAAAAAACTATAACCTGGAGTTATAGTTTTTCTGTGAACTAAATTTCCTCCAAAACCTTCCAGCGGTTTCAACATGTACGCACAAAACTTTCACATTTATGATATTAATCCGATTATTACATTCATAACCCCGAATATAGTAAGATTTTGCTGTACTAATGATAATAATATCCCGTTAATAAACCAGGAAAAAACCCTAAAACGCCCTTTATACAAAAGCCACGTCATATCGTTGCTGCAATAAAAAAACAAGAAATTAAAAGCCACGTTCTCGCAGTAATAATATTAATTTCACTCCTGGACCTAACTTCACGAATCTGCCTACCAAAGAGGTAAAAAATAATATGTTTGTACACAACAAACTTGTTGATAACTTAAACTCAACTGACTTTAAGTTATCAAAAGACATTACAATTTGGTAAAAGAGTTTTATTATAAGATCGACAAACAAATAAGACATATTATGTCATTTGAAGTGAACTATTTATAAAGCTCTGTTATCATGAATATTTATTACTAGCGACTCACCCTCGTTTCGCTTCCCGTTCGTCCCTAGACAAAAACAAATCTATCCCACCGGAACCGTTCATTTTTCCGGGATAAAAGTAACCTATGTGCTAATTCAGGCTAGAGTCTATCTCTGTGCCTTACATCCAGATCCGGCCCTTCTGGCATGAAAGAGTAACAAACATCACAACATTCATCCATCCATCCTCTCTCTCCTCAACTTGAAAATTTATAATATTAGTATGGGTATTTTATATCTATATCTATATATATATATATATATATATATATATATATATATATATATATATATATATATATATATAAAACAAAGGCGTGTTACTTTCATCAATTATAACTCAAGAACCGCTGGACCAATTTTTATGATATTTGATTTTTTGCATTTCTCTTAGTCCGGAATAGAATAATAAGTATTAAAACATCAGAAAAATTAAACAATTTTTTTTTTTATTACATTGTATACAAATGATGAATGAATTCCTATTCACTATCATAATACAGTCAAATTACAAGAACCCCATATCAGAAAATGGCATTGAAACAAAAGTAAATGAAGACCAAAGCAAAGATTGTGAGGAATATCAAGAGATACAGAGGGGAGAATGCGAGGAAGGTCTCGAAGATCATCTGAACTTGCAAACCGATAGAGTCATAGTACAAGGTGAGTTATACCTTTTATTACAAAATAATTGTTTTAAACTCTTTCAAAAAAGCCTTATTTTTATAACAGAGAATATGTGACATTTTATTTATTTGTTTTACTTCGTACCGAAATTACTACTGAAATTCCCAAGTTCATCGGCACTCGCGCCTCTGTTATCCCATATACGAAAAAAAAAGTGTGAAAAAACCTTATGTCTGAGAGAACCTCACAAGTTTTCAAAAGATAGGGACCGTCCGCAAATCCGCACTTGGCCAAAATGGTGGATTGTGGCTTGCTACCCACCACTACAGGCCCAGCGATGGGACGTTGATGGGATGAATAAGATGATATAATTGCTACTTACTTATTAATAAAAATATATATGTATTAAATTACTCTATTATGTATTTTAATGAAAAATAACTATATTTCCATGTTTTAGAACAGCGTCTAACTAAAAAACTGTTCCTACATCTTGGACCCAGACCCGGCGTGGAAGTGCACTTGCCTGTATTGAGTCCAAGCGAGCAACTTTCCAGTCAAAAAATCTGTTTTTCATCCTATTTAGAAAGAATGGGGTCGTTAAGACGAGATAAAGAAAATGGAGGTATATATAGTTAAATAAAACTTTTGAACCTTCACGTTACGTTACGTTACGAGTAAAATATAATAAAATAATGACAATTCGTCTAAAAAGGTGAACTTTTAAAAGAAGAAGAAACGGATACTTAATATTATTATATTTAAATATTGCAAGCATCTCATTGTTAGGTTTTTATTTTTAAACTACCTACATAACCTTGCTTCGCTCATGAGTTTTCGTGTTTCAAGCCTATGTGTAAAGCCAGGTCATGACTCTTAGTCTATCTGTATACTAAATTTCATCTGATCTGTCTAACTGTATTAGCGTCAAAAAGTAACAAACGTACACACATACAAATTTTCACAAGTATATTAGTAGTCAGATAGCGCCTAAACTATGTCCTCAGAGTTTCAGATATGACTGATAAAATGTATAAAGTCATAAAGACCCAGCCGAAGGACAAAATTGTAATTTCATATAATTAAGTACGACATTTTTTTTTATTGGACATTTGCTAATAAACAAACGTGAGATCCTTAAAATAAATCCTTGTACCATGTTTTTTCTTTCATATTAAACATAAAATCGTCTAGATGACTTATATGCGACCTCAATATTGTAAAATGCGAGCCATAATATTTTTACGATACCACAGTTATTTATAATTCGCAATTTTTTAATATGTCGACTATATGTATTATATATATATAAATATATATTATACATTAAATCATAGCGCTAAGTGTTTGACGCTTAGTTGTTTGATTTAATGTATATGAATTTTAAAAGCAAAACCACATTTAAATTGTTTTTGTAGCATTATTACATAACACAGATCTAGAAATAAAACTGCAGAGGATTTCTATACATTTTAAAACGAAAAGGAAAACATTACATAGTTTTTTTTCTTACTTTGTTTTCTTATTTTGCTACTGTCAAGTTTTAGTTTAGTGTAACGTAATTAACTTCATATGTAGCATTCGTTTTTTTTTTAAATGACCTGAACTGCTCACTCTATAATAATTTATTCAAACTTAAAAATATCCCATGCATGATGTTTTTTTTTGCAGACATAATATAAATCATATAATTTTAGTCAACACGTTCTTTGTTCATAGGATAAATATTATTTTCATCATTAAAGTGTACATATTTTATTTATATACAGTAAAAATTCGTACACCGAAACGTCAAAGAAAAGACAGTATTTCTGACAAAGATAAAGAACCAGAAAAGAAGTTTAAAATGGACGATTCAGAAACAAACAAACTCATGCACATAGATGAAACAGCAATAGATGGGATCGAACTTATGGCTCACTATAAACACAATCAAGAGGACGAAGAAAAACCAAGTACTGAAGATGAGAAAGAAGTCAAATCTGAGGAAACTGCTGAGGAGGAGGTCGACCGAGATGTGCCGGAAAGGGACAAGGATATGTCAGAGAAAGAAAAGGATAGTTTTTCCGAAATGGAAGACGATGAAAAGTACAATAAAAGTGACACTGATAATGAAAGTGATGGCAGACCCGATAAGAGTCAAAAGAATCAAACATTTAAAAATTTAAAGGTACTAGCTTACAATTATTACTAGTCAATCGTCTCTTAGTTTTTGACTAACTCAAATAATGATTTTGTTCTATTATAAAATAATACAATATAATAGTAATATATAAAAGTTGACAGTAATATTAATAGTTCTCTTTACCAAAAAAAAATACAGTTCTCTTATTCAGCTAAAACACTTTGTCAATCTTCTTCATATGTGGTGAAGTTTTAAAGTTTCATATTTTCTATTGTTCAATCTACTCGTACATTTCTACACTTAATATTATAAAGAGGAAAAATTTGTATTTTTGTATGTTTGTAACGAATAAACTTAAAAACTACTGGACCGATTTAGATGAAATTTGGTAAGAATATAGTTTGAGACCCTGAAAATGACATACAATAGGATAGTTTTTACCTGGAAATCATCCCTTAAGGGGGTGAAAATAGGGATGAAAGGTTGTATGGGGAACCAACTTAGGGATGAACCCGAGCGAAGCGAGAGTGAGTCGCTAGTATTCAATATTTCTAAATACACAAAATTAATAATTCAGTATCTTATTCCATATTTGATTTTACAGGTGAAATTCCGAATACGGCCAAAGCAACGTGGCGGAAGCGTCTACACTTTGATTCTTGACAATAACATTGATGAAACAAAGATTGAGGAATCAAAGGTTGAAGGGTCTAAAAATGAAGGGTCGAAAGTTGAGGAGTCTAAAGTCGAGGAGTCAAAAGTGGAAGAAAAAGAAGAAGAAGCCAAACCTGATATAGACGTAGATATGGCGACCAGGCAGATAAGGAAGGGATGGAGCGTGTACGACGCGGGAGAACTTACTATTGGAGATTTATATTTAATGGTAATTTCTGGTCAATTTTTTTATTTTCTGCATAGTTATTTTCTGTACTATCTTTTAAAACCCCTTGAAAATTAAATATATTACAAAAAATAATTTATAAATGTATTCAGCCCTTTTTAACGTCCCACTGCTGGGCACGGGCCTTCCTTCAATACGAGAGGAATCAAGCCATAGTCCACCACGCTGGCCAAGTGCGGGTTGGCGGACTTCACATGTCTTTCGAAAATTTGCTAGTTTTTCTCAGACATGCAGGTTTCCTCGCGATATTTTCCTTTACCGTAAGGCAAGTGGTAATCATGTTAGAAATGATTTGCACATGAAAATATCAGAGGTGCGAGACCCGGGATTTGAATCCGCTTCACTCGGTTTCCCAAGCGAGCGCGTTATCACTGGGCTACCACTGCCTCTTATTTATAAATACATTTCATTTACTTTTCTTTTTTAATATACTTTATTTACAAAACTAAGTTTTGATAAGCTCTTTTATATTAATGTTACAGTTTGGTTCACGTTCGAAACTTGAGTTGGATTATTGGTGGGCCGAGCCCACTCCGCCTTTGCCACAACCTCTAAAATACCATAAAGCAGATGTAAACAAAAGTATAGACAATAGGGAAAAGGGCAACAAGACACCAGATAAAGGCGATAGCTCAGTGGAAGATGAGAGAGAGAAGAGGGAGAGTGACAATGATATATTTTCACCCAAAAATACCTTCAGTCAAGATAGCAATGATGGGATGTCTGGAGATGAAAGAAAAAGTATTTTTTTTTATTTTTCTGTTAATTTTATTAAATTTTAAAAAATACTTTAATAGGTTTACATGATTAATTGACTTTTTAAATAAAACGTATCTTTCGGGTTTTTTCGCGGATTTATTTTAATTTTTGATTTCGGTCACGGGAGAGACTATGTCTCTTGAATCTCTCCTGTAACCATGATTGCTGTAAAGCATTCGAAACGCCGGGAACCAAAAATCAAAATAAATCCACAAAAAAAAATCTGAAAAGATTTATTAAAAAATTGGCAAAGTTCAAATCAAATTGAAGTGAAATTTAACTATTCGCGCATCGTGGTACACCACTTAGGACCGTACATAGGATCTAATACAAATAATATTAAAAATAACATTTACTAATCCATACAGTCAGCGTCTAGACAAGGGTGGGGAAGCGGAAGCACCCGACTGTCATACTTACTTTTACATGAAATTCGGGAACTATTTTATGGTTGACGGGTCATCTGTCACGAAATGGCACTACAGCGCTTTAACTCTGAAAGTATTCGCTATGAAAATTTGTGTTTTTTGATAACACTCCCATTTAACAGCATATCCGTTAGATTCAATGACCAATCGCTTACTTATCATGGATTTTTATACTGTTATATTATTTATATATCAAGGTGAGCAGCTGTCATCCCCGGACCACAAGTCAGGCAGTCTGAAGCTAGTGAGCAAGTTGATCAACCGTCCCGCGCCGCCCGCCGCCGCCGCGCCCGCCGGCGACGCCGTGCTCACTGACAGGTTAGCACACACACATTCATGCACACACCCAAACGCACTCAGACATATACACATACAAGCACACTCGCACACAAACAGACAATTACACGCTATATCCCTTGCAAGGTAAACAGGTCAGCTGTTGCACTCAATTTACGATTCTATCTGTTTCACTCGATCTACCAAGAGGGGTAATGGTATTAGTAATTTAGAAACATTATGGGAAAGTGTTTTTTAAGGAGGCAGTATTAAAAGTGTTTTATTGGGGTGTTTTTTTTTCTTTTTAACCGTCAAAACAAAGATGTAATAAACTAGCGACTCACCCTCGCTTCTTTTGGGTTCGTCCCTGGATACATTTGAACTGTTAGTATGGAATAGATAGACTATATATCAAATGATATATAGCCTATAGTCTTCCTTAATAAACGGACTATCAAGTACAAAAACAATTTTTCAAATCGGATTAGTCGTTTCTGAGATTAGCGCGTTCAAACAAACAAACGAACAAACTCTATGTGTTTATAATTTTAGTACAGATGATCTGTTATCACATAAATGTATTTAACGCAACACAACATGTACATGGTGTGTCAGACTGAAGCGCCTGCTGGCGCTGGCGGGCAACGCGCACGTGCCGCGCGCCGCCGCCGCGCCCGCGCCCGCGCGCTGCGCCTGCGGGCACGTCTGCGCGCAGAAGAAGCAGGTGGTACGTACATACATACACTCTATACTATCCTCTCACTGCTTATTTGTCCTTATTTTTCGACTTCAATTAAAGTTATAATGATATCTGAAAAAAAAAACATTTTTTTTTAGAAAAAAAAAAGGTTATAGCACTCGGCGGTCTTGTAACTTTCTATTAGTAAAGTTTCAGAGATCACCTCCTACATACAAACACACACTTTATCTCTTTATACACTAATGTAGATTACATTTTCTACATACATTTTGTTTAGTAAAGAGTTATTAATATGTATCATATTTGTACTTGAAAAAAACAGCTGTCGCGGGACCTCTGTCATTTGTGAAACATCAAAATTATTTTGTATAGAAAATATGAATATAATAATATAAAGACAGGACAGTTTTCAAAGGTATAGTAAATATGACATAATTAAAACAAACTATTCAGATTGTTTAAAAGAAATAAAAAAACTTTATTTAAAAAATACATCTTTATTTAATACCAAAATTAAAAATTGAAATACGAGCTCAGCACGGTAAGAAAAAGGGAAGAGGGAATCTCCGAGCCGAGTGGGAAGAGAGTTAGGAGTGCGTGGCGACGTGGCGACGCGTCGTCACGCCAACAGCCGGTTTGCGCCGCCGCATTAAATGTTCAAAAATTGCATAATTTTAATTGTCATTTTTCATTATTGCTCCCTCGGCTTAACTAATTAAATATGCTCTTCGGCGTTCTGAATATTCAACTCTTTTATAGCTATGAGTGTATGTCTATCTTATATAAACATATAAGACAGATTGTTAAATGATGTTCTAAAACTGCTGACGATTTTCTTCTGCTAAGTTTCACTATTCTCATCTTAAAGAAACAACAGCCGTGCATCCCGACGCCGGTGACTCTGTCCGCGAAACTGCCGGAGAGTCCCTCGACTGTCTTCAGGCACCCCACGCCCATCGCGCCGAGACCTGACGCTGAGGTAATATGGTATTAAATAATCATCAACTTTGTCTAAACACAAAAAAAAAAGAAATTATTTGATTGTGAAACCCTATTCCCCTACCCTATATATGTATGTATTGACCAGGGCCCGCGCCCCATGTGCCTGGAGGGGCTGCCGCGCTGGCGCCGCGGCCGCCCGCGCCTCGCCGACCGCCGCGTGGTGCAGCGCCTGCTGCCGCTGCTGCCCAAGCTGCCGCCGCCCAGCAGTACGTGCATTACACCCTTCACTACACCCTACACTACACCCTACACTACGCCCTACACTACGCCCTACACTACACCCTACACTACGCCCTACACTACACCCTACACTACACCCTACACTGCACCTAACATTACACACTACCTTATACTACATAACCTCTACAATATGACTACAAAAAAATTTTTTTTTTCATTTTATAGCCTATTTATTAATAAAGTAAAAGAAGTAATTACTAATTTCATATAAATAAACTACGCAGGTGGAGTCGAAAGCAAGGAGATGTATATTGTACTTATTTTAACTGCTGTATTTGTCTAGCACGTACGACTGCATATCGAGAAATCCTGTATTCGAAACCCGATCGAGATTACTGAATTTTTTGTCACGAATTTATTCACTTCGAGAGCACGTTAAATGAATATAGAGTTAAAGTAATAGACATTGCCAGTGTCTCACACAAACATTACACTCTTGGATCATTGAGATTGACCACCGTGACCGACATCGGTCAGCACATTATTATTCTTTCTTTTTTTGTTCGTCAGACCTGATCCCAGTGAAGATCCCGCGGGTGCCGGCGCCGCCGCCGCTGCCGCGCCTGCTGCCCAAGCCGCCGCCGCCGCCGCCGCCGCCGCTCGCCGCCGCTACTGAGTCAGTTGTATACATATATCTCAATGTAAACAAAAAAAGTTTGATAAAGTATTTATTTTATAAATAGTCATGGTTATTAATATTTTTTGTTATAGTAGGAAATACAAAAAATAAAAAAAAAATGGTGAAAAGTGTGATAATCAGAAAGTTTTGAAACTTTTATTTTTGGCCTAAATATTTGATATATGCTTAATTCTTTTACTATTTTTTGTGTTAAGATAAAAATCTAATATATAAAATTCTCGTGTCACAGTTTTCGTTGCCATACTCCTCCGAAACGGCTTGACCGATTTTGATGAAATTTTTTGTGCTTATCCGGTATCTATGAGAATCGGCCAACATCTATTTTTCATCCCCCTAAATGTTAGGGGTAGTCCACCCCTAAATTTTATTTTTTATTTTTTTAGACAAAATTTTTAATTTCTATTTTTTTATGATACAACATACAAAAATACATACAATCCTCAATTTTCACCCTTCTACGATCAACCTTTATTTTTTAATAGCAATTTTAGTAATTTAATCATTTTTCCTCTCCGGTCGAAAACTGATCAATCGTGATTTAATGCAAGCTAGGGACGAACCCGAGCGAAGCGAGGGTGAGTCACTAGTATACGTATATATTAGACTTTCGACTAAGACTGGTTCGACTAAGATTGGTCACACTACACACTCTTTTGTATGTATATATTAATTATTATTATATTATTAATACAAACTTTTATTTACTTAAAAAAAAATATTAAAAACATTAAAATTACATATTAGCCTTGACTATATTTCTATAGAATACCAATTTGCAATATATTTGTTAAACTAACATTAAATTTAAGAAAAAATACTTTTCCAGTAATTAGATGAATGAAGGACGACCATATTCCGGATCTTAGACTATTAAAAACTCATGTTACTTCAAAGTAATGTTTGAAATTATAATACATTTGTCTCCAACCAGTGTATACTACGTGCTGAGTGAGTGCAACGGGCAGTTCTTCTTCCACGACGGAGACCGGCGCATCCCCATCACTCCCATACCCGATACTTCTAATGATGCAGGTAATGGATTGTCAGTGGTAGCCCATTGGTAACGCGCTCGCTCAAGAAACCGAGTGAAGCGGGTTCAAATCCCGGGTCTCGCATATTTTATATTTTCATTTTCACGTGCGAATCGTTTCCAACATGATATCACTTATCTTATGGTAAAGGAAAACATTGTGAATAAACTTGCATGTCTGAAAGAACCTAGCAAGTTTTCTAAAGACATGTGAAGTCCGCCCTTACTTAGCCAGCTGGTAGACTATGGCCTGATCCCCCTCGTATTAAAAGGAGGCTAGTGCCCAGCAGTGGGATGCTAAAAAGGGCTGAATAAGGTAATGGGTTACGTAGAATCGAACCGGCTATCCTATATCATCGTGTTATTAATGATACTATATGGCTTCAGCACATATGTACGTTTATTACAGTAAAGAAAATTGAAATTGCATAAATACTTAATTATATACACAAAACAAATGTAGACTTAGTTATTACTGTACAAGTCGTGTCCGCAGCCCGCTGAGTATTGTGTCAAGAATGCTAGCCGCATTATATGTTACTTTTGTTTTTTTTTTTTATAGAAGATCAAAAGACCGACGACGATGAAGACATTAAGGATATAAAGTTGGTGAAAGATGAAGGCTCCGAGCCCAACAGTGAACAGAAGGAACTGAGGCAAGGTGTCGAAAACATCACAAAGACAGAGCACCCAGACATTGCTAGTAAGTATCCATATAAATATTAATAATTTCTGCGATGGTCTGGACTTCTGGAGATCCTGGGTTCGAGTTCTGGGTCTGACTAATGACAGTTATGGAGATGGAAAATTAACGATATTTCAATCGCGTGTCAAGGTGAAGTAATGCCAATGAACTTGAGAGTGCACGTTGTGTCTACGCTCTGTCTCCTGCGCAGCGGGTCTCAGAAAGATTGGCCACCGATTTTTTTATTATTAGTATTAGTATAAGTACAGACAACAACATGAAATGTATATATATTGTATAGTGTCCCTCTCCCTCAGGTTTCCTCCCATCAGAGTCGATGTCCCTGTCGCCGTCGCGGCTGCTGCGCGACGCGGAGGGCTGGCTCGAGGGCTCCGTGCAGGACTTCTCCCTCAGCAGCTTCCTCGGACACCTGGAGGGGCGGCCGCAGCCCGAGCTGGTGGTCAGTTTATCTTTTTGATACATAAGAGTTATGTATTCTTTTAAATTGTATTTTTGTTTTGGTGTAATAAAGAATAAATAAATAAATAAAAAAGTCAAATAGAGAAAGAGGAAGAGAGTGAGAATAAAACCCCAAATTCCCTTTTTCTATCAATTCAAAGTTAGCAGTAATTATTATTGTTATAAAAGTTGCTATATAAAAACTTAAATAAATCCTTTAAACACAGATGGACTCTCAACTGCACTCTCTCATGGCGGAATCCAGCGTGGACTACGTCGCCAAGTTCGCTGACCTCGCCGCTGAGGTCACGGACGACCCCGACCTTACTGATGACCTCACATGAACACAGTGACCTCTCACATTATTTATATTATATTATATTTTCGTTAACTGGCAACCCTCAACTACAGGTCGATTAACTAAAGCTGGAACATTTACAGTACTTACACCAGTCCTATGTAGTAAAAAGAAAACAATAACAATCCCATATCCCTGTCCCTCTCATACGCTAGACCGCGTGCACGAGAAAGAAAGGGAGAAAAAGTGAGTAATGGATAAAAAGTGTGCTTTTTCATAACGCGCTACTTTTTGTTAATCGGCTACAGTCCCTACACACTTTTAGGAATGTTTAGCATAATATTGATATCTAAACGCATGTAAAAATTAAAATTACAATAAAATTCAGTTTTGTTATTCAGTATAGCAGCAATTTTTAATTTGAATGTAAAATATATTTGGGGAAATTATTAATTATATATTATTATATAGTGATCATGTTGCTTTTACAAATATTTTTTTTATTTTTATTTAAATTTAAAAATTTCAACTATTTCTTTTAATGTAGGTAATGTATTAAATACTTATCACAGAGTAGCAATTTTGGAAATATTTGCGTTTTTATTTATTTCAAACAAAGCTGTGAAAACTAATTAGTATACGATAAGGATACAATTGACATGTGTTAAGTAATATTATATTGATTTTAAACTGTTTTTTTATAATATTTATATATTATTATCATGTATGAATTGGAGTTACTATACTATTTTAGTAACTAAATTTTTTTTATATCGATGGTAAATTAAAGCAATTATGATTCTTTTTTGTGTTGTTATTTAAAATATATTTTAACCCTCATATTTTGTAACATTAATTTCACGTTATTTTAATTATTATTTATTACTCATATTAAAATGAGCATTTAAAAAATTAATATCTTGTATAAAAGAAATATTAGAAAGTAGAGACTGAATGTAAATAGGCCATACGTGTGGCGCCCTCCTTTCGAGAAATCTTCCCCATTTCACGATTTTTACAATTTACCTGCGACATATACGCAGTGTGGTAACATTAATATTATTTACGTCAGCGGTCAATGACAGCTGACAGTCTTGTGATTTATGAATTTTTAAGTTAGGTTATGCGATTACAACATTAATGATTAAAGTAATTAAATAAACAAACGATGTAAAACATTAAGATTTAATACTGAAGTATTCCACGATCCTCAATATTTATTTTACTCCTTAATGTCAAGTGTTTAGTTTTAGTGTTAAATATAATATATTACAATGATATTTGAAATATTCGTGTAAGTTTCTTTTCTATATAATATTCGTGACTCAGTTAACACTTACAACATATTTGTTCGATAATTACCTTATACACAATACAATTCTAAAAGCGCCATTTAAAAATTGAATATTAGTAAAAATTAAATTCAATTTTAATTAATATTTAATTTTTTATAGCATATTCATTTGAAAATAAGACAATTTATTGTTTTTATGTAATAAAGTCTAAAGCTTTTGTATTTGCAATCAATAATGAAAATAAAAACTGATCAATATTATATTAACAGTACCCAAAACAACATATTATAAATTATATACATGGATAAGATAGTAAATGCTGTTTCAGAATATTTATTTTTTAGTCATTAATAAAATTATTTAAAGATCATATTTCTATGTATTTTTTCCAGTTTGGTAGTGATATTGCCAATGATATTCATAGGTGTTCTATTATTTGGCATATTTGTGATAGTGCCTTGTGCATTTATTTTTGCCTCATGGTATATGAGAATAAAAGAGAGAAAACTACAAAGAAGGAAAAGAGATGGCCCTAATATTGCATTCTTTCATCCATACTGCAATGCTGGAGGTGGTGGCGAGAGGGTGTTATGGGTTGCTATTAAAGCAATCTTGACTAGGTAATTTTGTTAAATAAGTTTTATGCAATAAATAATAAGATTACTATACTATAGCTTTGAAGAAAATTATTTTGAAACATTTAAATGTGTATAATAAACAGTATTAATGTAATTAAAACGGCAATACATCACAGAAATGTAAAAACTTCAAATAAACCTATAAAGGTGGTTTCATTTTTTATTTATTATGATTATTTTATAAATATATGATTTTTCAGATATCCAGATTCAAACATTTACATTTACACAGTAGAAACAGCAGAACCTATTACAATTTTGAACAAAGTACAAAACCAGTTCAATGTGAAAGTGGATCATGAAAAAGTGAATTTTATTAGACTGACAATGAAGAAGACTATTGAGGCTGAAACATATCCATACTTTACATTATTGCTGCAGAGCTTAGGATCCATGGTTTTGGGAATGGAGGCATTTTTGAAATTCAATCCTGGTAATATTAGTTTGAAATATAATATTATTATTTAATCATAAATGATGATTAAATGTAACATGTATTAATAGTAAAGTTCTCTACACTACGTCCTAAAATAACCCAACCTGACACTAGTACATCTTAAAAATATAAAATACAAAAATAGAACTTTTTAATATTTCTAACGATAGCAGAAGTGTATACATTTTAAATTTTACAAAATATCAATTAAAATGAAAAATATCATTTTGGCACACTTTTTTGGCATTTGCATATTACTTCATTAAAAAATATTACAAAATTCTTTACTATTTAATTTTATGTTGAACAATAAAAACAATATCGTAGCTATATCATTTTATTCTTTACATAGATACCATATCTATATTTTATATCATAATTTTAAACCAATAAAAATTTGTAATAGATAACACACAACTTCATTTATTAAATGTAATCTGTACATGTAATAAAATTGTAACTGAATCGAATCTGTACATTAAATATTTTTTGGAAAATCTTATAGAAATAGATATTATTATGGAGACAGAGGCCAAATCTATAGTTTTTAGAATTTTTGTCTCTCTATCTGTTCATCTGGGAATGCATTACGAGAAAACCTCTAGACATATTTTGATAAAATTTGGTATGATGATAGCTGGTTATCCGGGTCAACATATAGGATACTTTTTATTGTAGGAAAATATCTCGTCTCTGAGAAATCTATACCATATGTTAAAACGTAACTAAGGACGAACCCGAGCAAGGGTGCGTCGCTAGTAGATATATTCTAATTATAAACCGTTTCCATCAGATATCTACATAGACACAATGGGCTGTGCTTTCACCTACCCAATATTCCGTTACCTGGCCCAATGTCCCGTGGGCTGCTACACCCACTACCCGGTGATCACCTCCGCCATGATGAGGAGAGTGAAGCACCGCCTCACCTCATACAACAACAGCAGTGTTATCGCTCGCAACCCTTTGTTGACTTGGTGCAAGCTGTTCTACTATAAGGTTTTTGGATGGGTAAGTGAATATAAACATTTTAAATAAAACTATCTTTTCGGATTTTTTCGCAGATTTATTTTGATTTTTGTTCCCGACGTTTCGAGTGCAATCAGTCACTCCCGTGACCATGATAGCTGTAAAGCATTCGAAACGTCGGGAACCAAAAATCAAAATAATAAACTCGCGAAAAATTCCGAAAAGACAGTTTTATTTAAAATGTCAAATATTCGCGTAAATCTAAAAAAGTATTATGAGTATAAACATTTAGAAAGAGATACTGTCAGCAGGTTTTCTTATGTTTGTTTTTCAAACAGTAAACCCTCATCGAAGGATTTTGCATCTAATAACTATTATTTAGTACATTTTAAATAAAACTATGTTTTTGGATTATTTGTAGATTTATTTAGATTGAACTCAAAACTTGTGGGTAGGTGCTAATAATCCGAAAAAATAGTTTTATTTAAAACTAGCGACTCACTTTCGCTTCGCTCAGTTCGTCCGTAGGTAGGTACGTTTTCACTACCTGGAAAACTACTTTTAATAAACGTGATGTTTTTGCTCGATATTGATAACGGCAACAGGTAGACGCTTGAAATATTCACAGAATATTTAGTTATATATTCACTTTAAAAATAAATAATCAAATTAAAATAAAACAAATATTTAAGGTGGTTCCCATACAACAGACATGATTTTTTTTTTGCCGTTTTTATAGATAATGGTAAGGAAACCTTCATGCGCGAGTCCGACTCGCACTTGGCCGGTTTTGGATGTAATTTAGTACATACACAGATAGACTATGAGGTGGACTAACACATAGGCTATCAGACTTCCGTATATAATTGTTTATTCAGCTGTACGGTGTGGTGGGGCGGTGCGCGGACATCGTGATGGTGAACGGCACGTGGACCGAAGAGCACATCAACGAATTGTGGAATCGGCCCTTCAATACGCACAGGGTTTATCCTCCTTGTGAAGTGAGTTGTAGCTTTTTGTATACATGCTAGTGAACCCTTAAAAGTTCTTTTAGTGCTCCATACACAAATGATTAGGTCGGAGTCCTATTACTAAATCTAGACTGTCTATCTCTATCCATGGGCGGCGGCAGATTTATTTTCAGATAGGTTCATCTGCTTCTTGATTCTTTACATTAATCTACTAACTAATCTTTAAATGATTACCTTCATTATTTTTATTATTCATAAATGTAATATTTTGTCACAGACATCTAAATTTAAACTGAGATGTAACTGTATAATTTTATTTTATTAAGTTTTTCTATATATTTTACTTTATGACAAGCGGGTGCAACTGCACCTTCTTGCACCTCCCTCTAGTTCCTTCCTCATGTCTATCCAATTGCCCCTTTTACCAATCACTGTTATGGTGAATTTCCTTATAAATATATTTTATGTGATAACTATATTTAGTAATAATTGTACCGTCCCGTCTACGGTTTCATTAATCCTTTCACCAAAGGTTGTCTGTAAGAGATTGCTCATAGCAAGAAGACCGCCTTTTCTTCTATCCATCTTCTGTATTCTTCTTTTGTGTGTGCAATAAAGTATTTATCTATCTATCTATATTATGTAAATAATATTTCATTATAATGTTGGAATTGTAAATCATTTGAGTCACTTCACTTTTTTTAGGGTTTTTTAGGGTTTCGTATCCAAAACATCTAGAATGGCTGAATGAATCAACTTTAGGTCCATTGTTAACCTAAATATATTATATGACGGTATAAAATCCAACTCGCTCTTAACTTATTTTTATATCCACGTACTATTATCATAACAGGTATCTGAACTGAAAAAGCTGAGGTCGTTAGTGAAGGACTCGGACCCGATACAAATAATATCAGTAGCGCAGTTCCGGCCCGAGAAGGACCATCCTTTGATGCTTCAAGCGATGTACGAGCTCAGGAACTTGCTCAAAAACAACGAAATGCTTTGGAATAAGGTAACATCTATAGTGGAATGAAAATTAATTTTAATAAAATTAGACTTATACAAAGGCAGTGGTAGCCGAGTGGTAACGCGCTCGCTTAGGAAACCGAGTGAAGCGAGTTCAAATTCCGCGTCTCGCACCTCTGATATTTTCATGTGCGAATCATTTCTAACATGATTACCACTTGCCTTACGGTGAAGGAAAACATCGTGAGGAAACCTGCATGTCTGAGAGAACCTAGCAAGTTTTAGAAAGAAGTGAAGTCCGCCAACCCGCACTCGGCCATCATGGTGGACTACGGTCTGATCCCCCTCGTATTGAAGGGAGGCCCGTTCCCAACAGTGGGACGTTAAAAAGGGCTGAATATACAGACTTATACAAGCACTATCTTCTTTCCCGCCTTTTCCCGTTACGCGGGGTCTGCTTTCTTAACCTTGAGACACCATTTATACTTACTAGCGGGTAGTAAGCATAATCATCAGATAGGCCCAGCTTTTTTATGGGACATATTATGTGCATCTAGTTAATCGACATTTAGGTAGTTTGTGGCTTATCTTTTTTCTCCTTCGTGTAGCTATGAAAAGGCACTTTATCACCATGTGGTCATCGGGATGTCGCTTTATATATCCATACCATCGTAGCCTTGATACAAGCACCATCAATTCAATTTAGATAGTGTATTTACATACGTTTGTCTTATTGACTTGGTTTAGAAACAAAGAGAGTAAACCGCGTTCTAAGTAGTAGTACAGAATAGATAAGTATATAGAAGTTGCATTCCTTTGATCTCAAGCGGCAAATGCTGTTTTTTTAATAGCATAAAAAAAAATTGCAGAGCATTTCATTCATTCTAAATTGTGCCTTAACGTCACGTGAATTAGAGTGCAATTCCAGGTACGTCTCAATTAGATAATTCCAATTAGAACGTTCTTTTAGGTTTCTTTTACCAGAACTTCTCGGCCTGTGTAAAATGAAATATATTATTTGACAGAATTGACATTTCATGATTTATTTGACAGATTTAGTTGAATAATTACTTTCATACCTATCATGTATCACATTTTACATCACTAATGTATGTGTAAAAAGCAAAATCCATGCAAAAACTACACAAGATTGCCAATTGGGTGCAGATAAAGCTAGTGCTGGTGGGGTCCTGCCGCAACCCGGCGGACACGGAGCGCGTGCAGCAGCTGCGCGACCTCGCCAAGCACCTGGCGCTGGAGGCCAGCGTCTCCTTCTCCGTCAACGTGCCCTTCGCCACCCTGCTGCAGCTCTACCAGACCAGCTCCATGGCCATACACGCCATGTGGAACGAACATTTTGGCATCAGTGAGTTTTGATTGATTATACATACTTTCTTAGATTTACGGGAATATTTAACATTTTAAATAAAATTATTTTTTTCAGATTTTTTCGTGAATTCATTTTTATTTTTGGTTCACGACGCGACGTTTCGAATGCTTTACAACAATCATAGTCACGGGAGAGTAAGACTCCCAAAATAAATTCACGAAAAAGTCCGAAAACATAGTTTTGTATATGATTGATTTTAATGGCGTAACAGATTTTAATGATACTCCTGACTGATTTTGGCTGGCCAATCTGAAAATGGCCAACTACTAGAAATATTATAGTACAATGCGTACGCGCACAGACAAGTGCACTCTCTATTCCTGTCACTCTCATACTCCGGTGGGACGACACCAGACACGACCGGTGAGAGTTAAAGCGCAGGACCGACGGCTTTGAAACACCGCCAACTTCCCAACCCCCAGCTGTTACCGAGAACTTCTGGAAAAAAAACTCAATTACTAAACTTGGTCTAACCCGGGACTCGAACCCAGAACATTCGGATCTGCAATCAGCTTGACGTTATATTTCTATTTTTCATATTATATAACATATTTTTATATATATTTTTCTTTATATATGCAGGTGTAGTAGAATGCATGGCAGCCGGCCTCATTACCATCGCCCATCGCTCCGGAGGTCCCCTGGCTGACATCATAGAGACCTCCGAAGGTTCCAGGAATGGTTTCCTGGCGTCAGAACCCGATGAATACGCTAGAGCTATCCTGGAGGTAATCGCTTTACCCTCGGATGAGAAGAAGCGGATTGTGGAGGCTGCGAGGTGGGTTTTTTGTTGAGGAATAGAATTGTATTCAGCCCTTTATAATGTCCCGGCACGGGCCTTCCTTCAATACGAGGGGGATCAGGCCATAGTCCACCACGCTGGCCAAGTGAGGGTTGGCGGACTTCACATGTCTTTCGAAAACTTGCTAGGTTTTCTCAGACATGCAGGTTTCCTTACGATGTTTTCCTTCGCCATAAGACAAATGGTAGTCATGTAAAATACCAGAGGTGCGAGACCGGGATTTGAACCCGCTTCTCTCGGTTATCCAAGCGAGCGCGTTACCACTGGGCTACCACGCTGCTTATAGGAATAGAATATTTATAAAAATTTTTTTATAAAAGTACAATTTTCAGAAGGAGATTTCCATTATCTTTTTTGTTTATCTTAACCATCAATCACAAAAATACTAGATACACAATCCCATGCAAAAGTTCTCTTAAAATTGTCACCAATTGTGTTTAGGTAATTATTCTAGTTAAAATAAATATACAACAATGTAAATTGAACCTTAAATGCAAATGCTTAAAGTTGTTTTCACAAAAAAAAAATTAAAGCGCGCTCAAATGTTCAAATGAGCGCAGTTCAGGTGAGGACATTTTGTGTCGCTGATTGTGTATCTAGTATTTTTTTGATCGATGATCTTAACTATAAATTATATAATAATTTTAATTCTCTTGCAGAGCCTCAGTGGACCGTTTCTCTGAGATGGAGTTTGAGAAAGCATTCCTTAGAGCAACAGAGCCTCTAATAAGTTTAGAATGAATATATGTAACATTATATATTTACAACTTTCCACTAAGTTTAAGAATAAAAGGCTTATTACACTGATATATATGGCTACTAAGACATTTTAGATTCCTCTTGAAACACTTATTGTCTATGGCTTAAACTGCTTAGAAATATAAATAATCTGTGCCCTATAAAGCACATATTTATTTATTTTTTTTAATTATGTACTTATTTATTAAAACATTAAACATCTATGTCCAATTTGTATTGACAGAGGTTTTAATTGTGATGCATTTAAAATTAGACTAGTAACTACAATTTTGTATATTTTTTATTTAAGTATTTATTTTATTTTCAAAATTACATTTTTCTGTTGGATAAAATATATTAAGATACTCTGGAAATGGGCATTTAAAATGTAATGCATAGAACATTAACAATGACATCCGGTCATAAATATGCTATGAAAGATTCAACTATAATAAGGATTATAATAATAGTTGTTCTGCGAACAGTAGACGTCGCGAGCACATACTGCATTTTGAGGAGCTATTCTGTTCATCATGACAAAGATCTTCATCAGATCTTCATCAAATTTTTATGAGACCAACTTAAAGTTACTACCTGTCAAATAAAAAAATAACCATCAAAATCGGATCTCATGAGGCGGAGATATCCAGTAGCCCCCTTTTTGGAGGAAGTACGTAAAAGTAAGGATTAAAAAAAAACTGTAGTCTTAGAACCTGTATATCAAATTTCGTCCAGAACGGTTGTAAAATACTTGTAGAGTAGGTAGCAACAAACTGAGGAAAGCAAACTTTACCAGACTTGAAAGTAAAGACGCTTCATTCGCTTGGTCAATTAGCAGCTATTCTGCTCTTTACCGAATCACTCTGATCCTTTCATACAGGATTTGTTAGTAATTTGACTAAAACACCATCTGTAGGATTAGTAAATTTATATTATAATTAAGATAAGTTTTAACGGTTAGTATAGATTTCTCAGAAATGAGATATTTTCCCGCAGTAAAAAGTATCCTAAATGTTGACCCAGATAACCATCTATCATCATACCAAATTTCATCACAATCTGTCCAGTGGTTTTCTTGTGATGCGTTCCCAGACAGATAGAAACACAAACAAAAATTCTAAAAACTATATATTCAGCCTTTGTATCATTAATAATGACTATTTCAATAAGATTTTCTAAACAAGATTTAATGTACAGAATCAACTCAGAATTTTATTATATGTGTAGATATAGATTTTGTTTAAATCACTTTTACAAGTGCTTTCAAGTCAATTTTTACATTTACTTTAAATATTACTAATCAATGTGTTGACAAAACAAATATATTATATATATAAATTTACAGGATGATTGTACTGTATAAAGGTTATATGGTGTAATAAGCATTTAAGTAGGATCAAAAATAAATTTTACCAAAGTTATTCATGGTTTTATTTGCTTTTCTTTACAAAAACATTGAATTACAACGTAAAAATAAAATATATATAAAATAATTCTTAAATTATGACAACAAGCTTCATGGCGCTGGATGTGACTTCAAATACTGAATTTCAATGTAATGATTTTTATACAAATGTTATTTAATATATAATATATTTCATGTCAAAAACTAAGAAGTCACATTTAGTGCCAATATACAAATATACTATTTGAGAGGAATGTTGGTAATATTGAGTAATTAATCTATGCTGAAGTGCATCCCACTCGGTCCCTCGGGATTAGCCTCAACTCCGAACCGTGTTTTAGAAAGACATTTCCTGAAATTAAGAACAAAATACCTAATTACTTTATATAATATACTAATCAAAGCAAATAATCACTACATAGTATAAAACAAAGTTGCTTCCCGCTGTCTGTCCCTATATATGCTTAGATCTTTAAAACTATGCAACGGATTTTGATGCGGTTTATTTTAATAGATAGAGTGATTCAAGAGGAAGGTTTATATGTATAATACATACATAATATAGTAGAGAAACATTGATAATTTTATAGGTTTCTAATGTGATGTCGTAAATAAACACATTTTTTGCGGTTACATTGCAAACGCTGGCTGAACCCTACGAGATAGATCAAAATAATGTACTACAGTATTGTACACCTTCAAAAGGTCTATAAATAAGTCCGCGATGGCATATGTCTATCTCTTAAGGATAACATACTATATCCAAGCTAGTGGATCACCGCCAACTTCCCTACTCCAGGCTATTACTAAGAGTTTCTACACAGAAAAACTCAGTAAGTATAGGTGCTTGGCCCGACCCGAGACTTTCAGTTCTGTGGCTGTATATCCTAGTAACTGTAGAGTGTAGAGCAATGAGAAATTTAAAAATTTCAATACTAACAACTCGCGGTAAAAAGTAGCTTATGTCACTCTCCAGCTTTCCTAACTATCTTCAGACAAAAAATCACGCCAATCCGATACTCTGTTTCTACGTGAAAGAAGGTCAAACGCACTTTCACATTTATAATATTAGTATGGATAATAAGTATAGCACAATACCGGCAGTCTGCTGAGGGTTGATGCCGATACCGTCATCGGTGATGATGGCGCTGGTAGCGGGCTCGACGCGGAACTCCTCCGCTGCAAACTTTAGCACCGCTGTGAAAGGCGTCGCTTCAGGCACGCTAAGGCTGCAAGGATAAAAAAGGATCTCATAATATATATCCACATATTGTTGTATTTGCTATGGGTGGTATAAAAACAAGGGTCCAGATATCTGCATACATTTTACTCTCTTAATCATTTCATTTTACAATTTTAACAAATACCAATATTATAATTGGTATAAAAAATGTAGTTTAGAGGTGTTACTTTTTGTAAATTATCTTCAAACACCTGAAATCCATTGTTACAGTTGTGAAGGAATGACAGGATGCTTAATTTTCGTGTCTGCTTCTTACGATTTTTATTCAACATACAGGTTAAGCATGGCAAAAAAGCAGAAAAATGTATTGATTTTAGGAAGACAAAGTTTCAAAAAATAAGTTGATGATAATTCTGTGTTTAATAGACATTTGTTTTTGTTCTGTTTTTAATCAAATTGTATGTAACCTCATGTCATATTCTAATTCAAAAATCAAACCCGCACTTAAACAGCACACAGAATTTCACATGGGATAACTTAACTGATTATTTAATATAAAAAACAAAAAAAATAATATCTGTAACAACTAGCTAATATTAAATTTCACTTTTTATAATTACTGAAACTCTTTAACATTACATATCTCTTATGAACACTAGAAGATGTTATTATTCATATAGCATTATTCTCAATAATTGTTTTTTATCAAAATGGACAAAACATCTGTTGCTGTGGCTAGTAGCAAGATTAAACAGCTTATACTGATTTTAAGTAAGCAATGTATTTTTACTTTTCAAGACATTCAGTTTGGCATAAAATCATTAAATAATCTTACTATTTATCATTTATACTTCATTAAGTTTTATAATAGTACTTTAAGAGTAAAAAGGCCCGAAATAATAAAACATTAATTAATTAATACAAAAGCACTTTATTTTCTCATGTAGATAGCAAATTATTCCAGAATGACGCATCTTGATTCAATTCTTGGATTATGTCAAAGAATTCTAACTTTAAGTTTTCATCATTACATATTGTTTTAAATATTAGAGATAGTTCAGTATGTGTTAGATTAATATAAAAAAAATCCAGTGACATATTTTCTTGGATCAATTGACCACAGTCTACTAAAATTTTAGACACATGTTTGAATATACTAGCATGATGTAAACATATTTTCAAAAATATTATATTCTCAGTATGAAAAAATACATGCCAAAACTTTTGACTAATCATCCAATCTTTTTTCTTTGACATAAATGACAAGAAAGCTTCTAAAACAACATTAACTTCACGATGATACTTTATATCTTTATTCAATAAACTTAATAATAGCATATCCATCATATCTCTGGTACAACTTTCTAGCATTTCACATATAACTTTACTTGAGTTTTTGGTGCCATGAATTTCTGATAGGAATAAGACACTTTTAAACTCTAACAATATATCTTTTGGAAATTGGTGCACCAAGTTTTTTAAAAGAGTTTCTTTTGAAGCTGCTTCCAATATAAAATCACTCAAACACATCTCAAGTTTCTTTTCAGAAAACAGTTCAAGAAATATTGAGAAACCTGCATCCATCAAAGATATATTTGTAGAAGAATTAATTATTTTTTTTAAGATATATTTTGGTGGATCTGAAAAGCATTGTTTGAGAAATAGACTAGATGTGTTTTGATCTTTGTTTAAAGCAGATAAAAATTCATCGATAAAACACTTTTGCTGAAGTTTATCTAAACATTTTTCTATATGTTGTGATATTAAAAAGGAATTTCTAATCTCTTCCAAAGTAGTTTCATCATTAGGCCAATTATTTAACTGACACAAATTAATGTAATCTTGAAAGAATTTAAGAAACGGTGTTATTACTTTCGCCATACTCAGATGATGGAACTTCAAAGTAAATGCTCACGAATGCTCAGCATCTGGCAAACAAAAACATTATTCAAAAAAATTTACGGATATAGGTTTAGTTCTCTACGTTGAAGTTACATTCATCTTTTTTATTTTACAAAGAAATAAATAAAACTTACACTTTGAAAGGAAGTTTAGGGTCCGAAGTCAGGGTTATCTTGAACGTAACTTTAGACCTAAAAATATAAATTTTATGAGTAAACTATATATGTTATATAGATAATTTTCATATTATTATAATATTCACATCATTTCATATAATTTTAATATCACTTACATGTTTATATTTATTTAATTAAGATAAAAGCACAATTTTAATATTTGCTAGTGAAAGAAAAATACGAATACTGACGTGACACATCACAGTTCACACAGTAACATTTGACATTTGACAGTGAGAAAGTCATAACTTCATTTATGGTCAGTTCTTTTTTTTAATATATCAATTAGCCTTAGATCATTATGCTTACATTTTTGCTATAATTTATCTATGAATAAGTAAAAATTCTGACTCCTAGAATATAAAATAACTTCAATACACAAAATAATAATACATTTTTATTAGCATAAGAGATATGAATGAATGTCATACATGAGAATCGAACATAAGAATATTTTTTAAAATTTCAAAGAATGTATATATAAAAAGTATTTATAACATTTCTCCGGGGTTATTTTTTTTTTAACATCCTTCCCTTAATCACATTTCTTCAATCAACCTTCGTGGCGGTTTTATAGTACGCTTACTACATCGTATCGCTTTATATTCTCTATCCTTATTTGATTCGTTGGTTAGCCTGTCTTGTTCAATTGTTTCTGCTGTTAGGCTAACGGGTCTAGGTGTTGATTGTATCGTTATCGTTTCTGTGGGTGTAATATTAGGAGTTGAGACTCTCATCGGTGTCGCTGGTTCGTTAGATTTTTCTGATGAATGTGGTTGTTTTCTGTCAGGTGCTTTAGGTTCAAACCATGTTGAACTGATTGGTGTATGTGCTGCTCTTGTATTGTTTTCTACATCCATGACTCTTGGCCTAATATGATCTGCATGCATTCGCCTCTCTGTTCCATTGGGTGTATCTACTTTATATGAGTATTTATGTGTTCTCTGCTTAATAACACCTGGTTTCCATTGTTTTATCACTTGATCTCGAATATAAACGTTATCTCCGGGTCTGTATGCTTTTGTATTTTCGTTAAGAATGTCTGCTTGTAGTTGCTTAAATCTCAATTGTTGCTTTAGATTCGGGCGGGCATTATCTAACTCACATGTAAGTCTGCGTCCAAACATCATTTGAGCTGGTGATTTCCCTGTCGTTGTGTGAGGTGTATTGCGATACGTAAATAGGAATTTTCTTAGGCGATTTCTTTGGGAGTCATTATCACCTTTACTTGCCGCCATTCGGGTTTTAAAAGTTCGAACTAACCGTTCTGCCAATCCATTTGTTCGCGGATGGTAAGGTGACGATTTGATATGTACAATGTTCTTAAGTTTGCAATATATTTGAAACTGTGATGATGTGAATTGTGGTCCATTATCAGAAACTATAATTTGTGGTAGTCCAAAGGTAGTAAAAATGTCGTCTAGTTTGTTGCAAAGTTTATCTGTAGTGATTTTGTCCATTGGAACAATTTCTATCCATTTTGATAGAGCATCCGCCAATACTAGCCAGTACTTTCCTTCAAACGGTCCTGCAAAGTCGATGTGTATTCTCTCCCAAACATTGTCTGGAACTGACCATGAAAATATAGGGAGTTCCGTGTTATTTGGTCGATTTTCTTGACACATATGGCATCTTTTAACGTAAACATCAATATCTTCTTCTATTGTTGGCCACCATACATAAAACCGTGCTAAAGCTCTCATTGCCGAAATACCTGGATGACCTCTATGTAGATATTTTAACGTAGGCAGGCGCAATGTGCACGGCATCACAATTCTGCCCTGCCACATAACTAAATTGTTTTCTATTGCAAGTTCTTCACGTTTGCGTAAATAAGGTTGTAGTTCTGCTTCTTTTACTAGGTTTAACCATCCTGTTTTAATGTATTGCATTACTTGTTTAAGGCTATTATCTTTCGCGGTTTCTTCCTTAATATGTTGTTGAGTTAGTGATAAGTCATTTATTTTACCATATTGTATACTTTCGTGAATTTTATGAATTCTTAATTCAGCTCTTGTAGGTTCCTCTTTAGGGTTTGGCATTCGTGATAAATAATCAGCGACTGTATTATTCTCGCCCTTTCTATATAAAATTTCATAATCATAGCTGCCTATTAATAAAGCCCATCTCACGAGTCTGTTGTTTACTATTTTTGGTAGGTTTCGTTGGGGTCCTAGAATGTATATTAATGGTTTGTGATCAGTTACCAAAGTAAATTTGGTCCCTCTTAAATATTGGTCAAATTTTTTAATGCCATAAAATATGGCAAGTGCTTCACGATCTATTACTGAATATCTGGATTCTGCTAATTTAAGTTTTCTCGATGCATATGCTATAGGTTGTTCAAGTTTGTTTGTTTTATGAAATAATACCGCGCCAATACCTTTCTCTGACGCGTCGCATGCTAAGAATAAAGGACGTTTCTCATCGAAAGCTATTAATGATTTGGACGTCGTTATACTGTGTTTAACTTCATCAAAAATTTCATTTTCATAAGGTCTCCATTGCCATTTGCTTTTACTTCCAGTTAATTTATGGAGATCGGCACAAATACTATGTAAATTTGGAATAAATCTCTCATAAAAATTAACTAAACCTAGGAAAGACCTTAATTCTTTTATATTACTAGGTGGTGGTGCATTAAGGATAGCTTCAATTTTTGATTTTGTTGGCCGCACACCAAATTTGTCAATTGTATGTCCTAAGTATTCTATCTCTGGTTGTAAAAATGAACATTTTTTTAAGTTTACTTTGAGACCTGCCTTCTCTAATCGGGTAAATACCGTGGAAAGTGCTTTCAAATGTTCGCTGTCATTTCTTCCAGTCACAGCTATGTCATCAAAATAAACGGCTACATTTGGTATATCTTCTAAAAGTTTGTCTAAATAATGTTGAAAAATAGATGGCGCAGTTGCGATACCAAATGGCATTCTGTTATACTGAAAATAACCTTTATGTGTCGAAATGATTAGATATTTTTTTGATGCTTCGGCTATTTCAAATTGTAGGTATGCGTCTTTCAAATCAATTTTTGAATATTTCTCTCCATGTGATAGTCGTTGACGTAAATGGTCGAAAAGAGGAACTGGATGTGCATGTTTTATAAGTACTGAGTTAATTGTTATACGGTAGTCACCACATATTCTTATTTGACCATTTGATTTAAGAACATTAACTGTAGGTGTTGCCCATTCAACTGGAGTTATGTTTGGGTCTATTGGAGTAATAATGCCTTCATTAACTAAACGCTCTAATTCAATTTCTACGTTTCTTTTAATGCTAAATTTTATAGGACGAGCTGGAAGATGTTTTGGTTCAGCTCCTTCTTTAATGTGGATGTTTACTTGATAATTGTTTACCTTTCCTAGTTTACCGTCGAAGAGCCCAGTGTGAGCATCTAATACACGCTTAAGTGACATATTCGTTGTCATTGTATTACTTTTTATAGAGTAAACAGGTTCTGGAAAAATCATATCAAAAGATTCACTCCACTGTAGGCCAAAAAAAAAGCATTGGTTCAGCATGCTTCATTACAATTACTGGTAGTATTAGACTTCGGCCATCAACTTCTACAGTAACATCAGTTAATCCCTTAGGCTTTAGTTTGAAGTTACAGTAAGCTTTTAATGTGGGTGCTTGTAATAGTGAGGGTGATCCAATTTTTCTCCACATTTTAGTATTAATGATAGAATATACGGAACCTGGATCCCAATCCATTGTACAATTAAAACCGTTAATTTTAACATCTATTTTTTTACATCTGCTTGTTTTTATATTATGTATTTTGTAGGTATTCATATCTTCCTCACTTTCTTCGCTACCTGAAAATGATGAAGTCGATGTTTGTGATTCTCTGTTAGTTATGTTTGCTCTATCTGTAATTCTATATAAATGTCTATTTTTCTGAAACTTAGTTGATTTTTTAAGTGGTTTATAGTTGTCAAGGTACGCTCGGCCAGTTTTAATGCAGCAATTTTCAAAGTGACCTTTAACTCCACATTCTGCACATTCATGATTTCTGGCTTCACATTTGTTAAAGCTGTGTCTATTGTGCTTACCGCATCTGCGGCATTGGTCTAGACGTAATTTGCGTGTTGGTTTCCGTGTGTTTTCTTCTTTTCTGTTCCTAGTTTTGGTAGATATTCTGTTAATTTTACTCTCTGTATTTATATCTGCTTCAGCTAGTTCCCTAGACTGAGCAATAGCAAATAATTGTAAAAATGTTACTTCTGTTTTTATTCCGTTTTGAGTATCTATAAGATCAGGCCATTTTTGTTTTAGTTCAATCTGCAATTGTTGATGATTTAGCCCTGTAGCGAAGCGGTCTCGTAACTGTCGTTCTAATATAGCGTCATCATAACCGCAATCTTTGCTGAGTTCTTTCAACCTATTGGCGTAATGTTCCATGCTTTCACAAGTTTCTCTGGTGCAAGACCAAAAATCTGTCAATGCCTTGTATCTTGTTTTCCGTGTTTTATATATATCTAGTAGTTTATTTTTAATATCATCGTAGGAAGAATTTTCGAATGAGGGTATTAGTGCTGTTTTAATTTCGTGATATGTTTCTGGTTTTAAACATGATAATAAAAGGTCTTTCTGTATAATTAAGTAACTCTCACCCCCTATTCTACATTTGGCTTCGAAATAGTCAATAAAATTTTCAATTGACGAATTACTTGACGGTTCAAATTTATCTCCTCTAAAATTATTAATGATGGCTATTTTATTCATTTCCATCGGTGTTGAGGTAGTTACCTGCGATTCCGTTCCATTGTTGTTCAATGGTGTGGGCGTGGTAATTCGTGTTTCAACTAAAAATTTCAAAATTTCTGTTATTTGTTGTGTAGGAGGACACTAATAAAACTTTACGATACTCGTTGCATATACTCATATATTCAGTACTTTTATAATCGTCAGTACGTCTGTCCGTATGGAAGCTACCACCGGCTCGGAAAGCAGTTCTGCTGAGAAGAGCCGGCAAGAAACTCAACAGTTGCTCTTTTAAAATAATGAGTTACATAATTTATAACAACATTTTTCACTACAGGGTGGTACCGACATGTCTGCTAAAAAGCGCGGGAAACAAATTAATTTTCGCGCCCTTTTTTATTTTTTTAAAATACATTCCTATTGGCCAAGGTCACATAACAAAATGCCTTAAACATAAATCATTACAAATTAATCAAATATAATATTATTTTCCATTAAAACGCTCATATATATAAATGCAACCTTACACTCGTCCATCCTGATAACGTGTATGACCTCATACACGCTTCCCGTTGGAAAACCTTACACTTGGCCAGTAGGTTAACAATATATAGTAAAATATTCAAAGCATAACAATAAAATATAAAAATCATCATTAACAAATACAGAGAGAAAAAAAAAAGTTAACAATATATAGTAAAATATTCAAAGCATAACAATAAAATATACAAATTATCATTAACAAATACAGAGAGAAAAAAAAAAGTTAAATTGTCTCTTACTAACTTAGTTTTACAGGTTCTCATTTATTTACAAAAAATAAAAATCAAAAATAATTCAATCAATCACAATTCTAAAATTTCTAACAAAAATTGTTTAAAAACAAAAAAAAACACACAAAAAAAAGTTTAAACATCGACATCAATTCTGTAATAACTAAAACAAAAATTTAGGACATTTACAAAATTAAAAACTATCCGGAGAATCAAATCTTCATGCAACATCTATTTTCTTATAACTAATATCTTATAAATTGTACAATATATATTTTAAATTAATAATAACAACTAAACTAACACGTTTATTAATATCACCAGCAACTTAACAAATATTTAATAATTGTAAACTTCATAAATTCTTTTTTTTTCATTTTTTTTTTTTTTTATTAGGATAACCAACAAAAGTTACATTAATTCATTTGTTATTACATTTACAAAGTTAGAGATAAATGCACTTTTTTTTTCAGGTTACCACATCATGCAATTAATAATATAAACAAAACATCATTATCAAAAAAAAAAAAACAATATTTGTGACATGATTAAGTGAAAATAATAAAAGTTATATAAGATTCAATTAAGTAAAAAAAATATTAACATAATAAAAATAGAAGATTATAATAATTTAATTCACAATAAATATCTTTGTTTAATAAGATAAATAAAATTGTAATTACCAATTAATTAATTAATTGATAATAAATCAAAACTTCAAATAAAAATAGTACTAATAGTAGCAGTAAGTATTTGTTATGTACAATATTTCTTTATTACTTTCTTTTTTTTTTTAATTTAAATTACAAAATAATAAATATTTTTTTTTATGTGAACAATTTAAACTGGCAAAGAAAATGGAAAAAAAAATATTAAACCATTACCTATTTTACATCCATAACGATACCTTAAATAAAAATCTTTCTCTTTGTTGACTACCCAGGGAATCATACATCCCTAGACAGCAACTGTATAAATCTCATCAAACCACTCAGGAAATCTCATCCCTGAGCAGCATCTCAATAAATCTCATCAGACCACCCAGAGAATCACATCTCTGAGCAGCAGCTCAACAAATCTCATCAAACCACCCAGAGAATCACATCTCTGAGCAGCAGCTCAATAAATCTCATCAAACCACCCAGAGAATCACATCTCTGAGCAGCAGCTCAATAAATCTCATCAAACCACCCAGGGAAACACATCCCCGAGCAGCATCAACATAACTCTCTGTAAATCAAACATTAGTAATAACTTCTGAAATAAAATATTATTAATAGCATTATATTATTATAGCAGAAATTTATAAATCACCCAGTGAATGACATCACTGAATAGAAACTCAATAACTCTTATTTTTAATAGTTCTCATTAAAGCACCCAGAGAATCGCATTCCTGGGCAAAATTCAGTAACTCTTATTCTCACTATCTAATTATTATCATCGTCGCATAAAAATTGGTAATATAATAATTTCTTAATATTAATATATTAAAAGCAAAAACATTACATTAACAGCAAAAAGAAAGAAAATAACTAGAAAAATATTAAAGTAACCATATAAAATATTTAAGTAACCATTCCTCAATTTATAATAAAAGCTGTAATAAAATATTATTATATTAGTAATGTGAAAGCTTAATAACCACCCAGTAAATCAAATCACTGAGTAGAAACTCAATAACTTCTATTTAACAGCCCAGAGAGTTACATCTCTGAACAGTAATTCATCAACTCTTATTCTCAGTAACCGTCGTTGTCATTATCACTTAAATATCGGCAATAAACTAATGTTCAAATATAAATATTATCATTAGCGGCAAAAATAAAATAACTAGAAAAAATATATAAAAATAACCATATAAAAAATCTTATGTAACCATTACCATTCCTCAGATCATAATAGTTGCTGTAATAAAATATTATTATATTTGTAACGTGAAAGCTTAATAACCACCCAGTGAATCAAATCACTGAGTAGAAACTCAATAACTTCTATTTAACAGCCCAGAGAGTTACATCTCTGAACAGTAATTCATCAACTCTTATTCTTAGTAACCGTCGTTGTCATTATCACTTAAATATCGGCAATAAACTAATGTTCAAATATAAATATTATCATTAGCGGCAAAAATAAAATAACTAGAAAAAATAACCATATAAAAAATCTTATGTAACCATTACCATTCCTCAGATCATAATAGTTCCTGTAATAAAATATTATATTATTAAGATCTAAAAAAAAAAAATCACACAGAGAATCACATCTCTGTGTAGAAAGAAACTCAGTAACCTTTATTATACTACACAGAGAATCACATCCCTGAGTAGTGATATCATAACTCTTTTTAAACTACCCAAAGAATCATATCCCTGAGCAATAACATCATAACTATTTAGATCGCTCAGACAACCATACCCATCGAACTCTTCATAAAAACTTCTTAGAAGTTACTTAGAAAATTGCTTCTCTAAGCAGCAACAGCTTGACTGTCGAAGAAACACACCATTTCAGGGCATTAACATCTTAATTTCCACTTAAAACGGTCCAATATAACATCTTTTCAAGCATTCAAACCTGAAACTGCACATAATTTGGCTAATATTTAAGAATTCTTTTTTTTAAAGGTACATTTTAAATTTGCAAGTTTAGTCAATAGCTCAACTAATAACATTTTAAGGGTATATCATCTTTACCCAGTTCCATCAATAATATGTACATTCAAATGTGATATATATTACATATGCTTTTGATATAGGTACACATATTTCTGAATTATAAAGCACTGTCCCTGTAAATCTTTAAAATACTTTTTTTCATCTCCTAAATTCGACATATTAACATCACATCGGAATATTAAAAGCAGCAGTTTGGTTTCAAATTAATCTGAATTTTAAATATAAAAAAAATCCTATTAAATAATACGAATTTTTAAACTTCGTGGTTTTGGTTAATGGTTTTTTTTCTACATCGTACTACTAAATCGTAAAACGAAGCGACATGGTATTGACAAGATCTGTCATTTTATCATACATCTGTTAAGTTTTAACTGTTTTGTCAAATTCAAATAGATAATTAGTTATTCATGTAGATAATTTTTCTGCTTTCTTCTCCTTTCTATGCTATTGAAGCTTTGTATGCCAATTACCGTATAATGTATGTCTACCACATTATATAACCAGAGATATTCCATATTGTATACGGACTATAACATTTCAAATCGATTTTATAGTTCTCTAATAATCATTCATATAAGAACTACCTATCTATAGTTTTGTGATGCAAGTGTACGAGTACATAATTCTATAGCAAATCCTTCACATCGTCATCATTTATGTAAGACTCTTCAACCTACATATTACACTTTAAAGAAAACTGCTTTGTACCAAGGTTCATAACAAAGTGACCATAATCTACAAATAAGTATATCGTTATTATCTTCATTTACTTAATTATCCAGTGCTTTCTTCTCAAACTTCAACATCAATTAACTATCTATTGTGAAGTATATTGTATTTTACCAATATCAATCTTTTCTCTTTTTTTTTATTTATTTTTATCGTAATTTAGCATTCGAGCTTTAAATTACATGTACAGCTTGAAACATAATATAGTATCTTAACATGCTTTTCATTTCAGATCTTTCTCAATTAAGTTTATTATTCATCTATGACTATAAATTACTTTTATTATTACAGGTATTTACATTCATTGTAAAGTTCCAGGACAAAGTCCTCATTATCTTTTAAGTTTCGAAACTTTTAAAAAAAAAAAAATACTTGCTTAAATTTCTTTAATTAACCCCTTAAAATCCAAATAGAGTATACATATATGCTTATTTTACTTTACATGCCTGGTGTATCTAAATAATCCCTTGTTTTTCTTTTCAAGTATAACTCATTCCTTTATCTGGTTCATTTAATTAAGTATTAAAGTTTCAAAGATTGTAATGTTCTTATTCAATACTTATATTTTGTCACTCAGGTATTTTGTCAAAGCCTCTTTACCATAATGTACTAATTATTATATACTTCTTCTTCTGCCTGGCATTTATTAATCCCGGCTATTGCCAGGGTCTGCCTTCCTGCTAAGCTTCCTCCACTTCGCACGGTCTTTCACATCATTCTGTGTAAGTCCATTGGCTCTCATGTCCTGCTTTACGACATCCAGCCATCGCTTTCTTGGGCGTCCGGGAGGTCTTGTTCCAGGGACAGATATATCAAGGCACTTTCCTCCAACATAGTCCTCAGACCGACGCGCGACATGGCCATACCACCTCAGACGACTCTCTTGGAGCTTATCCGCTACGTCACGGACTCCGAGACTGCCCCGGATGAACGTGTTGCGTATGCGGTCAGCCCGCGTTACGCCGCACATCCACCTCAGCATTTTCATCTCCGTGACGTGAAGCTCCTGAGTGTGCCGAGATAGCGTTGGCCAGCACTCGCTTCCGTATAAAAGGACCGGTCGGATGATGCTCTTGTATATCTGCCCCTTGAGCTTGGGCGGTATTCTGCGATCGCAGACCACACCTGTGACCTCTCGCCATTTGGCCCAAGCAGCGCTTATACGGGCTTGAACGTCGTAATCAATGCTTCCGGACTCGTGCAGGACGGATCCAAGGTACTTGAATTTTTCCGACTTAACGGCTGGTTCAAGCCCTATTTGGATGGTGCTAGAGTCCGGACTCCCGCAAGCCATGTACTCGGTCTTCGCCACATTTAGTTTAAGACCACCGTTCTCAAGCGTACCCTTCCACAGGTTCACTCTACGCTCCAGCTCTAGACGGCTCTCATCAACGAGTGCTATGTCATCGGCATACATCATCAACCACGGAGGCTGGTCCTGGATGCATGTCGAGACAACATCTAGTACTACGTTGAATAAGAACGGACTAAGAGCGGAGCCCTGGTGAACACCTACAGTGATAGGAAAGGGCTCGGTATCACCAACAGCGGTTCTAACTACGGAAGCGGAATTGCGGTACATGTCTCTGATAATGTCAATATAGGCCTCAGGCACGCCTTTATATCGCAACGCCCACCAGATGCATTGACGAGGCACACAGTCAAAGGCCTTCTGCAGGTCCAAGAATGCCAAATGCAGAGTTCTCCTTTTCTCCCTGTAAGCCTCGATTAAAGTTCTGAGAGCAAAAATGGCGTCCATGGTGCCCGATCCCGGCTGGAACCCATACTGACACTCAGAGACAGTACACTCTCGGCGAAGCCTGAAGTCGATCACGCGTTCGAAGAGCTTCATGGTGTGACACATGATTTTGATCCCTCTATAACTACCGCAATCCTGAACACTGCCCCTGCCTTTGTATATAGGGGTTATGAAGCTAAAGCGCCACTGGTTCGGCATCTTTCCAGTGTTCAAGATGCAGTTAAAGAGATCAGTAAGCATGACCACACCAAGAGAGCCCAACGATTTCCATGCCTCGATCGGTATGTCGTCAGGTCCCACCGCTTTTCGGTTCTTCATGCGGCGAAGACAATCCCGAGTTTCATCAGGTGTTATTGGGGCAACAAGTCCGAGGTTAGGGGGCGGTTCGGGTGGAAGACTATATGGGTGCTGGTTGTTCAGCAGCTCCCGAAAGTAGTCTTTCCATCTCTCCTTCACAGAGGCATGGTTACAAAGCAGCGTGCCCTGGGAGTCCCTGACGCAAAGACATTTTGTGATATCTTGCGTCGCTTTATCCCGGGCACGTGCCAGCTTGTATATGAGCTTTTGCCCCTCCGCAGTTTCTAGCTTATCATACAATGGTGATAAACTATCGCTGCGGGCTCTGGCTACAGCTTTCTTGCTGGCACGTTTGGTTGCATTGTACTCTTCTCTATCTTCGGGAGAGTTGGTTTGCTGCCACTCTTTGAACGCAGTCTTCTTTTCTCGAATCGCCCCCTGAACCTGGTCATTCCACCACCACGTCTCCTTGTCGATGACTCGTCCTCCCTTAGAAACACCAAGAACTCGCCTTCCCGCCGCGGTAATTACTGACTGGGCTCGATCCCAAGCCTCCTGAGCGGTTTCGGTGTGAGTCGATAAGTTTTGCTTCTCAACCTCCGCCAGGAAATCCATCCGCATCGGTCCATTCAGCAACCACCACTTGATTCTAGGTTTGCGTTTCTCGGCTAGTTTCTTTTTCGGGGTAAACATATAGTCCATAACAAGGAGACGATGTTGGGCCGTTAGGCTTTCACCCGGAATGACTTTGCAGTTAGTCACCTTGCCGATATGACACCTTCTGGTCAGCAGATAGTCAATTTGAGTTGAGTGGGGCCCGCTCTTATACGTGATAAGGTGCTCAGCATTCTTTTGGAAGAACGTGTTCACGATGGCCAGATCGGACGCAATACAGGTTCTTAGAATGTGTACTCCCTCTGCATTGCGACGACCATAACCAAAACCACCGTGGACACGTTCATATGTCTCAGCTGCCCTACCCACGTGGCCGTTTAAGTCTCCCCCAACCACTATCACTTCGGTAGTCTGTATAGCGCGTAGTACCTCTTCAAACTGCTCCCAGAAGAATTCCTTCTCGGCCTCACTACAGCCTGCCTGGGGGGCATAAGCACTGATTAAATTGGTGGCAACACCCTCAATCAGTACCTTTACCCGCATCAACCGGTCGCAGCAACGGTCAACTTCTAGGAGACCATTCCGAAGCTCTTCAGAAAGCACTACCGCTACACCGTTTTTACCTGAAGGTGACCTGGTGGTGCTGGTGACTAATTATTATATACTATTATTATAAACTAGTTTTTTTTTATTTTGAGATTGTTTGTTATCATAATATATTTGAATTATGCCTGCACATATTCAAGACAAGATTTAGGCTTAATACATAATCATCAACCCATATGGATTGTATATTCACTTCATGATTATTTATTCTTTTAACTTAATTTTATAAGTACTGTCATTTTCTTTTATATTTTCTATGCTTTTAATCTCCTTTAACTTTCTTTATTTAGTGACATAAATGGCTACATAACATCACAAATCGTTACCCGACATATTATCTACAAGACATCACAATTAATGCATAATTTATGATTTCAGATTCTAAAATTAAGAAAACACAACACTTCTTGTGCATTTATCACCATTCCACCGTTGAAACTCTGTCATACACTCCGCTCATCACCCTTTCCTATACTATGAGAGTAACATTTCATTACTTTATAAGTATTAACATTGCACTAAGCCCTTCATTAATCAACATCATTCTTTCTTTCTTTCATTCTTCATTAATCATTTTTGTTTGAATGAAATGTATTGATGAAAAGCTGAGCATAGTAAGGTAAATTCTAGTGTCCGACCGAAACTGGTTTTTCAGCCGAAACCGAAACCGAAACCGAACTTTCGGCCTTGCCCTCTGTTTCGGCCGAAACCGAAACCGAAACTTATTTAAAATTACGATTATTTACTGAAATTTACTATTTTTTTAACATTTAATTGCATATATATATATATATATATATATATATATATATATATATATATATACACAGTTAAATAGTGTTAAATAAAAAAAAACAATCATTAAAGTCGTAACAAATATATTTTTATAATTAAATTCATTACTTTAGATTTCATTATTGCATATTATGTTTTCGGCATTAATGATGTTCTACAATATTTTTCCGACTTCATTCAGTACTTGTGAACTACAAGAGGATCGGCAAAGTTGAGTCGACGAAATGCTTCGCCTTCCACCAATGCATAGGGCAGCATATCCAAAATTAGAAGATCCATTATTGCTTTATTTATCCTTTTTGAAATTTCATGATCATCAGGCCATTGTAAAAGTTGAGATTTAGTGGTACAACTTAGGATCGTCGACTGCACAAGATTTGGTTGATCTGAACTAAATAATTCTGTGATTTTTGTATCGGTCCGCCGTAGGTACTTTAGTTTCTTTTTTCAATTCAACAATTTCTGACTATCTTTTTAACAATTGTCTGTACTCCTCGTCATGATTTTTTGATAAATGTAGCTTTATTCCGTGCAATGTTTATTTTTTAGGTTCTTGGCGTCCTAATGAATATAACCTGTTACAAAGTTTGCAAATAGCTTTAGATGAATCGCTAATGTTTTACACAAAAAACTACCCAATCGGATTTCTTTCTTTTGTGACAATTTATTTTATCTGAAATAATAATTATAATTAATTAGAGTAATAAATAATATCACATAAGTAATGTTAACATTATTATTAAGAATTAGTTGTCAATAGGCACAAAGCATTCAGTCTTAATTAGGGAAATTTTATTGGAGTAAACAAATACAAATTTAATTTTAAATATAAAAAAACGCGCAGTAAACGGAAAAGAACGAGGTGAGATGATTGACTAGGTAATTCTCGCGAGCTACCTATATCTTCCTATTCCTTCATAGTTAAATAAAATTAAGGAAATAAAGGTCACACACAATATAATCCTAGCATTTAGGTACTTAATCGTTTGGATGAGAAGTAATGTTAAAATAAGGATATAACACGTAATTCACCAACAGTAACATATATTAAATATGCATGCAAATCCAAGTTAAACTAAATCCAATATAACCACTTTTATTTGCCGTTTAAAAATAAAACTCGACAAAATAATGTGCAATAATAATGAGTTTAGATAATTTAATGAGAATAAAACGAAGTACTAATAAAAACAAAATAAATACTTACCAAATCAATCAATCGCAAAACATAACGTCAATTCACGATTAAATGGACGGCGGTAAATTGAGCTGGGGCCGCGCCGGTGAGCAGGCATGAGTTAGCTGCGAAGTTTACCGAACGACGCACGAGAATTCACAAACATTTGAGTTTCGGCGGGGCCGAAAGTTTCGGCTATATTGTGGCCGAAACCGAAACTAAAGCCGAAACTAGAGTTTTTGGCCGAAACTGGCCGAAACCGAAACCGAAACCGAAATTTCGGTCGGTCACTAGTAAATTCATATTATTGTTAAAACTCATGTCACTATGTAAATTCAGTTAGTAAGGCTTTAAAAATAAATGAATTATCTATCAATATAATAATCACTATCAATATCTCTTTAGCATTTTGTAAATTTTATTTCTAATTGTCTTTGGTTTTTTTTTTGTGTTTTTATGATCCAAACAACCAACTATTATCTTAATTTATTTATTTATTAATCTTTTAATTAATTTGTTTCTTGTGTTTGTGATATGGTAATTTTATTGCCTTCATGAAATCTACTTCTGATTAATTATAATTCCAACTTGGTAATTATTTTTTTTTTGTTAGTCATGGCAAAATTAACAAACACCATCGTTCCAACTAGTTAACTTTCATTAAATTCATAAGAGTAATCTTAAGTTTACAGGATTTTGTCTTCAACTCTTTATCAATAAGTATTAGGTAACCAAAGTATAAGCCAGCTAAACAACCACTAGGTCTTTCCAAAGTTCAAAACTTAAATATGTATTATGAAGTATGCACATAATATGCATATATTCTATGTCAAAGCAGCATTAATAATATTTTCAAACTTAATATTTCCAAATTAATATATAATGTATACCTATCACCCATCAGTATCACATATCAAAGAAATCTCATATTTTTAAGTGATAGTATTTTCAGCTGTAATTTTTTTTTAATTATAAGTTGATTTGATTTTTTTATTATTATTATTGGTGGTTTTAATATTTGTATTCATCCCATTCATTTATTTAAATAAGAATTTAATAAATAAATTTTAAATGTTAAAACTACATTAATTATGTAACTTTAAACAAAAAAATGTACCTATGTAAATTTCCAATTTCTAAAATACTGTTTGATTCAGATCATTTCATTTTATGTCATTTTCTAGAAACCTAGCAATGCCAAATATCTCTTTTATGAGTAAATTACTGTTTTACAATTAATTTTACTATTTTGTATCTAATGCTAACATTATTTTGTCTTTCTGTTGGCTTGACCTAGCCTACCTGTATTTTGATGGGAGAGAAAATAAATTCCTAATAGCAAATATAACTTAAATTTGCAAATCCTTATTTGATCACTTGAGACATCCGAGAGTAAACTGAACTGAGAAATATTTTGAAAGTAATTATGTTTCTGTGTAAATTGTCTTTGCTATTATTAGGTCTTGGTGCTAAATAAAAGACCATTAAAAGGAATTTTATTATCAACATCCCCTGACATACATGAAATTATTATTTCGACATGTATCCACTTTAAACCTACAACATGAACTGTGATGTGATTCTAAAATTACTTTTTTTTTTTTTTACTTTTCATGTAGAAGTAACATTATCTGACACAACCAGGCCTCACTATGCGACTTTTTGTTTCATAAATTGACTAATTCTATTATGAATAGCTAAAATTACATCACCTGACAGATCCACAAGATTGTTCACGATACCCTTGATCTTAAACATGGTCCTGTAATCGTCAATGCGTCATAAACCAACCAAGCCAAAGCGTCGCCTCAAGATTCTTGAAACGTGAAGTTTTCTTAGTGGATCTAAACTTAAAAAATATATATTAGTATACATGTATAACCGCTATTGTTTTTACAAAATCATTTACCCTATCACAGTTTCAATTAGATACAAAACAAATATTCAAACAAACATTACAAAATTAATTAGGATTTAGGTTTTGTAAAATTAGCAGTTTCATATTCTTACATGTAATTTTTTTGAAAACAGCTTTGATGGAGACTAAATAATATCAACGGCAGTGTAACTCAAATCTTTTATCATTTTTAAATTAGGTATATACATAGATACCATTTCAACTTTGTCATCGCCGTTTTAACTTTTAACTAATTTACTCTCATGAAGTATACTCTAACGGATACAAGAATAATATATTTGAAATATACTTAGCTGAATTGACCCAGGCTTCCAAATCCATTTTACTCATACCCTGACGATTGAGCGGCCTCGGCGGCGTCGTCTATCCCACTTCTGACTTGTAGGAGGACACTAATAAAACTTTACGATACTCGTTGCATATACTCATATATTCAGTACTTTTATAATCGTCAGTACGTCTGTCCGTATGGAAGCTACCACCGGCTCGGAAAGCAGTTCTGCTGAGAAGAGCCGGCAAGAAACTCAACAGTTGCTCTTTTAAAATAATGAGTTACATAATTTATAACAACATTTTTCACTACAGGGTGGTACCGACATGTCTGCTAAAAAGCGCGGGAAACAAATTAATTTTCGCGCCCTTTTTTATTTTTTTAAAATACATTCCTATTGGCCAAGGTCACATAACAAAATGCCTTAAACATAAATCATTACAAATTAATCAAATATAATATTATTTTCCATTAAAACGCTCATATATATAAATGCAACCTTACAGTTGTTGTTGTGAAACTTGATTGCGAAGTAATTGCTCTATTTGTTCAGGGTTCATTTTTATTTATTTCCTCGTCGCCAATAAAATAACTTCAATACACAAAATAATATTACATTTTTATTAGCATAAGAGATATGAATGAATGTCATACATGAGAATCGAACATAAGAATATTTTTTAAAATTTCAAAGAATGTATATATAAAAAGTATTTATAACAGAATACTTTTCAATATTACATGTATACTTATTGTATGTAACGTTTTCTCCATTGTTTGAAGGGCCAGTGCCACTAGGTGTTTACTATTAACCTATATATCACTTTTTAATTAAATGGTGAAGATTTTTCGAAAGAAGGACGCCATGCCACACGTATCGCCTATTTATATTTAGTCTGAGGTTAAGCAATTTATTGTGATATCTCATTTATACCTAGTTTTTTGCTTCTATTGTGTTCGTATCTTACCTGTGCAATGTATTCTAACTGGAAGTTAGACTGCTGAAGGAAGAATGGAGAAGGAGAGATGCATCCTGTGGTGGTCGTGACTCAAGGACATTCAATAAGAAAGAATTTTTAAAATACGATTCCAACGCTCGGGACTAAGTGGAACGGGAAAATCCATGGTCATGAGCATGATCGTCGTGAGCGCTTAGTGGAACGTTGCAAAAGTCTTATGTCTAATGTCATAGGTATTACGCTGCATACACACCGGCTCAATGAATGCTAACGAATAGATTTCGTTGGTCCTGTCTGAACGGTTTAGCGAACGCCAACGATCGTTTGCTCGACCAGAAAATGTATTTAGATGTACTTTTGAAGGCCAACGAACTTTCGAAAGCCAACACTGAATACATTATACAGTTCAATGGCATTCGTTAGGCCGGTGTGTATGCAGCATTAGGTAATTGATTGATCGTTGAAACTTGAATTGTCAATTGACCCAGTGACGTTTGTTCCAAAACAACTACTTTATTCAAGGAATTATTCTAAAAAGAAAACAAAATGTTATTTAAAAGAAATCTACTTGAAACTATCATCATATTATCATTCAGTGGAACAGCTATATGTGTTCTATTAAACTATGTGACGAATATTTCACCTATTACTGGGATTTGGTTATTAATATATCTTTTATTCCTGTTTGTTGCATCGGTATTCTGCAGTTTTAAATTTATGCAATGGTTACTTCAGTTAAACAAACCTATTAAATATGATTTGGATAATATTGTTAAGAAATATCCCTTTTTGTCATTCCTTGGCGACGTTTTACCGCAAGTAAATAGACCGAATGAAAAAGAACCAATTAAAGAATATGATACAAACGAGCTAAGCGTAATAACTACTGTATTAGAGAAAAAACTGGTGTCTTCGTGGTATGTATCGTATATATCAGAAGAAATAGGATTCCCTTTTGCATGCAAACAAATGTTGGACCAGATCATTGCAAAAGCCTTTCAGGTATATTTTGTGAAATTATTTAAATTTGCAAAAAATTATGTAAACAACTGAAGCCATTGTATCACAAATTAAGCTAATTTTTTTTATTTAATTTCTTTTAGATATGCAACAAAATTGAAACCAAAGATGTATTTGTAGACATCTGTGCCATTCTAATTAGTCACTTAAAAGAATATAAAAAAGCTATTAAAAGACATGAAACAACCCCCGATAGTCCTATTGAAGTTTTATATATTAAGACTCATTCTATTTCTAATAATGAAAATAAAAAAATAGCATCTGCTGATCATTGTATTAATATCCTAAGAATCATATTAAAGGAGCTAGTTCCATGGGAACTCTGGGATACTCCATACTCTGAATTACTTGTTAGAATTTTAGCTAAAAAATTAGACACTTTCATTGAAAATACAATTACTGATCCTGTTTGGATAAATGATAAATTACTAACAGTACTCAAAGCAAAGGAAGAAAGTAATAAAGATACTGTTGAAGAAACAAAGCATGTGGATGCAGAAAACCAAGAAAAACCGAAAGAAAAAACAATGAATGAGACAAACAAAATAAAACTTAGTACTAATAATCATAAAAGTCAAATTACAACTGTCCAAAGAAACATAAATGAGGAGAAAGAAGTAAAAAAAGAAGAAGATCAAGTATCTCAAGGAAATGGTACTGAACCAGTGGAAATCAAACCAGCAGCAGTTTTAAGACAGAAACGAGGCAGACAAGGCAGAAATGAAGTAAAAATTTATGATAGAATTATTGAGGGTATGTCAATTATCAATACATAATCTGTACATTAATATTAAACTACAATATTGTATTATGTTTGTACTGGAAAATTGTACTAAAATATTTTCATATGTATGAGCACAAATTTGTGTTTATTTTTTTTTGAAAAATTAAATTAAAGAGAAGCCTAAGATAAAGAAAGTAATTAAGTAACATAAAGTCTAAGGGCACATAATACACTATTAAGACAAAAAGTCAATTTAATTCTAAACAAATGAAAAATTAAGCCTATTTTTCTTTTTTCTAATTTGCTATAATTTTTTACATGTTTATATTGTAACCATTAAATTCCCACTAACTACAGGTAGTGTCAAAACCTGGGAGACGGACATGGATTTACAGTGCATCAGTGTAGGCCAGGACTTGCTGGCAAGCTTGGATGAGATGACACTCAGTCGGCTGTGGGGTCATGAAGATGTAGAAAATAGCCCTAACCTTAGAGCATCTCCACAGCTCTTGTGGTTTGGTCAGTATTCTCTACTATCACATACATCAGCATTTATTATGAATTAAAAAAAATATGTAGTCAATATTATTAGATACAAGATTTTTTACTAAGTATCTGTCCCACACGAACAATTTGGTTTTCTAAATATCTGACAGTATGTTAAGTTTTAAGGAATACTTAGTTAAGTACTTTTTCTAAAACTACTTGAATTGGACGCGTTTGTCCCGCGTTTATATTGATATTGATAATGTATGAAAATAATAATCTGCATATTTATAAGGTCACCAGTGTAGAATACGTCGTCGTGTTTATAAAACATAGTGAGCCTTGTGCATAGACCCTAATATCTCTGATGTGTTAAGCCAATAAAGTAACAAAAACAGACATAATATTATTAAACATATCAATTATCAACAATCGTTTTATAAGCTGTTTTGGATTATTTTGACTGCTCCGGCCACTTCGGAAAATGTTCAGATAAAGTGTTTCATTACTAATAATGTAAAGAATAATTATAATCCTGCAGTTTTATGAAAATTATAGTGATATAATATGTATCCTTTAGAGTTGCTGCATACAACAGATTGCAAATTTTCTATCATTCGTTAATTTAATCGCATTCATGATTTATACATAATAATCAGTATGAAGACATATGAAAATTGTGTGTGGGCTACACAATTTCCTTCAATTGATTATGTCGAGAAGCTATCCGTTGCTGCTACATTAGCACGACGTTCATCCACTAACCATACCACGTTACCTAAACTACGAACTGCATTGTCAGTTACAGTTATCTAGTGTATTATAACGTCTATTTCTTCCGGTAATTGTTAAGTAACCTTGATGTTACACATATATTAACAGGCGAGGAAGATTCAATAGATCTGGAAGGAGAACCTTTCAAGAAGGAAACCAGTCCCAAGTCAACTGACGCCCTGCTCAAAGACCTGCAGAGCACGGTCCATCAAGCGAAAACCAAAATCGGGGACCTGCAGGTCTTAGACGTAGATGTGACCCAGCATCCCAGTGTATGTCTATGGCACGCTCTATCTGCTTTACTTTCTTTACTTGTCTCTATTTTACTATTTTCTTATTTTCTTTTAATATTTCTTCACCTATCTTTGTATCTTCTCAATGCATTTATTGTTTATTTTGGCGTGAAACGTCTTTAAAATTACACCGAAACATACAGGTCAGAAAAGTGGACCGTAACGAAGTTGGTTACATTAGGTTGCCATGGTAACCGTTGTTATTGTCTGAAAAATGATATTCTTTCATTTGCTTTCTTCAAAGATTGTCTTTATCAATTTGTTTTCAAATATGCAAAATATTTATAAAAAACAATAACAATAAAAGCGACTCGCTGGAATAGGCGTTTCACGTTAAACCAACGGCAGTGCCCGACACAGCCCCACACGTTTTTTTTTTATATTTACATTTAAGATCACATTCTGGGTTCTGGGGTTTTGGTTCAAAATTAAATCTCAATCATGTTTGGCTTAGTATTTTGTAAAATACAAGTTGTAATCAATATATTATTTGAATATTTAACCATCATCTTATATATTACATTAATTGTTCGAACCTTCTACACTGATCTAAGAGCTTACTAACATCTAATGCGATGCAATGTGATGGCAGACACATTTATCATCAAGGACTGTGTAAATAAAGTAATTTATATTAATTATGCATGTTATATTTAAATTAAATTTTTATATATTCATATTAGATTAGAGCGTGCTTCTTTAAAGGTTAAAAGCTATGAATTTTAATGTTCTTAATCTTCAAAATTCAAGAAAAGTTATGATATTTTCGATTCTTACAATTAATTTGTAGGAAATTGAAACTTCATTTTTTATTGTACACTAAATGGGTTAATTGATCTATATTTAATATATATTAGCAGCCCGCCCTCGCTTCGTTCGGGTTCGTCCCTAGGTTGATTCCCCATACAAATTTTCATTCCCATTTCACCCCCTTAAGGAATGATTTCCTAGATAAAAAGTATCCTATGTCCTTCCCAGGGTCTCAAAATACCTTCTTACCAAATTTCATCTTGATCAGTAGATCCAGTAAATTGGTTCAGTAGATCCAGAGATTACCCCCTACAACCTCACAAACTCACAAACTTTACCTCTTTATAATATTAGTATAGATAACATATTTTCGTAAGAGACTCGAAAAAAAAAATATATATATATATATATATATATATATATATATATATATATATATATATATATATATTTGTAAATGTTTTTTATTTCTTCCCGCAGAAACGGCTGGACGGATTTGGTTGAAAAGTACACAGATAGACTAAAATAGAAGCGACTATTACTAAAAAACTATGCCAAAAGATTAATCGGCTAATTTTGGTTTTGTAGAGTGTCGTCTCATTCACTCAAGTTCAAGTAAAGTTCCCAGTAGATACCGGACTGTTAGTGCGCCGTTCGACAGAGGTGACGCTCTACGAAGCCGAAACAAGCCTATTTTCTCTCTTTTTAGCTCGATGTGCATTATTTACCGCCGGTTACAGTACATATTATCAGCGCTGCATTTACACTAGGGACATACGGGGTACTAGCCCCGAATGCGGCAAAATTCGAAGGATAAATTAAAAAAATAATCTTCTTTCTAATGTTTTTTTTTATTTTTCGAAAAAAATGGATAATTAAAAAAAACTATTTTTTGCATTTATCGAAAAAAAAAAAAAAATTTATCGAAACTTTATCCATTTTACGCAAAATTTCGATAATGGATGGATCGGATCGGATCGGATGGATTTCTTACATTGATTAGGGGTGGCGCTAAGGTTGAATCCGGCACTGCATATACTATGTATTTAAAGAAAAGTCGATGTTTTGTAATAAACCGCAAGTCAACTAGGGACGTGCCCGAGCGAGGGTAAATCACTAGTTGAATATTAAAAATCAAATGAAAACCATTATGTCGTTCGATAAATATCATATATTTGGCTTTAATCCATTTTTAGTGGTTTATTAATGTGTATTATTACTGTTTTATGTCAATGCATGATTGCATGTTGCGTGATGGCGTCATGCTTGAACACCTGGAACCTGTTTGTTAGCTGTGTATTATTTTAATTATAAGTGGTATTACTAAATGTCGTGTGGTTTAGAAATAAAAGATTTTTGTTAAATTATATCTAACGAACTTTAAAGATATGATGAGAGATAGTAACGTAATTTTTGACCAATATTTTAAACCATAATATCTATTTGTTGTTGATTTTTTTATTGTATAATGTCAATCAATAAGTACTTCTTCATTCTTTAATATAATGGTACATATAAACAATAAATAGAAAATAATATAAAAAGGTGTATAATATAAAAATATATAATATAACGCTTAAACGTTCAGTACAAAAAAGGCCTAACTTGTGTTGTAATATCATTTTTTTTAATAAATGTTTTAGCTTCTACGAAAACTTTCGAGTATGGTCATTTTTGATTGATTCTAATAAGTTCCAGCAGCCATGTTTTTTAGTTTTCTTGAAAACTATATTTTTTTCATAATAATCGTCTTAGACTATTTTTGTGCTGACATATCAACAGGGCCGGATTTAGGGGAGGGCAAGCGGGGCTGCAGCCCCGGGGCCTCCACAAGAGAGGGGCCTCCACAAAAGAGATTTAAAAAAAAAACAAATTCTGAGTGGTCGACAACTTTTTCGTTTTTATTTTTAACAAATATGATTGATTATATATGTATTTATATTTATATATTATTCTTAAATATTAAAAACAATTTATCCATATTCGTTCACCGCAGTTCATCGCAGTCGGCTAAAAAGAAGTTACAGAGCGGTTATCCTTAATTAATTATCATGCGTTTTTTTGGTTTCGCGTGAGTTTATTTATTTTATAATTTTTAGGTCTGCAATATTATCATCAAATGCCAATGTTTTATAGGTAAATTCACGTTTGTTAATTCAAATTTGAAATAAATTTTCTTCGACCCTTTTCTATTTTTGTGTTTCGTAATTTTGAGTGCATGCACATATCTATATCTACTCCATAGGATTAGGTAGTTAACTAAAGGTAAATAAAGAGCTCATGGGGACTTAACCTTTTATTATAAATATTTTAACACATTGTCAACTAGCGATTTAACCTCGCTTCGGGTGCATCCTTAGGTACACGGATTTTATTCACAATTTCATGGGTTTAAATTTTTTACGCGGAACCATGATGTTTTTTCTAAAATAAATGTAGCCTAAGTTACTCCTTATAACATCAGCTATCTTCCAGTGAGTTTTGTCTAAATCAGTCTAGCCGTTTTGGAGATAAGCCGGAACAAACAGACAAAAATTTTAAAAATTTAAGCCGTATATGCATTTTATATGCATTTAGAAAAAACTGATATTATGACATTACAAACAGACATATAAATTTTATTTATCTGTAGGTATAGATAACATAACTGCATTTTTATTGAATTCACCCACAATCAACCATAATTAAAACATAACTAAAATTGATTTAGACTCATACAAATTCATATACAATATAATATTTAAATTGATGATGTATGTTACGGACGATGAGTCTACGCGACGGCAGAATCTAGCTTAAGTGTAAAATACAATAAGAATTTAAGACTCACAGGAGCATCTGCATATTTAAAAGAATTAACGAACAGTAGCTTATCTAATAAGATTGTTAATTAGAAATAAAAAAAAAACAAGGTTTTGTTCATTGTGTACCATTCGTCGGATAGCAATAGAAGAGGCAACTAGCAAGAAAAGCTAAGGAAGAATCAACCAACGAAAGCTTCATTTTGAAACCCTTAAATGCAATCCACCATATTTAAATTTAAAAGTTTCCATATGGTATATCATGTTAAATCAAGTGAATAAGGTTTATTTATATGCTGTTGCTGATATTATATAATATAGATGTTTGCTTTTTCACCCGACTGCGGTGAAACAGTGTTATGTGTTTAACCTGTATGTATATCTGATTCTACATTCGTTCGGAATCACTAAATGGCTTAACTGATTTTGATGATACATACGTAATTCGATTCGTATTGATAATGCGAGTGTCATATACAGATATTATTAAAAGTCAAAATGGCGAATCCTAGGTGCCAGTTTGTGTATATTGAAAAAAAAATTTCGTCGGTCAGTCGGTTTTTTTATTTTTGTAAAAAAAACTCTGGAGTGGTTGTGTGTATTGTCCATGAAAAATCTCTGTAGTTTTAGGAAAACAGTACTTATCCACCATCTCAAAATTATTTGTGTCTATTCCAATATAAAAAAATAGCTCTCCGGCTTCATCTAATCAATCGATAGAACTAAAACATAGTTTTAAATTATTTTTTGATCAACTAACTACATATCTCAGTACAATATTTTATTTTATTAAAATAATGTATATTCTTTTACTTAAAAAGTAACTTTATCATAGATTATTTATGCTTACTTTAAGTCTATAATTTGTATGGTCATTTTATTTATATGTGTAATTTAAGACTTCTATCCATAAAAAAAGCATTAACGTTCAGCGAAATCATCAACTATTTTTCGTCGAAAAAAGCTCGCAATGTTCCATTCATTAACGCGAGTTAATTTCGAATAATTCTTGTATTTGACTATATCTACATATGTCTATTGAAATAATTTAATTTGTTTCGCAATAAATACTAAAATCACTTGACTAAAAAAATTGCTCATTTTATTCTGAAAATAATTAGGGGCCTCCACTCTTTTGTTGCCCCGGGGCCTCCACACCCCTAAATCCGGCCCTGCATATCAACTATGTGTGTATAGAACTTACATTTTTCTTTGTTTTATTTAAACAAATCCTAAACTTGCTCTTCCTTCCGCTTAAATTCTCTCCAGCAAAATTATTTCAATAATTTATTTCCACATTCAGGATGAAGCGGCCGGTATGATGGAGGGTCTGTTTGATAAAGGCATCGCCGGTATCAAAAAAGGGCTACGCTTTACAGGTCTCAGTGATGATTCACAAGTAAGTGTAATTAAAAATTTTGAAAAATCCCACGACGGTTAAAAAGTAATTGAAAAAAGATAAAATAATTTAAAACCCCCCGACTTAAAAAATAAATGTAACGCGAGATAATAAACGTAAAAAAAAAATAATAATAAGTACAAATGATCTCTCGCGGAGTCGGTCATATATATAAACAATACAGTATCAATTTTCATAGTATTTCCCTACGTACCTACCTATTTGGTTCTCGATGATTGTAGATGTGGCAATAACATATTCAACCACCTATAAACTTAATAAAAAAACCCAAGAGTATCCGTCGGGGGCTGCCATTAATATTTTAAATTTCATCGTAAATAAAAATAAGTATCATCATCAAATTCTAAAGGTCCCCACTGTAGGGGCACGGCCTACCCGTTAAGGGTATGGCATGGCGCTAAAACGTCTCAAATTATTCGCGTTACTATAAAACTGCAAAACTAGTTCATTTAATGGCATTATTAGTGTATTTTTAAACGACTTCCAAAAAGGAGGAGTTTTTCAATTCGTCGTAATCTTTTTTTTTATGGATGTTCATCGATTATTCGAAGACGTCTGAACCGATTTGGAAAATTCTTTTTTTGTTTTTTTAATTTTAGGTTAATTAAACTATATTTTTTTACGGGGAATTTTTCGTTGCCTTCAACTAATGTCATATTTTTTTTTTTCATATTTCCCGTTCATTCGTTATATTAATTATTAGGAAAAGTCCCCAGCGCATAAAGAAAAGAGTACTGAGAGGATTTCCCCGTCGGATATATACAAGAATAAACAAAAACCTGAAATCGTGATGGAAGCGAAAGAATCCTATACGCCAAATACTTCACAAAAAGGTAACTTGTTATTATAATGTAAGCTATTTTCATTCTTTTCTTATACTCTAAAGGATTTTTTTTTATATTTAACCTAAAATATAGGGACTACAGTGATTTCTCTACTATTATATAGTCAGGATCGAATTTAGACTGGTACAAACTTAAAAAAAAACGCTTTGGATATATTACACCGACGAAGTTATAATTTTTTTATAATACACCGTACATTATGAGAAATTAAAAACAAACTTATGGCTTTCAGATGAAAACGGCACCTCGACGCCTCAGTTGATCAAACAACGTAATGTTACATCTCAAGACAGCGTGGTAAGATTTATGATTTATGATTAAAAAGTTTTACTTTTTATTTTTACTTTAAAACGCAAATTTAAATCAATTTGTTTAATTTACTGTATGAATGTTTTATACTTTAGTATAATTTTAATTGTTAGGATTGCATTTATTATCATGATAACTTGATGTCCACCTGGCAGATTTTTGGCTACGGCGGCTAATCTCACTGAGACTAGCCAAATGCGCAGAAGATATTATAGTGCAGCGCGTGTGACTGTTTACGCGCTGATATCAGTGCATTCTCTGTTCTTTTCACTTGTAAATTCTGATGAGACAGCAATTTGACACTGGGTGAGGGATTAGGGCACAGTATTGACGACAATACGTTCTCTCCGAGACCTGTGGGTCTAGACAAAATACATTTCTGTTAGCGTTCACGCCAAACGTCAGACAAAAAAATGTATGAAAATGACACTACCTGCGGAAATGTCACGTGAGCCACGCTAATTTCGTAGACAAATTTTAATCTGTATCGGAACGTTGGACGCTAACGCAAGGAGCGTGGCGTTACCAACGTCTTTTTCATAGAAACGCTAGACAAGTGGATTTTTTGACAAATGCAAACGCCGATTGTAGCGTTAGTTGATCACGCTTCCTAGCGGTCTCTAAAACCCTGTCGCTAACGCTTTCGTGAGGTGTTTTGTTTTGTAATAAAAATTAAAAATGTATTCTTTACATGCGCTATGGGCAGCAAATAGTGAGGAAACGTGGATTAGACGTCGGTTAACATTAAATCGCCGTAAAAGTGAAGTTATTCCCTAAATGTCCGAGATGGAATTTATAAATCGATTTAGGTTAGACAAGTGAACTTTTCGTTGCTTACGCGCTGAACTAAGAAACTTGGGTTCTCTCAAAGGAACACGTGAAATCCTTTTAGATGTAAAGGCAAGTATCTTAAAATTTTGTGGTATTTTTGTTTTGCTAACCTTAAATTAATTTTATTGAAATATAATTATAATATAAAATATAATTCTTCTAGGTTCTTTGCACCCTAAGCTTTTTAGCAACGGGAGCCTATCAACTGATTGTTGGCCTCACACAACACATGGTGCAGAGGACAGCAAGAAGATGCATCCAACAAGTTGTTGAAGTGTTCAATCATCCGGCTATTCTAAAAAAATGACTAGTATATCCACCTTTACAACAAGATAGAGCCTGGCTTAGACTTGAGTAAGTTTGTAATATCAAAAAACAATATATTATGGATGCATATAAGATGCAATTTATTCCTTATATACAAATATAACTCATAAATCAAATTATATTAAAATATCTTCAAGTTATACATCAAGACTCAGAGGCATCATCTTCATTTTTAATAATAAAGATTTAAATTATATTATTAAGATAAAATTATTAAACTTATGTTATTAAAATTTATATTATATATTTTTAGCCGCAATACAATTAAACTAAAATAATGATTTCATTTGTTTAAAAGAAAACTATTATTATATTTTTGAATAGAATTTACTTACATTTGTTTTATATATATAATTAAGTATATTTGTAATTTTCTTTATTGTGAATTTACTTAAAATAGTTATAAAGCTTCTCACAAAAATGATTGTGTAAACTTATATAATATTTATCATATTAAATGTGATTGATTACTGGCAAAAGTTATTGTTATTAATAACCATGAATGTTTCAGGTAACTCTGGACATCCCCTGCGACCATGGTTATTAACACCTACACTAGATGCAGTATCTGGCTCAAGAGAAGAAACTTATACTCGATGCCATATCCAGACAAGAAACTGTATAGAGCGCTGCTCTGGATTGCTCAAATCTTGCTGGAGATGCTTATTAAGACACAGGACACTGCATTACCATCCTATTAAAGCCAGAAAAATGGTACTTGCATGTTCTGTTTTGCATAATATGGCAGTTGAAGCAAATCTACCTTCTCCACCTCTTTTAGAAGTTGAGGATACTGCCAATGCAATAGAAAATGTCACCAGTGTTGGTAACCAAAATGAGCTAATCTGAGGAACTACACATTACAATTTATTGTTAAGATTAGAATAAAAATGATTGTTAAGTATAACTTATTATTCTTAATTGTCAATAGAGAAATATAGCATTAAGTGGGTTAATATTAGATTATTATTTTAGAAAAGTATGTATTGTTGAAAATTAAAGAATATATGTTAATTTAAAAACTGGTTTAATTTATATTACAAATGTAAAGAAATTTATAAACCTATTATAATATCAATATCAACCTATACATATAATAAAATAGTATTATCAAGAAATAAAATATCAATAAAACATAATTTGGCATTGTTTTAAACAGAAAATATTCTAAAATAATATATACAATCATTCACAAGTAACTTAAAATATAGCTTAATGAAATACAATCACCAATAAAAAATAATTTGCCATTTTTGAAATTAGTAAATATTCTCTATCTTATACCTATAAATATTATAGATAAAATTATCTATAAATATATCTAATAATTATTTTTACTTAATAAACCTAGGAACTTACTTTTAAAATAGATATAGTAATATGAATATAAATAGTCATTAGCCATGTAAACTTTTTTGTGAATTTTTCCAATGTTTTAATAGTTATTCTGCTGTTTAAGGCAAATGTAACAAATCAAAGATCATAAAAATCGGTCCAGCCGTTCTTAAGTTATAAACTAACCTGACTAAGAAAATAAAAATTACTGCGTGTTGCGTATTAAAAATCTTTCAATATTATCTACTACTTTTTGCAGTATCTCGTTTCTTTGAGATTCGACCCTTATTCTTGCCATTTCTCTTTCGTGCTCTTTTGCAGTATCTCGTTTCTTTCAGATTCGACCCTTATTCGTGACATTTCTCTTTCGTGCACCCTAGTCATCCGCATCTATTCTAGGCACAATCTGCCTTCCTCGATGCGCACGAGTTCTCTGGTGGCCTCTCGTGTGGGTCGAATGTTGTCATCTGCGTTGCTCAATGCTGCTACGACGACGACGATGTGGGGTAGGTGGGCTATATGGTGAGGGCAATCTTTGAGTATCTAAAAACGATAAAATTATTTATTCATAAAGTTGTTTATTGGTCTATATCTTTATTAATATTATGAATATGTTGTATATCATAACAAGATAGTATATATACTCATAATATCTGATAAATTAAAAATATGTTTATACATGATTCTCACCTTCCGGTTGGTTCCCTTAATAGAGCCAATGCCGATGATTCCAAGGATCCTTTCTTCCAAAAGGTTAAGTGTCCTGACAGTACTTGGGCCTCCACCAGTGTCTTGATATTTTTATTAGTAGTAGAGACCTTCTTTTTTGTTTTTGTTTTCCTGTCAGACCACACCTAGAATAAATGTTAATAATAGAAGTATTAAATAACTACTAATAAGCCATTTAATTATTTGACAACTATTTTATTATTCATTGCAAAATAAACTAAATCACTACCAATAGTACAATAAAAATCTGTTTGTATAAAATAATGAACTATATGATTAATTATAATTAAAGGTTTAAAAATTTGAATGCATATGAATTTTTGATAAAAGACTATATTCAAAATATATTTAGTGGCTATTATACCTCTTTCCATTTATCAGCTTACTTTTGAACCGCACTCCCCCATACAGTATTTAAAAGTTCTGCAAGCTCATTCCACAACCTTTCAGCTTTTAGCTTTCCTTGAGCCCCTGGCTGAGGTCTAGAAAAATCACCATTCCTAAAAAATTATAATATTGATAATCACTGTCTACTAATTTATGAACACCAATTTAAAGATCTCATTAGAATGAAGTTATGAAAGCCCATTACTTCTTGATTCTGATATCTAAGATTTAAAATTGCAAATTAAATGGAAGCCACTTTATCAATATTTACTGCAGAGACCACTTGAAACAAAAACGCCATTGAAAGTTCATAATGTAAAAAATCACACCTAACATTACTGTGTAAGTATATGAATTTAAATCACAGAATTGAAATTAATATTTATATAAATTATTTGACTAACACTTATGTTTCCTTAAAATCTAGCATAATGTTCCATTTTAATTTTAAGTAAATTAATATTTTGTATTATATTCTTAGAAAATAAGTTTAGAAACTTAGTAAGGTTGAATAGTCCTAGCTCTAACACTGCCCGATCCACAATTGAGCCGATCTCAAGATAACTAACTCATTTTAAACTAAAGCTATTTCAACATTTAATATTTAACTCCGGTATGCACTTCAATCCTGGGAACCCCTTCACAAGAGTCAAATAGGAATTCTAATCAACCTTTTATAACAAAACTATTTTTGTTAAAGTTCCACTAACATTAGGAGCCACTTCAAATAAAATATAAATTAATTATTCTGAAGGAAAGCTATACTTGCTCAAGTGACGATTTTAAATCCTTTAGCCACTTCATAAGAGTTAAACGAAAACAACCTTATATCGACCTCGCCTAAGTTGCTTTCTTGATGTAAATAACTAATACTTAACAAAAGCAACAACAATAGTGATTTTTAAGTACTTACCTTAAGAAGTGATCACGGTTCTACAAAAAAACACGCCACAAATACCCAAATTTATTTCGTAAGTAGTTCAACTTTTGAAATGGCCATGATGACATAATAATAATATGTCATATTAATCAGATTTTTTCGGTCCTCACGCTAAATTTCATAGACAAACTAGCGTGTTTCCTTAGAACGCTACGGAAAAAGCGTTAGGCGTGAGCCTGTCACTTTGTCTACCATTTTCGTAACGCTAACGTACAATCTGTAGCGTGTACGGAAAAACGAACAGTTGAATTTTGTCTAGGCCCACTGGGGATAAAACGCCAACTTTCTAACGGGCTGAGACTTTCTTAACAGAAAGACTCAGGATTCGAACTCAGGACCTCCAGATTATAGTCGTACGTGCTAGCTACTAGACCACCGAGGGAGTCACCGAGTCCATCACCTACTTTCTGTATATTATATCGTTGTGCTGTGCCGTGTGGCGTGTGGCGGGCGCAGCGCGCGGCGGAGTGGGCGGCGGCGGCGGGGGCGGGGGCGGCGGGGGCGGAGGGCGAGGGCGGGTCGCCGGAGCCGCAGTACGAGGAGGCGGCCGACCTGTCCGCCTCCATCGCCAAGCTGCGCTCGCTGCTGCAGCACGCGCAGCCCAGGTACCACCTTCCTCTACACACTACACACACTCACACGTTATACCATGATTCTTACATTTTTTAGAATCTTTTTACGATGTATATTATATTATCTATGCTGTAAAGTAAATATTTAAAAAATCGGGTAAATACAAAACTCGCATCCAGCGTTGTGAAACGTTATATTTATCATTTAATTTAATAAAACAATGTGTTGAAAAGTAACTGAATAATTCATAAATATGTATTAATTGTTTTTTTATGCTTTAAAGGCTAAACGGAATCGAGTAAAATTTAAAAAAGAATTTTCAATGTCCTGGTAATATATGCATTACATGTTATATACTATTTTTCCACAAAAAAAAACGTATAAGAAATATTTGGCATATTTGTAATATATATAGTATAAAGAAAAGCGTATCGCCTACAGGGCGGAGGAGGTGTGGTGGGAGGGCGCGGAGGAGACGCGCGGGCGCGCCGCGCGCGGCGCCTCCTCGCGCCCCGTGGACGCCGCCGCGCTCGCCGGTACGGCCACTGTCGCTCCAAATAATTAAAAACATGCTATATTTTTAAGCCTCGTTCAGACTAAGACACCATACACGCTACACTCAGTGTATACACCGAGTGTCTCTAATTGTGAAATTTACTGCGATACGACAATTAATGTATCATCGGCTGTGTGAACACGTTGTGTCCAAGCGTCTTGTGTGGTTGAAAAGTTTTCGAACAGGCTCGACATTTTCAATAAACCCGACCGCGTAGAAGATAGAACTTAAAAATGAGTTTCACGTGGAGCAAGGAGTCAGTATATACATACACTACTCAGACAGTAAAATTTTATAAAATTGTGAACAGTACAAAAATTAATATCTGATATTTGTGTCGTAGTCTAAACTTAGCTATAAAACGAAATGGCAGAAGCTGTATTGTTTTAAACTCGAGTACAATTATTAATAAATTGATGTTAAATTTAAGAAAATGGGTCAATTTTCATTAAATCGTTTATTGCAAAAGTTTTAATACAAACTGTCATACTCGTTGAATGAAAGATACAGTACTTAGCTAGTAGCTCTTATTTCCTGTGTAGTAAAAATCAAATTTGCATATTTAGAAAAAAAATATAACAAAACAACATAAACGCCATGGCTGTGATAATGGCCTCGAGTGCGGAACCCTAATAGGTTTCGTACTCCTATAAGTCAAGAAGGCGAGTCTTTACAGATTTAACTTATAATTATAACTTTTTATTCCAGATGAATACGACATGACCTTGGAGAGAACCGCGTCGCCGGGACAGACGTCCAATAACATGCAGAGACTTGACAAGTAAATATATATTATTTTTTATAATTATATTAATGTTTTTTTTGTTGTATGTATGTATATGAGTGTTTGAAATCTAGAAGACAATACAAGAGTTTGATACGGACGAGCTGATATGATGATAGAGTCAGTGAGTAGGATAGGATAGTGGATCTCTTTACGGAGACGGAGGAGTATGAAAGGGTATAGCCGGATAAGTATGACGATCCGGCCCCCAAATGGGAACCTATATCGAAACTTATGTTCTAATATCGCCTTGATGTACAAACACAATTTATGTACTTTTCGCGGCCAGCTTTCGCTTTGACCTTGAGATATGGGAAAAAATAATCGCACGCATGACTTTTATTCAAAGTCATATATCTCAAAAATTAATTACGCTAAAGAGTTGAAACTAACGCGAGTTTTTAGATTACATTGCAGAGTATATCATATATTTTTTTCAAATTTTTAGAGTATATTTATATATAAAAAAAATTAAAAAATAAATAAATCATAATTTTTTTTTCGTGTTCGCTGAGACTTACAATCACGAAAATAATATATGTTATGCTCCTTTACGTGCTCTATTACTCATAAAAATTTGGTAAAAAAAAAGTTGGTGCAACACTTTGAAAAAAAATTAAAAACTGTTTCGCACCTTGTAACTTATAGATATAAACATGACTCAACACGCACAAAATTTTATCGCTCGTGGAAGGAATTGTACATAAATAAGTTTAGACTTGTTTTCACGTTGTTTATTATATTTTATGATTTACTAACATCGCTGGTCATGCGTTGGTATCGCTCTTGGACATTGGTATTGCTCTAAAGGGAAACTTTTGACTTGGGATTTTTATGGTATTTTGTTCCAATATTTTAAAATTATCCATTGTTAAACCAACTTATTATTTTTATAAGGTCATAATGTCTGACAAGTGCAAAAACTGTAACAAATATCTTCGTAAGATGGTTGGTTATAAAAAAGTTGTAAAAACTGAAGAAGAAGTTAAAGTGTTCAGTGATTGTTTAAATAAAACAGTAACAGTTAATGATATATTCTGTAACAAGTGTCGTCTTTTCCCATATATTAAGAAAAATGCTTCTATTTCTAAATGCACAGCATCTGACGAGGTGTCTTCAAGCCTGGAAGTATGCGATGAAGTATCAACAGCTACAGGTGAACCAGGAAAAGCTTATGTACATGTGACATACTTGTCGTGCTTTTTTCTTAATATATGGGAAAAGACGACACTTGTTACAGAATATATCATTAACTGTTACTGTTTTATTTAAACAATCACTGAACACTTTAACTTCTTCTTCAGTTTTTACAACTTTTTTATAACCAACCATCTTACGAAGATATTTGTTACAGTTTTTGCACTTGTCAGACATTATGACCTTATAAAAATAATAAGTTGGTTTAACAATGGATAATTTTAAAATATTGGAACAAAATACCATAAAAATCCCAAGTCAAAAGTTTCCCTTTAGAGCAATACCAATGTCCAAGAGCGATACCAACGCATGACCAGCGATGTTAGTAAATCATAAAATATAATAAACAACGTGAAAACAAGTCTAAACTTATTTATGTACAATTCCTTCCACGAGCGATAAAATTTTGTGCGTGTTGAGTCATGTTTATATCTATAAGTTACAAGGTGCGAAACAGTTTTTAATTTTTTTTCAAAGTGTTGCACCAACTTTTTTTTTACCAAATTTTTATGAGTAATAGAGCACGTAAAGGAGCATAACATATATTATTTTCGTGATTGTAAGTCTCAGCGAACACGAAAAAAAAATTATGATTTATTTATTTTTTAATTTTTTTTATATATAAATATACTCTAAAAATTTGAAAAAAATATATGATATACTCTGCAATGTAATCTAAAAACTCGCGTTAGTTTCAACTCTTTAGCGTAATTAATTTTTGAGATATATGACTTTGAATAAAAGTCATGCGTGCGATTATTTTTTCCCATATCTCAAGGTCAAAGCGAAAGCTGGCCGCGAAAAGTACATAAATTGTGTTTGTACATCAAGGCGATATTAGAACATAAGTTTCGATATAGGTTCCCATTTGGGGGCCGGATCGTCATACTTATCCGGCTATACCCTTTCACACACTTATAGTTTATATAGAGAAGGAGTGCAGAATGCTAATATTTTTTTAAAATCATGCATAAAAATACATTAAATCAATAAAAAAACCATAGACACACTACCATATATTTGACACACACTACCATATATTTGACACATACAGGCATATATACTCTTTTGTTTATTGTTAAAGTCTGTGGTCAAATTGAGAATAGATTAATATTGTAATATACGCAAGACAATAAATATAATATAACTGAATGAATTGTGGTTGATTTTCAAGTATCACGATCACAAGTACATATAAGTGTGTGTCAGACTGTTCCAGCGCACGGTGACGGGCGTGTTCAACTCGCTGAAGACGGCGGTGGGCGCGGAGGCGGGCGCGGGCGCGGCGCCGCGCGCCTGGCTCTACGTGTGCGCCGCGCCCGACCGCGCGGTACGCACCACGTTCATTATAACACGAGAAACCAAGAAAAAACCATAAAAAACCACGATGGTTTTCGTGGTTTTTTTTTTAATTTTTAATTCGTGGTTTTTCCGAACATCTCGTCTGTGATTATGATTGCTTTTAAGCATTTGAAATATCAGATACGAAAAATCTAAGGAAATCCATGAAGATTTATCCGAAAAGATAGTTTTGTTTAATATATTCGCGAAAATCTAAGAAAGTATTATTGTAACTTAATATATATATAGCTTATGTCTTACTCTGATAAATTAGCTATATTATTGTTAAGTTTCGTCAAAATCCGTTTAGTAGTTTTTATGTGACAGAGTCGCAAACACACACACATATATCTTCAAAAACATTCGCAAATATAATATGAATGTTAGAATGTTCTTTTAATCAGTTACGGTAGTCAATCTCAGTGTACCTCTTGTGCACTATAATGTCTCCTATGCGTTTGGTTAGTCTCAATGAGATCGGCCGTCGTGGCCGGCATCGGTCAGGAAGACATGATTTCTGAAATGAGTATAATAGAATGTATGTATGTGTACGTGTGTCAGGTGGGCGCGGCGGTGGCGCGGCTGGTGGGCGCGCGGCGCGCGCTGTGGCACGTGGACGCGGCGCTGGACCCGCTGCGCCAGCTGCCGGCGCCGCGCGCGCCGCCGCACCGCCCGCTCGACCTGGGTACGTACGTACACACACACATACACACACTCACATACACACACTCACATACACACACTCACATACACACACTCACATACAAATTTGCAAAAGACTATGGGGCCATTTAAAGTAGTGAGTACTAGAAATGACAGAAATCGCCAAAATCTTTTCCCATACATTTTGTACGGAAAAGCGTTTAATCAACTCGGAATATTTTTTGTTGCCGAACGGTCCCATTTTTAATGTGATCAAAAAACCCTTTGAGGCCAACTGAAGTTTGCATACAGAAACTACGGTAAATCACAAGACCGGGTTTACACGCAGGCATTTTATGCAGCGGGCATAAGATATTTTTTTTAGTTTTTGTTGAGCCGATTTCGTGGCATACTCTACCTAGAAGCAAAAGTACCTACCTAAGTAGAATATAATAGTGCATCGACAAATAAAATTCTATCAACCAAACATGTATTTTTAAACACGATATCCATACAAGTAAATCACAGTTTCGTAACGTTCTTGTCACGCATACCGATCACAGTTTTCGTAACGCTCTCGCCACGCATTCACCAGCTCACTCCCCAAGTCAAGCGTGCATAAAGAAGTTTTACTTCAAAAATGAAACATGAATCGAATTCCTTCTAAACTGTATATACTATGTTCGTATAACCAATGAGTAATGAGTGTCTATGTCATCGATATGTCGGTATAACCAAGGAGCACTAACCCCGGCAGAGGAGTGGTGCGTGTCGGCGGGCGCGCGCTGGGGCGCGGCGGCGGGCGCGGGCGGCGCCGCCGGCCTGCTGGCCTCGCACCTCGCCTTCCGCCTCGCCACGCTGCTCGCCGCCGGTACCGCGCACTCGCACATACATTCCTACTAATCATACATTCATCTGTACTGATATTATAAAGAAGAAACATTTGTTTGTTTGTTTGTACCGAATAGGCTCCGAAACTAGTGAACCGATTTAGATGAAATTTGGTAAGAATATAGTTTAAGAGCCTGGAAAGGACATAGCCTAGGATAGTTTTAATCCCGAAAATCATCCCTTAAGGGGGTGAAAATGGGGATGAAAGTTTGTATAGGGAAGCAGCCTAGAGGCGAACCCGAGCGAAATGAGGGTGAATCGCTAGTCATACATACATTCATTTGTCCGTTCAAGTCTTTCTGACTGATTATAATCGCAACTGAATAAGATTAACCATCGAAAAAACAATCCATACTCGCAAAGAGAGAACAAATGTAACTTATTTTGCCTAGACACAAAAGTTTGTAACGCCGCCAACTTCTTAAATCCCTCGTTCTACTGGTTATTTTTTGAAAGAGAAGCCTAATAACTGTGCTTAGCACAATCCAGGACATAAACTCAAAGTCTGCTATCCATCAAAAAAACCTGGCAGTCAGTTGTATTTTACCCAGGTCGAGGAGTTACCGCTCACTTTTTACCCACATCATATCCTATTAAATTGTGTCAAAATAGAAAAAATATTTTTGTAATGATGTAAAACTAAACCTTGATTTGAATATATTTCTTGGATAATTCAACCAAGATAAAGTCTAGCGTACATACCAAATGTCAAAGAAAAATGAATTCTCCTTCTTTCTCTTTTTCTGTAGACTCACTTTTACAACCTACTTAGATCTAAAGCGACCTCAAATAACAATATTTTACAAGTTATACTATCTATAATAAACAAAAAAAAATTTACAGATATCGCCGAATCCCTAATATGCATGTGGCTGGAAGAGCTGACGGCGTGGATCAAAATGGAAATATTCGCTTACTTCGAGCAGCTGTCGGCGCCCGGCGCGCGGCCGCGGGCGGCGCGGGGGCTGCGCCCCTTCTGTGTGGAGGAGACTTGTCAGATCATTTTGGAGAAAATTCCTGGTTGGATTGAGTTTATAATCGCTTTTCGTGAACTGTATTGTTGTTAGTGGGAAAATTGTCCTAATTACTACTATTTATACGTGTGTACTTTATTTTACCGACATGAAATGGTTTAACATTTGTAATTTTAGAAATAATTGTATAATTTTGTGTGTGAGTGTTGTCTGTAACAACCTTTAAAACGTCTAAAACCTTAGTACCTCCCGTGATTATATTGCTAAACATTCAAACGTTGGGAACCAGAAATCAAAATCCACAAAAACAAAAATAGAAAAGATAGTTTTATTTAAACTGTCAAATATTCGCGTATATCTAAAAAAAAGTATTATAGGAATTTAGAATTCAAAATAACTGCTTCCTTGTGTGCAGATAAATCTTTATTTCGCTTAAATATGTTTTAAATTTTGGTCACTGTACGTCTGTTGTACTCACATCGTTGCTTCAAACTCACATTATAGGCAGAATTGAAAGCATATCTTGCTCACACCTTTACGTCTGATTGTTGATGGAATTCAAAACGAATCATCCCTTTTATTTATTTATCTATGTCTATTACTTTGATTTAAATGTATCACTGACACTAACGCTACACTAACACACCATAAATTTAATAAAGCTTTAAATTTTTCGCATAATAATGATGTCCAAAAACATGACAATTAAAGCTAACACATGATCTAAGATGATAAGATCTCATGAGCTAACACATCATAATCGTTTCAGAAACCTACCTGTTCAATGAGAAAACATTATCAGAAGCGGTACATCTGGTGGTGACCAGCTTCAGCCACAAAGTCGTCAACAAGGACGTGGTGTTCCGAGCGCTCGACGTCTTCACCGTACACTTCAAGAAGTCTGCTGGACTCAGAAACCCTTCCTTTGATAATAATTAAATAAAAATTCGTGAAATTCCAAAATTTTCAAAATCTATTATTCTAAAATAGTATTGTCAGTATAATTTGTCAGTTGTTGCGAATAAAATATTAATTTGTGATCTAAAACTTGGATGAAAATGAAGTTAAGAAGCCTAAGCAAAGCAAAGGCGCGTCGCTTGTATAATTGTTAATTGCATCTGATTTTTTTGTTTGTTGATATATGTACGTTATTTTTCATTGATTTAGCAATTGTGATCTCAAATAGCTTTAATTTTTTACTTTTATAGTTTGAGTGAATTTTCAAAAGGTTTTTTCTGGTTTAATAAGTTTTTTTGGGATATGATTTGAAATAAGTTTGAGTTCCTTTTAAATTAAAAAAAAATGGTTGAATTTTTTTTTGTGTAGTCATTTTTAGTTAAAATTTTACTATTATTCTTTGTCATTATTGAATATGGGATATGCATCTGTCACTATCCGAGATTTTGTTATATTTCCATGGCTGATTTTAATGTAATTTATTGTGGTGATATCTTAAACCTTATGGAAGGTACTACCCTAGTCCTGACTTAATGATATGTCCACGATTGAGACACGAGAAAGGCGAAATGAATAGTCCCTAGAAGAAATCTTTTTAGCCAAGAATAAGTGACTAAGAAAAAAAGTTAAAGAATATTGTAATATGTAAATGTTTCTTAAAAATTTTATGACAATTAATTTTATGAATGTATGAAATAAAAAGCTTATATACCATAAACCATGTTTTATTTCTCCATTTTAAAGTTACACGCCTTAATTACAATAATATCACAGAGTCGGCGCTACGTTTTTCATTCGTTCTCTCAGTCATCCCACTTTTTACATAAAAACTTGAGTAATTACAATAAATTCGATTATACTTAATAATAAAATTATAGTCAAAAATAAGTAAATATTTATAAAAATATAAAAAAAAAATACATTATTAAGTTTGTAGTTAACTCATTGAGATTTCTTAAATGAAATGGTAACAAAAAATAACTAATAATCTGTCATTTAATGCATCATATATTTATTTATATAAAATGTATGTGTCGCAGCCAACTAGCTTAATCAGACGTTTTATTAGCGGCCTAGCTTTTTCATTGAATGGCGCCGTTTAATGATAAAGCCTAAATGATATCCAGACAATGCGTTGTCAATATTTGATGAATGGGATGGCAGATGCTTAAGCTGTACATAGAATGTGACGAAAATATATGAAATATTCAATATTGAGAATTATTTATTTATGTAAAATAATTAAACGAACAGTTTATCGCACGGCTTACTCGCAAAAAAGGGTAGGTTAGGTAGGAACTGTAAGGACAGCGACTAGAACTTATAGAAAAAATGCTTTAGAAGAATCCAAATATTAAATGAAAAATTAATAAATGAACTTAATGTCAATGAATTAGCTAGGCGAGTCATTATACGATATTGAACAAAGTCATTTTCCTAGCTGTTTAATTAAATGCCTGGATGTCATTTAGCCGCTAACTAAACAGCACTGTTCAATGAAAAGGCTAGGCCGCTAGTTAAACCGCTGATCAAACTAGTTGGCTGCGACATATGCACTACTAAATGCACAATTTTAAACATTTAAAATAAACTCTCAATCAAAAAATCATGTCACTACCATTGTCAATTGATCGTGGATTATAAAATTTAACCGACTTCAAGAAAAGTGGTACTTAATTTTTGTATAGTTTTTGTATATAGATAAATTACGTAATTTCTTCGACAATATGGACTGATTTTTATGATTCTTTCAATATATAGCCATATTTTAGATACATTTTGAAGTAGGTGTACTTTTAAGTAAAAAGGAATTGTTATAACACACACATTCATGTTGTTATCGTACCAGCGATACCAAATTAGGAGACAACTTACAGTGTTATATAATTATTAATAAAAGGTTTCTATGATTTTATACACATTTAACTGAACTAAAATGACCATAATATTACACATTCTAGTTCAGATAATTATATTAGAGTATATTTGGCAAGATGTCACAGCGAGGTGACGCTGTCCAGCTCCTCGCAGCCGCGCGCCAGCGGCGCGGGCAGCGCGGGGAGCGGGGGCTCCTCTGCGGGATCCAGGATGCTGGTCCTCTCGGAGAAGTTTAGGAACATCTGGGCAACATTAGAATGTTGTTATTTATCGTTTTTGATTGTCAAATTATTTTAATATAATATTTTAATATGCAATTATTTGCTATCTATATTATTTTTCATATTCATATCTTCACGTGGTATTGATTTATTTTGTTTTTTTTTTTTTAACATTAATTATAATCTTATTATTATTATTTGGTAAAAACTATAAATAAATATTTATTTATACAGAAAAAGATATGAACCTGTTCGAGCGAGCTCTGATTGACGGTGTAATCTTCGATGTCGCAGGTCATCTGCAGCTCTGCGAGGAGACGGAAGACGTCGCTCAGATTTGTTACTATTTCTTTGCCGTCAACTGAAAATGAAGTCTTTGATTACATAATGACAACGAAATATGTCTGTCTATATTACCTACATATTGTATTAAGCCTTTTTTGGCGCCTCACAGCTGGGGCTTCAATACAATTGGGAAACAGGTCATAGTCGGTCATATCAACGTGGCTGACTGATTGACTGACTGGTTTTTGAGTTGTTTTTTTATGGATTAAGATTTTTTTTCTGTATCAACTCCTAATAGTTTTTAAGGTTTATTTAATGTACAGTCAGCGTTGTTATAGTTTTATTATATGTATAGTATAAACAATAGAGGTGAAGTAAAGCGCGCACGCACCGGTGGTGTGCGCGGGCAGCAGGAAGTGCAGCGCGGCGTGGTGCAGCACGCGCAGCGCGGCTTGCGGCGCGGCGCGCGCCACGCGCGCCCAGGCCGCGCGCGCGCGCCCGCGCGCCGTGCGGCACGCCACCACGTAGCCGCCGCCGAACCTACGCGGGAAAATATTGGATATTAGGTTCAACTCTTTTTAATGTCCCGTCGCTGAGCATGTTCATTCGTATTCCACCACTTTGGCCAAGTGCGGGTTGGCGGACTTCACATGTCTTTTGATTTGCTTTTTATTCCATTAGATATCACCCTTATTGACAAGCGGCTAGTACGCATGAGCGCCAAACATGTTTTTGGATGAAATGTCGTGCATGGGTAGACTATGACGTGTAGTAGCACATAGGTTAATGTTAGGCATTTAAGGATCTTCCCTGATGTGTATTTATCTTGTCGTGGAGGGGAAGGGAGGGGGGGGGGGGGCTCATTAGCGTCCAACAATCCAGTTAGGCGTGAAGCCGAGAGACACACTGGCACACGATCCACCCTGGTAGGTGGTATACCATGTGGGTTGTTGTTGTGGTCTGCTTCGGCAAATTGGCTGCCTCGGGGCGTCGTGATTGAGTGCGTAAGCGATTCTACGACACCTCATTAACATAGGGGAGGTTTCGATGGGTTTTAGTGGTTAGTACTGGCTTTTCTAGCACACAAAACTTTTCTTTTCTAGCACTATTCATATATAACTATCTGTACGTATACAGGTGGTATGCGTAAAACTATTTTCCAACATTAGAAAAAAAAGAAAAATATTTGATTTGTTATATATTTAGGTATGCAGACGATATGCGCGTACGTACCGGCGCAGGCAGTCGTCGAGCGGCGCGACGGCCACGAGGCGGCCGGCGCGCAGCAGCGCCACGCGCGCCGCCGCGCGCCGCGCGTCCTCCAGCGCGTGCGTGGCCAGCAGCACGCCGGCGCCCGCGCGCGCGCCGCGCCGCCGCACCGCGCGCGCCACGCACGCGCGCGACAGGGGGTCCATGCCGCTGTCCACACACGTACACTTATATATTTTGCTCATTTATTGATACATATCATTTATTACAAATGAAAAGAAATACATATGTGAGATGTCTTAGAAGATAAAAATTTTAACTTAAAATTAGTTAGAAAACAGTTCGAGCAGATGTAATAAAAAAATAGCTCGAGCTATATTTCATTCGGTCCAGTAGTACATGGATAATGTTTAGCGACTGTGAATTATAAAAAAAACATACTTTCAATTCATAGAATAAAATAGAATGTTTAATAATATTTTTTCTATAAGTTTTCAATATTCAAAAAAATAATCAAACGAATACATCACGTGACGCTGTGATTTAGATAAACAGTAACACCACGTATTAGACACAAATGTAAAGAGAGCGGCAGGTCGGCGGTCACCTGGTGGGCTCGTCGAGCAGCACGAGCGGCGCGCGCGACATGAGCGCGGCGGCGGCGCACAGCTTGCGGCGGTTGCCGCCGCTGAGCGCGGCGCTGCGCACGCGCGCGAACCCCCGCAGCCCCAGCGCCTGCATCGTGCGCCGCACCACCTGCACCGGACACAATTGTATATATTTTAGTTATACGATATTGTAAATACGTATTATAAAATATCTTCGCTGAGTTTGTGTTTGTTCGGGTTAATCTCAGAAACTACTGTACAGATTTTCATAGGGTTTACACCAATAGAAAAAGGGAATAATAATAATTTATAAACATTTTGCGATAATAAGGTACCGGTAGGCGAATATTTACGAATTTAGTCTCTATTAAGAACTTCTATTCTATTATTAATGCGATGGAATTAGGAATATATACTTTATTTTCACTTATATAAACAGAAATGCATTTTAATGAACTGCCTCAATGAAAACTTACCTCTTCCTTATTATCGATACCCCGCAACATGCAGAAGTATATTAAAGTTTCTTCCACCGTCATCATCGGATCCACGGCGTCAGTTTGTGGACAGTAACCTATAAGAGAATCCATAGTTAAATTAAAAAGTTCTTATTTCATCGTCACATTGGCTACTAATTAGCTACTATATTAACTACATATTAAGACATATGTACACTACAACTTTTTATTTTTATGAACTGGTCACAAAATTGTATCGCTAAAAATGCGAGCAGTATGCATTTTTTTAAATTTAATAGCGCAGATTATAAGAAGCCGTTCATGATACGCGTGTCGTCGAAGCTATTTTCGTATAGGGTATGTTGAATAAAGAAATATTTTTTACCGTATCACGTATTGCCGTACGGTACATCCATATGTTTGCATACTTCAGTAAGCCGCTACGTGTGAACTCGCTCACTTATTCGTAGCTAATTTTATTCTCTCCATAAAGAGTAACAAGTAAAGAGGAGTGCAACAAATAATCTTCTCTTCATTTTATTTTTCCACTATTGTTAACTGTTTTGTTTTTTTTTTCTTAATTTATGAAATATTTTTAAGTGGAAACTTTACTGGTTTGCGTTTTATATATAATAATTTATTTTTATGTAATACTGCACTGTATGTTTCTCAAATATATAAAAAAAAACCACTCTTTCAGCATCCGTGTTTCCTGCCACCTATAAGTACCTTCAAGGCAAGAGTAAATAGGCATCTTCTAGGCAAGCGCGCTCCAACCTAGACCTCATCAGTACTTCCCAGTGTTGATTGTCAAACGCAAGCCTATCTAACAATAAAAAAATAAAAAAATAAAAACCCACTGATGTGTCCCTGGCAGAGGTCCCTGGGCGAGGCGCGGCGGCCGCGCAGCAGCACTCGGCCGGCGGAGGGCCGCAGCTGGCCGGTGAGCAGCGCGAACGTCGTGGACTTGCCCGCGCCGTTCTCGCCCAGCAGCGCCGTGCACTGCGAGCGGGGACTGGGTTACTACCATTCTATACATTGGCGGCTTAGACTAGGCTTTACGACCGTACATAATCTACTAAGTTAAGGAAGCAAATTAATCGTAACATAATCAAAGTAAGCAACCTGACAATTTTGGTGGATTTTCGACATCAGGACTATGGCTATTCAGAATAATGTAGCTGGATTTAAACAAATATTTTATCTTTTAAATAAAATCAAGGATTTAGGTTTTATTTATCAAGTTAAAGTAAAATGTGGATTTAATCAAATTTCCTATTATTATGCGTGTTAAAGGCAATGGTAGCCCAGTGGTAACGTGCTCACTTGGGAAACCGAGTGAAGCGGGTTCAAATCCTGGGTCTCGCACCTCTGATATTTTCATGTGCGAATCATTTCTAACATGATTACCACTTGCCTTACGGTGAAGGAAAACATCGTGAGGAAACATGCATGTCTGAGAAAACCTAACAAGTTTTCGAAAGACATGTGAAGTCCGCTAACCCGCACTTGGCCAGCGTGGTGGATTATGACCATTAGGTCATACTCCCCCTCGTATTGAAGGGAGGCCCGTGCCCAGCAGTGGGACGTTAAAAGTGCTGAATACATGCGTGTTAAAAATAAAGCATTTGTGTAGCAAAGTGAAGTGAGCGGGCACCTGTCCGGGCGGCACGCCCAGCGTGAGCGCGTGCAGCGCCACGTGCGGCCCGTAGGCGCGGCGCAGGCGCAGCGCGGCGCACGCGTCCGCGGCCGCGCCCTCCCGCTCCCTCTCCCTCTCCTTCTCTCTCTCCTTCTCCGCCCGCGACAGAGACAGCGAGCCTTTCTTCATCAAGTCCTCTGTGTCTACGAACCCTGTGGATGTATACAGTTATAGTAGGCGCTTGGGAAACCAAGTGAAGCGGGTTCAAATCTTCGGTTAAATATAAATGTTGATTAAAATACAGTTGTTACATTTGTTGCAATAATGGTATATTATAATAATAATTACAAAATCCTTTGTATAATGTAGGAATGTAAAATAAAAAATGTGGAAATAACACAGTGTAACAGTACTACATAGTTACCGGCGTTAATGTTGCCGATGGTGTGCAGGCGCAGCGGGCGCAGCGCGGCGCGCACGCGGCGCCCCTCCGCGCGCACGTCCGGCGCCTCCTCCTCCGCCCCCCCGGCCTCCTCTGGCGGACCGCGCCGACATCTGACGAACAAATATTGTATAGTTATCAAACATATTTTAAATAGCAAGTTAAAATGTACAATTTCTCTGATTTTTAAAACACTTTTTTGTAACTATGTTATTAAATCTTGATAGTCGATTTTAATCTACTGCCATAGAGCTGATCTGACGATGAGCCAGAGAGTATATACTGGGACTCTGCAATGTTTACTAGTAAAACTTAATTTCGAGTTTAGGCTCATTTCATTCATCTTGCCTACTACACTACATATTATATGTGTATGTAACCCAAGCAAAATTATTAAAAATGTATGTAATTGCCATTATAAGATTGTTAAAATTATTGGCGTTACACATTTTACATTCAATATGAATATTATCTTTAGAAAAATGGCGATCAGCAAAGGATTGCCGATGTTACTGTACATCAGAACTCTGCCATATTAATCAGAAGATAATTAACCTAAACTAAAATGACGTTACAGCAATTCTCACCTGCTTAATATAAATTCAAAGTAGTCATATTCGATCGCCAAGTTGAGTGCTAGCAGCAAAGTGCCGACCAGCACCAGCGCGGTGTAGTGGTAGCCCACGACGTTCTCTGACAACGGGTCTCTGTAGGTGTCCATAGCGAATTGACTAAGGACCTGTAAGAGTACGGTGTAATTTGTGTAAATACTAGCAACTCACCCTCATTCCGCTCGGGTTCGTCCCTAGTTACGTTTTAACATTTTGTATAAACTTCTCAGAGATGAGATATTTTCCTGCAGTAAAAAGTATTCTATATGTTGACCCGGGTAACCAGCTATCATTATATCAAATTTCATTAAAATCTGTCCAGTGGTTTTTTCGTGATGCGGTAACAGACAAACAGACAGACATAAATTCTAAAAACTATAGATGCGGCCTCTGTATCGATAATAATGTCTATTTCAATAAGATTTTCTAAATAATATTTAATGTACAGATTCGGCTTAATTACAATTTTATTATATGTACAGATTTATACAAAAAATGTAGGGAAACTATATATTAGGATGTACTTCCTGACTCTGTTTGCTTCTTAAAATCTTAAAAAAATACAGTAAAAAATCTTGGCCAAATTCGGGCCTCAAATTCAGGACCTACCCATCTACACAATACACATGTTAACAATTAAAGTGGAAGTCGTACTAGGTGAACATTTAATACTAAATAATATTTTTATAAAGACAAAACAATATTTTGGTAAGAAAAATATCTGAAATAATGTAAACTAACCTCAGCCTGTATAGTATTTTTGGCGATCTCGAGCAAGCCGTCCCCGAGCGCGAACTGCGGGCTGAGGAGCAGGATCTTGTGCAGCACCCACCGCGCGTGGTCGGTCGCCTGCAACATGGCGGTATGTATAGCTGAAGTGAGTCGATTATGGATCGGGCAATTTGTAGGACAATCACAAATCGACATTTATAATTCTGAAACTCATTAGAGCCAGTAAAATAAGTTGTTTAAATAACAATGTTTGTTAGTTGGTATGTTTGTTTCGTAATATCTAGCAATCTGAATTAGAACCACTTCCTCTTATCCTACAGAGTTGAAATTTTACATGATTCAATCGAAATTCGGATTTAAGATAACTTGTACCCAGGGCTACATTTACACGTCGACGACCAAGCGAGCGGAGCTGCTTTCAAAAGCTATATTATGTAAATGAATTCCAAGAGTGTGTGTGCGTGTAAGAGAACGCGTGCGCTCTATGTGTGTGTGTTTGTATGTGTATGTGTGTGCATATGCGTGTGTGTGCGTGTTTGTATGTGTATGTGTCTGCATGTGCGTATGTATGTGCGTATCTGTGTATGTGTGCGTGCGTGACTCACGTCGGAGTCGGAGATGACGTCGAGCACGAGCAGCACGGCGATGCCGGCGAGGCCGGCGAAGGCGTTGCCGCAGAACAGCAGCATGCTGGCCAGGCTCGCCTCGCGGAACGCCTTCTCCGCCACGTGCACCAGGGCCGTGCACGCGTAGCTGCGATACACACCATACATATACATAATCGGACTGTTATTATAAATGGAAAATTTTGTATGTTTGTACATGCTGTGTATGCGCATTACTTCTAGTTCTAAAGAATTATAAGACTGCTGGACGGATTCGGATGAAATTATCCAGATAAATTATGACCTGAAGTATTCAATTAGCATCTAAGTATTTATGTCATTGTGCATTTTACTTCGACATTAAAATGCTAAAATTAATATAATGATTAAAAATAAATGCTGAATTCTGAGTATAAATGCTAATGAAAATTAGAATTTATTGCATAAGGGTAAGGTATTAATTACAATACAAGATATTATATAAGCATATCGAACCCGTAGAGCATAATGAGTATGCAGATGGCGGGCAGGTTGTTGCGCGCCACGAACACCGGGAAGTGGAACGCCTCCAGCACTATCGCCGTGATCACCATGTTGATGAAGATTATCTGGAATACAAATTATATTTTATTGTAATATATTATTTATTTTTACTATTAATATTAGACTATTTCGCCTTAATATTTGAAATCATTTAAATCATATCGGAATATACTATATTGAAATAGAATTTTACAAGCACTTTTGAATTGTAAATTTTACATTTTTTTAAAGTTGTAAGTTGTGAGTTTGTATTGTCAATATGTAAGTTCGGGAAGAATCTACAATGAACCATCGGTTCGTAAGGCTGATATGAGTTTTGCTGAGAAGGGCCGACGAGAAACTCAAAAGTTCGATTTTTTAAGTATAATATGAATTTATGATATTATTTTATTTTGATTTACAACTAAATTATAAATTAATGAAATAAATTTAAATGTTGAAGATGTTTAAATTCTTTTTACTTATTCATGTGATATTATAAAACAATAAAAACCTATAAAACCATTTGGATAAAACTAGCATACAAATAAATTACGTCTTAGTCTTGTACTTAATAATACTTTCTATGTGAGTTTAAATTATCAAATATATAAGAAAGCAAAAGAAACTTTGCTTATCTATGTCCAAAGCACTACATAGTATATAACAAAGTCGCTTCCCGCTGTCTGAACCCTACGAGACAGACCAAAATAATGTACTACAGTATTGTACACTTTAAAAGGTCTACAAAAAAGTCCGCGATGGCATATGTCTACCTCTCAAGGATAACATACTATATCCATTTGACTATATCCAAGCTATAATATATCCAACAATTAAGTAACGCTAGCACCGACCATGAGGTCCCAGAGCAGCGCGGCGGCGCAGAGCGCGGCGGGCGGCGCGCCGGCCAGCAGCGCCAGGCGCGCGCGCGCGCCGCGCCGCGCCGCCACGGCGTACAGCGCGCCGCCCGCGCCCGCCAGCGCGTACGCCAGCACCACCATGCCCGAGATGCCCGCGTCCGCCACGTGCTGGTACCTGCACCGACGGTCTCCGTTACTGGCTATTTAGCCTTTCAGTACTTATGACATAAGAAAATAATACCTCTGATGGATACAAATTCTAAATATTAAATTATTACAATTTCTTACTGTACGTCATATGATATACACACGTACGTGTAAATGTTATCTTTTAGATGAGCGATCGTTTTAGTACTCGTAACATAGGCATTCTATTCTACGATTAGTGTGATGTACCATAGGCGATTCTTTTAATTAAAGTTTTTATATTTAGTTTGGAAATGCAAAATAATATTGTGTAAGTATTGAGTTTAATCTGATTAAATGTTATAGAAAATATTATCAGCTCTCTCTCTCTTTCTCATTCTCTCTATCTCTCCCCCCTCCCCCCTCTCTTTCCCTTTTATTTCTGTATGTAAAATAATCTATAAATTAGATGAATTAGATATAATAAAATATTATGTTTTCCAACTAAAAAAGTAAAAACATTACACACTTTCTCGTGCTCGACATGAACATATTGCGAGCAGTATACTAACACGGTGTCCTTGTTGAGGTCCTCCTTGGAGATCTTCAGCGGGTGCGAGTAGACGGCGAGCGCGGCGGCGGCGCGGCGGCGGCGCAGCGCGGCGGCGTGCAGCGCGCCCAGCGCCGCCGGCAGCGCGTGGTGCCCCTTGTTGTTGTACCACGCCACCAGCCGCGTCGCGTTCTGCACCACCGCCGTGTACCCTATGTACCTGGAAGGCGACTTGGGTTTATATTACGGTTTGCTACTTATCATCGCTATGATCTAATGCGTCATACGGTATCTAATGATAGTCTGTGATACTCGAGGTTATAGACTATCTGAGTATCGAATTTCATAGAAATCCGTCCGGTCTTTTCAGCGTGAAAAAGTAACAGACACTGTACTTTCGCATATACAATAGTAGCCTTATATATATCGTTGCATATTTTTTTCATACATATGGTTTTTGAAACTTTGCTTTAAATTAAATGAAGTAATATATAAACTTATACCAAAAAATATATATTTTAATTACTATCTATCTAGCCGTAACAAAATTTCAAAGTTTCAAAAGGTTTTGCGCGTCAAATTTACATTGCTAAGCAAACTCAATATGCAACATATAATGTCTTTTGTCCGATTTAAGACTTTCTCAACATAAAGACTCAATAACCAAGCTTCACCCGACACCGACTAGAGACCGGGACCTCCGAATCTGTAACCGTACATACTAGCCACTAGACCACCGAGGAAGTTATACGCAGATGTAATATTAATATATTATACCTAAAAGATTTAATTATTACTTATATCGAAACAAATGTTCTTACCTCTTCTCCCTGTAAACCTGTTCCGAGTCGACGAGCCAGCGGTTGAGCGCGCGCACGTCGGGCGCCACCATCAGCGGCGGCCGGCGCCGCGCGCGCGCCTCGTCGACGTCGCAGTGCTGGATGGACTCCACGCACTGACATGTTACTGAATCCTAGGAGAAATCAGTATTTTCTTATAAAATATAACAACAAGGAAATATGTGGACTACTGCTTAGATATAAAGAAGATTTAAGAAGAAAGAAACTTAAAAAAGATATACTGGACTGTCTTTTTTCAAAACATCATATTCAAAATACAAATAATATCATCTATTTATCTATTTATGTGATATATTACAAAATTTAAAAAATGTTCCAAACACAGGGATGGTTTTTTTTTAAATTAATATAAATTGGCGAAGATATCATGTAATATACACACAAAAAAATACAACTGAATTGATTGATTCCTGCTTATTGAAGCCCGTCAAAAAACACTCAGCGGGACGCTCGCTTTATACGGAATCGCATCCTTCAAGGGCTCAAGAACTGCAACTGGATTATGTGGATAAATGAACTAGTTTTAGTAATTGGTTTTGTTTTTTTTTTACTTAATTGAAATAATTGGCAAAGATATCAGGTAAGTTTATTCTAAGACTCCAGAATATAACATATCTCTATCACCCACCTCGCTAGTTAAATTTCTAGACTCTGTGTTATATCGCAAATTATCCAGGATCTGTTGGGCGAAACTAGAGTCAACGTTGTCCGCGTATGTTGATGGATGTGACCTGGAAACACAACACAAACACATAATTTGTTACATCTTAATATAAGAACTTTTATATTCAATCACATAATAAAATACCTTACAGCATATTCATCAACTCATGATATATTTTATTATGATAAAACTAGGGCCTTTTGATTTATAATATTATATAAAGGCAGCGCCACATTTTGGCAAAGGAGATCGACAGAACATAGTTAAGATATTTTAGTATTATCATTGTGTGACGTTTTTGCGTATATGATCGATGATAAGAAATATAAAAGTCGTTAGCATTTTTAATTATTTGTCCTTTTAAACATGAGTGAGAAACTGTAACAATTTGAGTATTCCATTAGATATTTATCATAGGAATTTACAAGTAAAGCTAATTCATGTACACACTCAAAAGGGGGCTCGTCCGCTGGCGATCTCTTTTTATAACAGCCTATATACAGGGTCATTTTTAAATTATTGAAGACCTTTTGTTAATATACTGTTTACATAATAACAACAACATCTATAACAAAAAAAAAATTTCTTAAATTTTTATTTTCATAAAAAAATAAAAATATTTTTATTGCACCTTCTAAACGGTGATAGTCTAGAGTCTCTACTCATCTGGTCAAGTTTAAATGACTAAGCGCCGCCTCCTGATTCCCCCCCTCCCCCCTTTCTTTTGCTAATGCTGGACTATTACCATTTAGAAGGTGCAATAAAAATATTGTTATTTTTGTAAATTTTAAGAAATATTTTTTTTTCCTTACAGATGTTGTTGTTATGATGTAAATAGATTATTCCCAAAAGGTCTTCAGTAAATTAAAAATGATCCTGTATAACAACCTATGTGCTACTCTTGGTCTATATGTGCAGTAAATTTCATTCAAACCCGCCGAGGCATTTCAGCGGGAAGAAGTAACAAACATACGCACTTTCGTATTTATATTAGTTTACTATTCCGATTATGACAAAATGGCTTCCCATAAAAGTTACAATGACTTTCACTCACACAATGAACTGCGTGGCGTTCTCGTACAGGCCGGCGTGCAGCCGCAGCGGCACCTCGTTGTCGGCGGGCGGCCGGATGGTGGAGAAGGCCATCGCCGCCACCAGGAACAGCGACGGCAGCGCCAGCACCAGGAACAGCAGCCATCTGGCACACGGAATGCGTTATGTTAGCTTTATTATACATTCTTTATTGCACATAAAAATTAAAATATGCTACATTATGAGAAAATTGAGGGCAAAGGTGGACTTATCTCTAACAGAGATCTCTTCTAGTCGACCTGTGGCGATTAGAAATATTTTCGTGTCAGTTACACCATTTATAACTCGAGAACGGCTGGACCGATTTTTATGATATTCGATTTTTTGGATTTCTCTTAGTCCAGAATAGGATAATAAGTATTAAAACATCAGAAAAATTAAATAATAATAATATTATTTGGGATGTGACGATGCACAGCATCTGTGAGAGGGCGTTGTATACTTCCCGTTTATTAGCCAATCACTGACGACTTCCTCTTGATATTTTCGACCAATCAACGCCTTGCTTTGCTTGCAATCACTTGCTTGTAATCACGTGGTACCAGGTGGCAGGGCGCCAAAGGCGAACGTTCTTACCTCATAGCGTCGTTATTTCCCGATCGAGTTACATCATTTCTTAATAGGTGTTAAAAAGTGAATAATAATATAACATTAAAAATTAAAATAAAAGTGAAAAAGTGACTTAGTGTTGTGTCTTAAAGCATTATCATTTTTAAATAGTGTTAAAAAAAAAAGCGAGTGATGAGTGATCATAATCAATGCAGTCGTGTAAGCCTTGATCAGGATAATCCTGATGAAATGGAGGTAGGCATGCAAATGCCTTCATCTGGTCGCAAGCGCCTGCATTCGAGTGGAAGTTCGAGTTCCTCGCAATCTGACTCATGCGATTCAGAGGTAAAAAGGCGGAAAACGGGTGAGTCTGCTTCAGACATAAACAATCTTGTCAATCAAGTATCTATTTTGACCAATATTTTAATGCAAAATATGTGTGCATCAAACATTACTGCTAACAAAAGTGTAACGGCAATAAGTGATGTTCAAGCGAGTGGGTTAACCGTATCAGAGCCAGTACCGGGGCCTAGCACGTCATGTTTAAACTTTAATTTAACACGACCTGCGAATGTTCATGAGAGCTTAGTTAATAACATTCCTCGTTTAAATTTGGGTGTTGTCAATACGTCCTCTAAAGAACCTAAAGTACCTAAAGCTAATCCAGAACATTTACAGCGGCTCGAGGTTTTACAAAGATTCGGTGACACAGCTTGGAAAGATGTACGGTATAATGATGTGTTAAAAATCCATAACGCCGCGCCTGGCTTTGTCGAGCTACAAATTAATGATGATCTCAGACAATTTATTAAAGGCAAAGATTACGTAGCAAGTTCTGAAAGATTGATAGCTGCTTTATGCAATGCATTGATCTCTCAGCGGGAGGTCCTCAATCATGTTTGCAGCAGTTTATTGATTGGACAGCTTTACCTGACAGTACGCTGTCGCCTTCAGGTATTTACGATAAAATATCTGAGTTTTTCCTACCCTCGTCTAAGTTTCATAAAATTAGTGAGGAGATTATGCAATTAGTGTGCGGGAAACGGGCGGAATACATTGAAACTCATAGGGAGCGTATCCTTAGTGAGATTTCAAACAAGAATTTGCGTGAGGGTCTGCGTAAGATTCCCCCGAGTTCTAGCTTTTTATTTGACGAAACTCTACTGCGGTCCTATATCCAAAATACGGGCGGATTAGATAAATGGCTTCAACCCTGGTTTTCTTCGGAAAAGGGCCAGGCTAACAACAGTCGTAAAGCGCCTAGCAAGCCAGCCCAGCATAATTTTCGAGATTTATCAAATCAGCCCTTTCGTCAAAAAGCTAGCGAGTCAAATTATCGAGGAAACCCCAGTACAAGCTCATTCAAGCAGAACACTAAGAGCAAGAAATCCCAAAGTAAAGTCAATAGACGAACCAAGGGGCAACCTGATAAATGACTCGCAACCACTTCGCCAAACATTTTACGGGGGCTGTCTCAGAGCGTATCTGAGACAGTGGCAGATGCTTCGGGCTCCGAAAGCCCTTCTCGGACTGATTACGGGAATGCGTCTGCCATTTACCTCCAAGCCACCACTCATTCTTCCTTCGATAAGAATGATGAAGCGGTTCGAGACCGCTTATACGCCAGAAATGTCAATTCAGATCAAGAAGCTATTACAACAAGGCGTTCTAGAAATTGTGAAGCCACAGGATGTCGGTCCAAGTTTTCTTTCTACAATGTTCTTGACAAAAAAGAGCAATGGATCCGAAAGGCCAATATTCAATTTAAAGCGACTGAATTGTTTCATAATTCCGAAAACCTTCAAACTGATATCTCACCTTCAAGTTCCTCACTTTCTACAAAGGGAAGACTGGATGGTAAAATTGGACCTGTCGTCAGCTTATTTCCATGTGAACGTCACGAGGAGTCATCGGCGGTTTCTGAGGCTTGTTTACGACAATGTGATTATGCAAATGACATCCCTCCCGTTCGGGCTGTCGTGTGCGCCCAAGGTCTTCTCAGCTCTAACGAACTGGGTAGCACGGTACCTGCGATCCAAGGGTATGCGAGTCATAGTTTACTTGAACGATTTTCTAATTGCATGTCAGTCGAAAAGTCTACTTCAAAGCCATGTGAGATCGGCAATCAATATTTTGGAGAACTTAGGATGGACAATAAATTACGACAAATCCGAAATCAAGCCAGTTCAAAAAATAGAATATTTAGGGTTAGTTTGGGACACCAAAGCCAATTACAAAAGCTTACCAACCAAAAAGATACAGAAGTCATTACTGATATTGAAGAGGATAGTACGGAGACTGAAAATGTCCTTAAAGGAAGCTCAAATAATATTAGGAACTCTAAACTTTGCCTGTTTCGTTGTACCAAGAGGTCGTCTTCATTGCCGTCAACTTCAAATACATTTGCGAAATCTGATGCACCTCCCATCCAACCGCAAACCAGTAGGAGTAACATCTGGTGTCATAAAAGATCTCAAGTGGTGGATTACTACTCTGGAGGGTCCAACACTTCGGAGCACCCTGCATTGTCAGTTAATTCAACATTTTTTGACAACAGATGCAGCGGATTACGGATGGGGGGGCACAATTGGACGACCAGTTCATATCAGGAGGATGGAACCAAGCCCAACGTCACTGGCATTCCAATCTGAAAGAGATGTTTGCCTTAATAGCAGCTGTCAAACATTTTCGAAATCGGCTTCGTGGTCGTCATTTGAATTTCCAATCAGACAATCGAACAGTGATATCTTATGTTCGAAAAGAAGGAGGAACACGATCGATGGCGTTGCTTCAAATGACTTATCAACTTTTGGAATTGATAGACAAAGAAAACATTTTATTAACAGCGGAGTACATTCCCGGGAAATTCAACAGTATTGCGGACAGCTTATCCCGTGGGAAAAGAATTTCGGAATGGCATCTTTTACGACCAGCGCTCGTCAATATATTCCGAAAGTTTGGGATCCCGCGAATAGATCTCTTTGCGAGCAAGGAAACGAGAGTTGTAGAGCAATATGTTACCAAAGATTGTCTGGACTCTTCAGCACAATTTTGCAACGCATTCAGTCGTCACTGGCAATATCAGCTGGCATGGGTGTTCCCACCACCAAGCCTAATACCTCGAATTCTGCACCACTTAAACACTGCTCGAGGAACATTTCTTTTAGTAACCCCCATGTGGAAGAGGGCTTATTGGTTACCAGATCTCCGTCGACGGGCGTTGGCCAGGCCAATGAAAATAACCAAGCTGGACCAAGTGTTAATAGATCAGATGACCGGCCTCCCACCACCTCACGTTCAGAACATGGATCTTTACGTCTGGAAGATAGCAGCTGGGGTGAGGTAACTAAAACTTGGTCAGATGCGGAAAAATCACTTCTTCGCGCTGGCTGGAGAGAATCAACATTAAAAACTTATGGACCAGCATGGTCCCTATGGATGAAATGGTGTAAAAATAATAATTTTGATTGCAATTTTCCTTGTGATGTTAGTCTCTCGAGGTTCTTAGCATACCTTCACCTTGAAGAGAGGTTAGCCTATCCGACTATATTGTTGCATAAGTCAGTAGTTTTATCTTTTGGGCAACTCAAACACAATGAAAATTTAAATTCTAACTTCCTAGTTCGGCATATTCTTAAAGCTATCTCTCTTCAAAGTCCGAAGTTACAGAGATCACCCATCTGGGACCCGGGTGACCTGCTTGCCTGGCTACAGCTGAATCCCCCGAATAATATCAGTTTGTTTGAAGCTTCCCGTCGCTGTGCATGTCTTTTGTTATTAGCATCTGGTAGACGCGTTCACGATCTTACTCTACTCAGAGTATCTAATGATTGTTACTTTGACAATGATGGTCATATTATCCTTTATCCGGTATTTGGGTCAAAAACAGACACAGCTACATACAGGCAATCAGGTTGGAAGCTCTCTTGTCATATTAATGAGAATATATGCCCAGTTAGACGGTTAAGAAAGGTAGTGGAGTAAGGCAAGACAAGGCGTACAGCCGAATGTAATGATTCATTGTTTGTGTCGATTAGAGGTGCTATGCAAAGTGCGTCGCGTACAGTTATTGGTAACTAGATTAAAACTGTTTTGAAAGACGCTGGCATTACGGCTTCTCCGGGCAGTTTGCGTTCGGCTGTAGCTTCCTTAAACTGGGTTAACAATTTTTCAATAGAAGAAATTATTACCCGTGGTAATTGACGAAGTAAGAATACATTTGCTAAATATTATTGTAAGCAAATCATAAGCAGAACTAAAACTCAATGTGTAGATAGTTTATCAAATAATTTTGAACCAGTTTGATTCTTTGGGCTAATTATGGCTTAGAAATCGAGTGTTATAGAATCATTTATATTATTGCTGAATTATTGTGATTCTGATTTATAATAAAACAATGTTACTCATAATATCTTTTTTGATTTTACAGCCCTTGAGCATACAATTTAGTTGTTTTCCTCACATAGCGTCGTTGTGGTCACCAGGAGTTATAAACACGTCTCTCACAGATGCTGTGCATCGTCACATCCCAAATAATAGTACAAGTTTTACAAAACAATAAAACTTGTATTATTAAGGAGAGACGATGCACAGCATCCATTCTAGTTCTCCTGGTGAGAGACTTCTATGAGGTAAGAACGTTCGCCTTTGGCGCCCTGCCACCTGGGACCACGTGATTACAAGCAAGGCGTTGATTGGTCGAAAATATCAAGAGGAAGTCGTCAGTGATTGGCTAATAAACGGGAAGTATACAACGTCCTCTCACAGATGCTGTGCATCGTCTCTCCTTAATAATACAAGTTTTATTGTTTTGTAAAACTTGTACTAATAATAAAATTTATATGGTTAACGCTGGCATATAACTATTTTAAATATCTATGTAAAACGTACCTAGCGACGAACCCGAGCGAAGCGAGGGTGAGCCGCTAGTATATAAATATGAGAAACCACATATAGTCGTAATTTTATGGTAAATGTTAGCTTTATGGTAGGTGGTCAAAGGTCAAAAACTTTTTAAAATTTACTTTGCCCAATCTAAGCTGTTTAATTACTTACAGTAGTCATCTGACATACGATATCCAAAAATGTTAGCTTAATAGTAGGTAGCCCGGAATTCAGATCCAATTGATCATTCAAATCTAATGTCTAAAGGAATTTCATCAAATTGAAATTCATTAATTTTATTTTGTAACAATAATATTAGTTCTATAAGTATGTTTAAACTTTGTAGAAAGTAAAGATGCTGAATTATTAGAATTTGGCGTATTTTTTCATGATTTAGTTAAAACTCTAGATTAAACTTCAGCGACATATGTCCCACAGAAATTAAATTTACTGAGACAAAAAGTGGTCCACGTTACTCACCGGTACATACACTATCTCTCTCATGCAAAAAATGCAAGTTAGAAAGTCGCTCCAAGGCTGCATGAAAATAGGACCGACTCATAAGTACATAAGAAGAATTTTTAACACTAGTAAATAACTTTCACATTATTATAAGAATTAACTTTTACTCACCTGTTTCTAATATAGTGCAGGTACCTCGCGTACATCAAGGCCGCGAACTGTTGCCGCAGCGAGCCCTTGAGCGGGCCGGCGCGCGGCACCAGCGGCGCGGCGTCGGCGCGCTCGCTCCACGTCGACTCCGGGATCGACGACACTTCTGCACACGGTCGAACATACGAGAAGATGGTCACATAATAAGAATGTCACTCAATAAATATTATTGCATTGATATTATATTGTGTAACTAATAACTTTTTGTTTACACGTTTATATGTATGTTAAACCTTTTTATTATTTTATTATAAAAATAACAGAACCCGCGGCTTCGCTCGCGATGAAACTACGAAAAATACGAAATTTCATGCAAATATGTCCAAGGAATAAAAAGTTTCATACAAACTATTATCCCCTGTTTCACTCCTTTAGGGGTTGAATTTTGAAAAATCCTTCCTTAGTGGATGCCTACGTCATAAGAGGAATACGTGTGCGAAATTTTAAGTTTCTAGCCCTAAGGGTTTGGCCTGTGCGTTGATATATCAGTCAATCACTTTTGCCTTTTATACATATAGATGGTATGGTGATGCATTACATTTTTTATAGATTTTCCCTTATAATTTTGCTCTAAGTTGTGATTTTATCTAACTAAAACTGAATACATCGATACAGTTGGTTTGAGAAAGTTATATTAACATCTATATCTTACATTACAAAATACCTTACAATATACGTAGTTACGTCACTAAATATATTTACATAATTCAAAAATGTAGTAATTCAAGGGTATACCTTGGGAATCCCCGTTGTCTTGCTGCTGGCAGATTGCATGGAACACCTGCTCCAGGCTGCTACAGTCCAGGCTCAGGCTGCGATAGGCGAGCTCGTCGCGGTGCTGCTCCAGCGACAGGGTCAGCTCCAAGAAACTAAAACGAGAAGTTATCCAAAAAAGTCAAGTGATTTAGCTGTATGTGCAACTCCTTAAAGGGCTTAGATTGTTTGAAAATAGTCCGTATAATTCAACACTTTTCAGGATTAAAAGATTTTAAAGTTTTTTTAGGAATAAATATTAAAAGGAAATTATAAAATTGTTTTTTTCTATCGAAATATTTAAGTAAACTTACTTGTTACTGACTCCATCAGCATCATAGAATGGCAAATTGATTTCAACTTCTGAATCATTTACATCCACTACATTGGCGTTCTTCACTACACTTCTGGTCACCGCTAGCAAGTTCTTCGTCTTCTCTTCTATAGATACTTCTTCATCATCAGTAGCTTCTGGATGATTGAGTTTTTTATCCGGATACATGACGGTTAATTTGTAACCAGTGCCTAAGGACCGTTTGATTTCTATTGGAGAGCCGGTTGTGTGGATTTGTCCCTGAAAAAGCACGAACATTATATAATCTGTATTTCTGTGGATTTTGTTTCTTTTTTATAAAATGTATATTATAATTTTTCTTTGCGTACATAAAGTGGGTAGAAAATGTACCACAGATTTTTAAATTGATATATAGAAGATTCATCAGATCAGGCAGAAATTTTTCAAACGTCTCAGAAGCTCACCTTGTGCATGATAATGATCTGGTCGCTGAGCAGCTCCGCCTCGTCGAGGAGGTGCGTGGTCATCAGGATCGTCCTGTTCTGACGCAGTTTCATTATCATTGACCAGATATCTCTGAAATAATTCAACTTTCACTTTTATTCATATCATTAAAAATTTTTAAAGTAAATTTGTCTTTAAAAATAATATTTTGAACACTAAGTTTAAGAATTTGTGTAATTCAGTAGACTCCTAAGACTGTACACTTTTAATTAATAATAATACAATAACAATGGTTGAAATCATTTATATATTTATATATAAATAATTTAATTTTTATTTTTTTATAAATGTATTAAATATATTATTTTAATTCAGAATTACTTTCTCTTGTCCAAAAAATGCAAGCAGCTAATGTCGATGACAGTAACAGATATAACAAAATATGTAAGCATATTATATCGAATAAAACTAAGACGACTAGAGTAGAGTGGAATATGTATATTGTATAACGACTAGAGTGTAAAATAGAAATTTTGTTTAAAAGCAACGATAGGTTTAAGCCGGGAACCAGTAAGTATACCAACCAGCATTAAAATATTTGAAAATATAGCTTTAAAACAATTAACTAGTTTCATTTATTGTAACAATATTATGTATAGCGAACACTGATCAAGATAACTTCACCAAAGCTAAATAAATAACTTAATCGGGTGGTATCGCAGAACATTATAGGGGCTTATTGCATTTTAATATAGATTAAGACGAAAAGAGGAGTATATAAGAGAAGTAGAGTAGAGTGGAGTAGGTACCTCCTGGCGGCGGGGTCGACGCCGGCGGTGGGCTCGTCCAGCGACACGAGCTCGGGGCGCGCCACGAAGGCCAGCGCCACGCACAGGCGCCGCCGCGTGCCGCCCGACAGCCGCGCCGCCGCGCGCGCGCCCAGCGCGCCCAGCCCCAGCGCCGCCGTCATGCTGGAACATACATGTCAAACTTGCTGATCAAATTTGCGTTTTGTACTTCTTCGCGCTCTATCCTATTTTCTAGTAGCGTAAAAGATTTGAGTAAAATTCAGAGTAGATATCGCTTTTATCTTAAAATCTGGAATAATATAATTTATTATTATTTAATTATACGGAATAAAAATATCAAACTGCTAACCTGTCCACTTCATCCTGCACGTCGGCCAGACTCTTCCCGCTCTTGAGCTGCGCGTAGAGCGCGATATGCTCGTGCGCCGACATGTACTCGAACAGCACGTCGCGCTGCGGACACACGCCGAGCCGCGCGCCGCCCCCGCCCCCGCCCCCTCCTCCGCCCTCGCCGTCCTCCGTGCGTACTATCACGTGGCCCTTAGTGGGCTTCAGCATGCCCGTCAGGATTTTTCTAAGCAAGTCAAATAAGTGTAACTAAAGTAAGCCAATAACTATGTACATTTTTTATATTCTTTATATTATTCCCTAAAATTGTAAGTAATATTAGTTTCTAAAAGAGTATAGATGACTTTTATAGTTCTAGCTGATTGAATGTGCATATTGGATATGAAAATTTATAAGGAGACAAAAATCAGTATGTTACTAACATAAGCGTTGTTTTGCCAGCGCCATTGTGCCCCAGCAGGGTAGTGATCTGCCCCTTGTGCAGCTCCATGGACACGTTATCGAGCGCGAGCTTGGCCCTGCGCGAGCCCTCGTCGTATACCTTGGTGACACCCACCACGCTCACCCCCGCCTTCTCCCCCGAGGCGGGGCACACTGTGATGTTGCTCTCGCTTTTGATACCTACAAGTTTAGTGATAATAATAATTAGTAGGTAATTGAATTTAATTTTTATTTTAAATTACATAATTACATATAATTTAAATTATTTTTAGAAACAATTGTTCAGAGTTTATAATTGGGCTATAACTTTCTTAAAATATTAATAAATAAATAATTCTTCTTATTTTAATATTAATACTAAAAAAGAAACGTACAAACTCACCATAAAAATGATTAATCACATATCCAATAGCGATGTAAATACATCCATCGACCAGCATCATAGCAGCGGCCATAGCGATGCTCATGTCCCCGTCTCCGCCCGGCGAGTCCCACAGCTGGGCCCAGCCCGCGCCCACGCCCATCGCCTCCAGCCGCGTCACGTATAGGAACGCGTAGCACAGGGAGGACGACATGGATAGGCACTAGAGATAGAGTTTTATGTCCAGTCAACGATGTTACATGTTGTAAACCACTTTTACCATAGATTATTTAAATAATATAATATTGTGGCTCAGGCCACCATTGAAATTCTTGCTCTTATTGAGCCTTCTGGAGTAAGTCGAAAAGATGGCAAGAGATCTGATGGTCTGTCGCTGGTTCCTAGGGTAAGGGAACGGGCCTTAATATATTATTACATTAGCCCCGTCCCATGTCAGGGAGACCGTCCATCCTGTATCTAAAGTGGGAGCTGCAGCGGGAAGAGCTGAACTACCCAAGTTACACAAATACACCTCCCTTAGTCAAACTTATGTCTATATACCATTTGCTGTAGAAACCCTTGGCCCATGGAGTCAAAGTGCTAACCACTCCTCAAAAGACATACAACCTCGTTTTATCGCCTCTACTGGTGACAGGAGAGCTGGATCGTTTATCACCGAAAGATCGGCATTGCCATTCTGCAGGGGAATGTAGCTAGCATTCTTGCCACTATTCCACGCGGACAAGACTTGTACGGTAATATTTAAGTGTACATTTGTTTTGTATATATATTTCCTTTATAGTGAAACATTTTTCCATATATATGTTCATATTAATAGAACTATTTTCATTTATCTCGTGACCTTGTATACTGTGAAGATACGAAACACCGCGCCGTCGCGAAAAAAATAAGTAAGAAAAAGTCCATGATTTTGTATTTAAAATAGTAAATATTCGATTTAATCTATGAAAGTATAATTTCATATAAACCGTTTTTTTAATATTTTAGAATTAGGTGCCTCCATACAATCTATACTAATATTATAAAGAGATAAATTTTGTGAGTTTGTGAGGTTGCGGGGTTGTAGGGAGTAATCTCTGGATTTACTGAACCAATTTAGATGAAATTTGGTAAAAAGATAGCTTGAAACCCTGGGAAGGACATAGGATACTTTTTATCCCAGAAATAATCTCTTAATGGGGTGAAAATGGGGATTAAAATTTGTATGGGGAATCAACCTAGGGACGAACCCGAGCGAAGCGAGGGTGAGTCACTTGGTCTATATATAAAACAAACTCGGATTTGTTACAACACTTAACTCGAGAACTGCTGGACCGATTTTAATGATCTTTGTTTTGTTGGATTTGTCTTCACCCAAATAGCAGAATAACTATTAAAACATCGGAAAAATTCACGAAAACAAAATAAAAAAATCTATTCCATACTAAGCGTCAAAACGTGCGTAGGGACGAACCTGAGCGAAGCGACGGTGAGCCGCTAGTACTAAAATAATTATCGTGTCAGTTATTAAAGTACTTGTCACAATTTCAATAAACGTCCTAACATATTTCCAATATAAACAAAGCGATTTAAGAACAACTTACAATCAATATCTTGAAGGCGCTTTGGAGCTCGGTCTCGAGGGACAGGATGAGCACGATGGGCATGAAGGTGACGAGGTAGGCGATGCCGCTCGCCACCGCGCCCGACGACGCCGACGAGCACAGCGTCGACATCATGTAGCTGGCGGGGGGGAGGGAGTTACATGTAGGTGAGTACGTATCTATACTAATATTATAAACAGGCAGAGTTTGTTTATTTGTTTGTTTTTTCTTTTGTTTGTTTAAACGCGCTAATCTTAGGAACTACTAATCCGATTTGAAAAAATTTTTTACATTAGATAGCCCGTTTATCGAAGAAGGCTATTATAGGCTATATATCATCATGCTACTAACCAAAGGAAACCGGAGCGGTAATTATAAATGTCAACAAATCGGGTAGACTTCCAAACATTATTACAAATAGCATAAAGTTAAAGAGTTTTTTTGTAGTTAGAAGTCGTGCCGATGCTAGTAATATAATAACATAAAGGACAAAATGTTTGGAGAATTATTGGTTAGGATATTACAAAAAATGGAAGCATATTGAATGATTTTAAAAGTATGCGTACGAGGACAGATGTAATGTTTAATAGAAAACTAAATAACAAAATTGACATATTCCTAATAGGTGCCAGATCTTAACATATAAATTATAATATTTTAGCTGCATACTCTTGTTTCTATTTTGTCCGTATCATATTTTCATGCGTGGTTCAAATATCTGACTAAAATTAAAAAAATAGATTGGATAGCGCAACATACATTGAATTGTGTTCTATTGAATTAGTTGATCCTCCTTTTTCGAAGTTGGACGAAAATGTTTAAGAACATACCAGAAAGCGATCACGGAGAAGCTGAAGATGAGGAGCAGTACATAGAGCAGCGCGGGGTCGGAGCGCGGCAGCACGCCGCCCGCGCCCAGCACGCCCACCACGGCGCCCGCCGTCGCGCCCAGCTCCAGCAGCGACCACGCCGCCCACGCCAGCGTGTGGTAGCGCAGCCGCACGCCCATCACCGACATCAGCTGGAGAAAGGTACAGTTTAAATTGTAGTGGCAGTGATACTCTGCCGTCATAAGAAAGATGGCCGTAACGGGCAATTTGGTCAAAAATGACTTATATGCAGATTCAGAATCAGCAAAAAAATACTACTTCATAGTCTTACTCATAAAGCTCTAAGTCTTATGAATCTGGAAATACCATAACCATTTTCGGCTTTAAGACTAATTTTTTATTTATTAACTTTTTTATTAAGACGGCAGTACTGCTGATGCAAACATTTTGATTAATTAACGTTATGAACCCCAGTTGTTCCATAACTGCATACCAATTCTCTTGTCACTTTTAATATTATAAAAGTATATGTATATTGTGTTAGGGATATTTGTGAGTAACTTAAAGTCAATATAATAAATATATGTAACTTTGGACGTTTGATTATCTCCCTACACACATCTGCAGTGAACACACGATTAATATATATTTTTAAATATCGAAAAAATTTTAACCTACAAGATTAGCTATTCAAAAGGTTTAAAGCTCTAAAGCAGAGTCCATACCTAAATCAAATTCCTAGAGTCCTTTGGACTCAAAATTTGAGGATTCATTTTAAACCGTTATAAATGACAAAATTTTAAATCATTTTAGTTAAAAATAAAGTGTAGTATACACACGTTTACTTTTTTAATATACCTAAGCGAATTCTAATATAAAGGAACTCTTGAAAACGTATTTAAGAACTTTAAAGGAATGATAAGTATCCATATAGTAAGATCTTACCATATTAGAAACTAATATGGTATATAAATGGCTAATATAGTACGATTAAATCTGTAGAAATGAAACAATTTATTAATTAAAGTTATTTTAGTAAGATGGTAACTTACCATGGTGTTTCCAGATTCCTTGTCCTCTACTATGAAGCGCACCATAGAAGACACCGTGAACAACAGCGAGAAGAAGAACGCCACTATTAGAGACTGAGACTCGTACAGGGAAGTCTGGAAACTAGAAATGTAAAATATACGTAATAAATACGTTATTTTATCTATAAATTTATCTAAGAAATTAAAACTCTCAAAAAGCATTTAAATGTTAGGATTCTATAATAAGACATCACATTCGGTGTAAATTTGTTGCTGAATACAAACAATATCGACCATAATTTTCTTTTAATGACCGTAAAAGAATCCACACTAATATTATTAACTAACGGCTCGCCGTCGCTTCGCTCGGGTTCGCTTCTAGGAAAACAAAAACAAACCTATCACACGGGAACCGTACATTTTTACGGGATAAAAAGCCTATGTGTTATTCCAGACTATAATCTGTCTCTGTGCCAATTTTCATCCAGATCCGGTCAGCCGTTCTGGTGAAAGAATAAAAAACATCCATACGCACAAACTTTCACATTTATAATATAAGTATAGATTTAAACACACTTACAGATCCTTCCTATAGCAGGGATAAGGTACTTGTTGTGTGTAGACCTCCCAGTCATCATCTGTAACACTCGTCTCCCGCTTCTGGATGTTTCTAGAAGTGTCTGGGGACAGCTGTATAATGGCCTTGCTTATCATGTCTTGTACCTGGACGAAGCCGCGGAAATATCTCATGTTTTCTAAGAAACTTGCCTCCGGGCCCGGCGTCCACAGGCTGGGGAACAAATTGATTGCCATTTAGGAGTTAGGTACTTTATTATTTATTGTAGATTTAAATTCACGTTTAGTTTTTTTGCTATTAACAAACATACACAGTGACATTTTTGTTTGTATTAAATATTCTTTCGGAAAAATAGATTTATATGCTTATTTTTTTTAAATTAGAAACTTAATAGAATATAAGTTTTCTTGTTTTTGTGGGTTACTTTGCTATTTTTATTGTACTTACTAATTTTTCAGCCTTCTAGTGGTGGGCACGCTGTTGATGTCCATTCGTATTTTGTATTCCATGTTTAAAGGAATTTCACTTTCATTTTCACTCATGTTTAAGAAAACCAAACCTGCGAACCAATTGAATAATGTAAATGAATTAAGTAATACACGTTTTATTTTTTATGTTATTTTGTATTATTGTATATTTTATTAAAAGAGAAATCTCTTATAGATAATTTAATACAAAATTGACACCTATCGTATTGTAATAAATGCTTTTTAATTTAATTAAAATTAATTATAATTTAAAAAATGGCAATTATTAATCAATTTATAATATTGCTAATAAAATTATTTTAACGTTGAATCCTATTGATATTATCAAAGTTTGTTATACTTTCACGCAAAAACTACTAAGCGGATTTTGATAAAACTTTATAGTAATATAGCTAATATAACAGAGTAGCACATAGGTTATAATTCATAAAGACATATTAATACATAACAGAAATACGCGGGTGTAACACCGGGAAAACGCTAATAAATAAATCTAGGGTCATTAAGTATACCCATACCATTTTTTTTTAATATAGTTTATTAACTACTACAATTATGAAAATTGAAAATGATGAAATAGAAAAGGCAAGAGAAAAAAAGACAAAGAATTCTTAAATTAAGAAACGTTTATAAGCAGTGGAAGAGACAAGAGATATGCTGACAATAGTACTAATAAACATTGAAAATAAGAGCGGAGACAAGACGCCACCCTGTGGAACGCCAGCCTTGACTGTAAGCCTTAGTACGAATTTTGAATTCGTATGTATACGTTGCCGACGTCCACACCTGTAGCTACGAAACCAGTCAATTGACAGTTACATTAGTAGTTATGTTAAAGAAACAAGAATAATATCAAATTCAACAGTACCAAACGCATTGCTAAAATCCAACAATGTCAGTACCTTGATTTACTGCTTATCCATGCCTGAACGAATATCATCAGTTATCTAAGCTAACGCAGTAGTCGTGTTATGACCAGGACAAGTTAAAAAAATACATTTGGTCGTTGAGAGTATTGCCGTTTAGCGCATCCAACTAGTCAATCCGAGCTGCATATTTTCGCAGATGATCAAAGACTATTCCGTCAAAATTTCGCTGCAGAAGGATCCACAGTTTAGCTTTAATGGGCTTAATTTATTATTCATTTTTTTTTATCAATTCAAGTAACACCTATATACCCTTATTCTTTAAAGAAAATAAACCTGTATGACAAAAGCATAGTAGCATAAATATAAAATCGCGCTTCTACATTTGACGGGCTAATCTAATGAGTAATACGATTGTTTTGTCTGAGGACATTTTTGGCGGTCTCCGTCTATGTAATTGTTTAGTGTGAGGTGCCACAACGTACCAGCGGAGAACTCATTGACGAGCGCGAGGCGCGCGGCGCGCAGCGCGAGCGCGCGCTCGTCGCGCGCCGGCCGGAAGCGGTCGAGGCTGACGCAGCGCAGCAGCCGCGACGCGCGCTGCACCAGCGCGCCCAGCGACTGCCGAAACGCACTATTGTTATATACATGAATTTGCGTGTTTGTTACTCCTTCAATTGTGGAAAGACTGGAGGGATTTGAGTGAAATTTACTACAGATAGACTATGACCTGGACTAACACATACGGTACTTTTTGGTACCCTAGTCATAATATCAAGCTCTTTTAACATCCCACTACTAAGCACGAAACTCCTCTCGATGAAAGAGAGATTAGCTTACAGTACGCCAGGCTCAAATGTTGATTGGTGGACTTTACATATCTTTTGCAATATAACACTAATATGCCATGAAAATAACTTGTTGTAAACGCATAAAAAGTACTTGTAATTTCTATACAACTAATCCGTTGCTCTGTAATTGCATGAACAAAGACACATCAACAAACACACTATCGATTTTAGAAAATTATGACAAGCTCTTCTCATATATCTATGTAAGTCATTCAAAAATTTTCTTTCCAAGCAATGGTCTGTTAAGAATGTTTAAAAAAATAAATCTTGAGACCTATAGACCTATTGATTTTTATTCTGTATTTGTATTAAGCTAGCTCCTTTCGTATAACTAATAATTTTTTTAACAATGTACCTCAGTATCTCCAAGACCAGCGATAACTTCATCGACATTGATATTAGGTGCTTGCACGTCGCCGATCAAACTTTTCCTTATTTCTGCATACTGCGGTGACGTCATTATGTTCATCAACGCGTCCAAGCCACTCTTGTGTTCTGTCAACTTATCCACTGAGGAGAAGGACTCGGCGAAAGAGTGCACTAAGTTTACTATTTTCGCTGTTGGCGCGAATGTTGAATTTGCCTGGACAGGAAAGATCGATTCTATTGTAATCTTTATTTGTTAGAATTATTATCTATGTTTTAGTAAGTAAAAAGTAGTGTATAATCTGTGGCAAGTGGGGAATAAAAGACTGCAATAAAATAATTTGCACATGTTCTTAATTTCCCACAAATATATAATAATATCGAGATATAACAGATTCTATTACATGTAACAAACCATTTAATAGGTATAGCAATTTTTGACACTTTTGAAGATCCTATATAATGCATAGGTGTACCACATTTCCCCCCTAATAGAAATTATAGTGCAATGAGAAAAATTAAGTTAAAGACACAAGTTTTAAAAAAAAGGCATGATTACTAATTCATGAAGACTATAAGATTTAAATTTATTTTGACATAAAAAATTACGCTGTAACATAATATATTCAGCTTTTATAACGTCCATGTGTTTTTCCAGCTTTTATAACGCGTCCCACTGCTGGGCACAGGGCTCCTTTCAATACGAGGGGGGTCAGGCCATAGTCCACCACGCTGGCCGAGTGCGGGTTGGCGGACTTCACATGCCTTTCGAAAACTTGCTAGGTTCTTTAAAACATGCAGGTTTCCTCACGATGTTTTCCTTCACCGTAATACAAATGGGAATCATGTTGGAAATGATTCGCACGTGAAAATATTAGACGCGCGAGACCCGGGATTTGAATACGCTTCTACTATTGGTGCTCACTGGGCTACCGCTGCCTTGCCTATAGCATAAACATACAAACATTAACCTGTTCAATAATCTTCTGCACGATAGGATTGACTGGTGTGTAGAGGATCTTGCCAAGTAACAGTGGTTTGATGAAGCTCCACAATACCTTCCCGCCATCCATCGCTATGATGTCTTTGTATAACGAGCGGCAGAAATCAGCTGCAGCAATAATAATATACTTTTAAAATGTTATTAAATTTTTAAAATGTAATTTGATTTGGAAATATTAAACGAAAAAATGCTAAAATAAATTCAAAAAGAAATAAGAATAACCTTGCAAACTTGCCTTGTTCGGCCAATTATATTTTTTGTTTTTATGTACTATATACAGTAAAAGTGTTATTGAAATTAACTTGAAAACTTTTTCAAATAATGCAGTATTAACCGTTAGATAGACACATTGACAAAAATTCTTCACTTTTTGCTATAATTTAGGTCACATTAAGCCTTTGTAATCATAGGAAGTTTTGACCAATTATACAGAGTGAATTATTCTAAGCTACGTAACGAAATCCTATGATTTATAGCACAATTGGTCAAGTTATATAGAAAGACATTAACTAGGCAAGGCGTCGAGCTGCTTGCGGTCTGGCTCGGCGGAGAGGTCCTTGGTGCGCGCGATGGCGGTGTAGAAGCGGCCCACGTCGGAGTAGAAGGGCTTCCCGCACAGCATCGTGCCCGCCTCCTTCATGAAATCTGATGCTGGAAAGTTTAGTAAATTGTTATTATTGGAAAATTTAAAAAGAAATCAAGCATCGACGTTAACTTTAAAATCTTACACATGACCAGACGTGACCAGACTTAAATAAATTATATATGTAATTATATACTACATACATGCTAACATATCCCCAAAAGATGTGCTCTTCTTTATCCTCAGTAACAATGGTTCATTTGACAAACTCTCAGAGACATTGTTCAGACTTCCTTGTAATTCTGGCAAAATAGCAGCCATATTGCTGAACTCAGATAAAACCGCATCACCCTCTGTTTGAGTAAGATTCGAAGCTACGAAGAGCTTTGATAACAAAAATTTTTTAAGCTGTAAAAGAAATACAGTTCAATATTAGCATATTTGAAGATATGAACAAAATAAAAAAAAAATATTACATTATTACAATGCTTCAATTTTTCCGGCTATCAAAACGAGCACCAATAATAATAGCCAAAAAATTATTTTTTCCTTTACTAAAGTATTAAAATAGTCTGTCAGTAAGTAACATATACCTGTCACATTTCTCACCTTCTCAATGACAAGATCAAAGTCCACATTCTCCAACAGTACTGGTACTATAGCCTTGGCCTGTTCGTCGCTGATGCCGCAGAACTGCTCCATCACGGCGCCATACACGTCGTCCACGGTCACACCGGCTGCTCCTCCTCCAGGAAGTATGACCTTCGACATGTTGTCACTTTGGCAGACGAAGTCACTGATGTGGTATATGCCTTGTTTTTGAGTGAAAAGCTAAAAATATTTTTGTTAGCTTAATAATTGGGAATTAATCACTCTACTTAAAGTCAGTATAAGCACTATAAAGTTTAGGAAAACCTATATTTAAATTTTAGGACAAAATTATATTACAGATATATTTGATACGTACTGGTTTAATAGCGATGTATCCGGCGTGGATTCTTGGTGCGGCGATGGACCAGAAGTTTGTATTATTGACACCCAAACTGCTTAGAGAAGCTTCTAATCTATTTGGGTTTGAGAATATCTGCGACACATTTACTGGAAGCAAACAAATTTTTATTAATAAAATCTTCGATAATTCTATTTCAAAGGCAAATATTTTTAGGAAAATATAAATAATCGAAATATTTTCTTTTGTCTTAATACTTTCTTTTATTTTAATGAAAAACGTATTTAAATCAAAAGTTTACATTTGAAATCTTCATCAATGAGATAGTTTTTGAACTGTCTTATTATCTGGAAGCCCTCCGTCACCGCCGTCACGTCGAACTCGAGAGCAGTGCCGCGCACTATCGGCTTTAACTCCTCCAATAATCCTAATACACTGAAATAAGAAAAAAATATAAAATTCAATTAAACAATAATGCATTTTTATCACATTTAAGATGTATAATGATCAATTCTAAAGTTGAGATGTTATGTACCTACATCACAAGTATTTAATAGGTATAAATTACAATGTTGTGTAATTAAAAATGTGTTTTTTAAGTTTCCAATAAGGTATTTTTTAACAAGTCTTAATAATATTAGGATTAAAGCTATACCTATAAAGGACACTATCCAAGACATCGTCCATCATGACCTGCAAGCCGGTGTCCAGCAGCGCCGCCAGCCGCGCGCCGCGCACGCCGCGCGCGTCCACGCGGCTGAGCACGCCCAGCAGCCGTGCAATGTGCTCCACTATCTCCTCCACGTGCTTCAGTATAGTCGACACAAAGTTGAACTGCCAGAACTCTTTGGTCTGAAGTTTGGGAAGCTACAAAAATTTAAAAAGTAAAATTAGTAAGCACAAGTCCACTTTATCCCAAAAAGAGAATTCTTCCAACCAACCCATGGATTTGGAAAACGAAAAATATTTTTTTCTCAAAATTTGCTAAGAAATAGTTATTATGTTTATAGTGACACTTTGATATTCATGGACTATCCGGTGCAATCAAGTGCCGATGGGATTTTGGAATCTTGCAAGAACATTAATTTAAGTAAAATTTACTTACATTGACTCCCACAAGAGTCATATTGATATGTTTCGACATTATTCTCAAGATATCCTCGCAATTATGGTCTTTACAAATTTCATCCCACGAGTGGTTTTGTACTGAGATACAATCATTTATCAGTTGCAAGTTTTTAATCTAAAAAACAAATAAAAGTTAAAAGAATAGATATTATCACGGTCTTTAACAGGAAGGAAATGATGTAAAGTGTATTTATTATACCATGCGTAAAGAAAATCTCTAGACGTCCATAAAAAAAATACAAATTCAGTCAAACGCTTGTAAATGAGTAAACAATTTATGGATGAAAACAGAAAGACGATACTAAATTAGGTACCTCATCAAAATATTACATATTCCAAGTACCAACAAGTTTAAATACATAATTTATACGCTTACCAAATATAAGTCAATCGTGGCACCTTCGATTTTATTCACCAATTCTTTATCGTTTACTACTTTAACGAGGTCCTTTGTCATTTCTTCAGAGTTTACAAGATAAGTGGACAAATTATCTTTGGCACTGAGAGTATGAGCTATATTCGCTTGTAGCTGCTTTAAGTACGGCAGGTCGGTGATGCGGGGTACTTCTTGGAGGTAAGGAAGTTGTATTCTTAAGAGTCTTGCTGTACGAGCGGCCACTTTGGCGAATCTATGGTAACATAAATAAAAACAATAATGAATGAATGAGGAATATATGTTTGTTTAAATTATAATTTTTAACATTAAAAGCTAAAGCTTATTTATGTATTTAATTTTTTCCATCCCAAAAATGCTATCAAAAAATTTAGACCAATGGCTTATCAATTATAATTTCTTTTTTAATAAAATAAATTAGAAGCACTATTTTAAGTGTCTTACAGGGAGGCATGTCCAAAAGCATTCCCAGAAACATTGGCCGCGAGACAGTCGAACAGCTTGGTGGAGGGCGCGCTGACGTCCTCCAGCAGGTGTAGCTTGATCTGTTCCAACAGCTCGTTCAGAGACTTGTTCAGCTCGTACTTGGTGTAGTTGCGGGTCGATATTATCTGTAACAGGTTTAATTAAGATAATCTTAACGCAAAAAGTTTTTGATTTACTTTATATATCTAAAAATTTCGTTTGTGATGTAGTGTATACGTTGAAACTTATGTATTATAATCATAAAATTGGTAATTTCCGAATGTATTCAGTGGTTTGTTAACCTCGCTAATATTGATCTAAGTTGGATGAAACTTTGCATACATAGAACGCTTTTATTTATAGCTTTAATTTCCGTGGTGTCATAGTTCCATTTTAATGTTAAGTGTAGGAACTACATTCATTACACTTTTCATGCGGTTGAAGCCACGGACAAAATCTTTGAAGGAAAATTTGTATTTTAAATAAAATTAAACTATTACCTCACTAACAGCCATGTCCCAATGAAAGTCGTTAGTCAGAGCGTTATGTACAGAGAAGGCGGAGTGCTCGTCCAGCGAGCACAGCAGCGCGTCGTACTCCTGCTTCTTGAACAGCTGCAGGTGGAGTTGCTTGAACCAGCTCGTCAGTTGCGAGCACAACGTGCAATCACTAGGGAACGATATTTATACTTAGTTTAGGCTATATTAGAATTCAAAAAATAGGTAGTTCATTGATTTCTACGAAATATAAGGCATATAAAAATAGACTGTCAGCAAAACAGTTGATACTTTTCATTTCTGGCGTTAAAGTGTTCATATTTAATGGACCTATATAATTGTATTCCATTTTATTACCTGTTATTAATGAGCAGAGTTCCAGCGTCTACAAAATTACTGACGACACCAAAAGATATTTTTATAAGAGACTCCTTGGATAAAAGCTGTAGAACAACGTTTCTGAACATTTGCAGCTTTTCGTCAGTAATCCATGAAGGTCTCGTCGGGGAATGCGGGCCTTCTCTAATAAGATCCAAAGTAGATTCAGTGTGTGCAATGTCACCGTAAAGTGCTTCATAATCAATGTCCGGGGACATTTTAAGATCTTTATTGTAGCCCTGTCAAAAAAATAAGTACGTTCTAAGTAATTTCGAACAGAGATTTTTTTGTTTTTATATATTTAAAAAAAATACATGGGTCAATTTGTATAACGATACCCTAGAAACCATAAGTCTTATTTCAGAAAAATGTGAAGCATATTGTTTAATGAAATAATCACAATACCTGTGAAGTAAACATTAAAGGTGGTATTTCTTTAAACAGTTCTGTATGGTTTGTATCGCATATCTGCCGATGTAGCGCGGACAGCTCGCCGCCGGAGTCGGGCACGTAGTCTGATAACGTGATGTTTGGTCGACAAAGATCCTCTGTGTTGTTCATGTTTATATCTCGGAGGAGACGGACAAGCTGGAAGAAGAAAGAGATTGAATTAAAAGTGGCAAAATATGATTCTTCTGTAAATAACAATGTGCAATACTAATATCATATACTCGCTAACCCAGCAGCGCCTGACGTTGTCCTGTTTAGGAATTAATTTTTTTTTATCTTTATAATCATTAAAAAAACCTATACAAAGAACCACTTTTAGTTTTTCCCTAACTCTACAATTTTGATGGCAAGTTGTTGAATTTTTTTTTTGTCTAAACACCTTATTTGGGTTATATACAGAAAAAAAATAAGCTGTTCTTAGCTGATGCGCTTACAAATAACAAGTATTTTAATTTTATTATATAGATTATGATAACTTGAATTATTATTTTTTGATTTGATTGATATATATAGGAAAGCTATAGTAGGCAAATATTATAAGTAAAAACATAGTTACGTGTATTCTATCCAAATGTGTGAGAACATCTTCGGCGATATCAAAACTTTTTTCTATCGTATCAAAGAAGTTAGTCGCTTTAGGACCACTATACAGCTGTCTCAGTTGTCCCCACCAATCCTCTCCCGTTAGAAAACTCAATATAATGTCATAGTGTTTCAAATTGCTTTGTAAATATTTTACATATATTGGTATGCCGAGGTCATAGGAATACTTTACAGATGTTTTCAAACTGTCCACTAATTTCTGCCTGAAATAAAAAAAATATATTAAAAATATATATTTTTTCAATTTAATGCTATATATTATGACGCCTCATAGTTTGTACAAAGTACCTTTTTTTAAAGAACATGAATACATCAGACACATCTTCATTCTCCGATTCAAGTGTTTTAACAAGATTCTTCAAACTATTACTAGCGCTATCGAAATCTTCGTCTAACACATGCTGTATGGAACTGTACAAAATTTCATACTGTTTTGCACAAATTTGAATTTTAACCCTATCTATTTCAGCTAAAATATCTTTTGAGTTATCCTTATTCTTTGAACGTTCGCAGGCATCTTTTAGTGCATCCACCATTTTATATTCCTTATTATCAGTTGCTAGAACATCAGTTATAACATCGAAATGAAATGCAATCGCTTCCGAAGGTCTTCTTTTGAATGTTTTTATTATCGTTGATAATTCTCCTTCCAATTTTTTTGTATCTTCATCACCTCTACCAGATATCTTTAAAGTATCCAACTCTGTGACTAATTTACTTATAATCGTGACCACTCTTGTTAAATAAATAGTCGCCGTAAAATGATTTCTATTTTCCTTGTTGAATAATTGGTAAGATTCATCAGTGTCTTTAATTTTGAATGATATTAAAGTGTCAATAGAATTTTGTAGTTTAGCCTTCATAGTGTCTAGGTCTAAACTTTGTGATGATTCTGTGTTATTTTTCTTCGATACATCGTCCAATAAAGTAAGCAATTCCTTGATCTTTGTGTAGGTATTCACGTAAGTACTTGACAAATCAGCTACATTTAAAGTAAAGAAGAGGTATTGCTAAAAATGAAGAAAAATTTCAATTTAAATTGTATTTCAACAATATAATAATATTAATAACAAATAACAATAATATTCAAAATTTTAAAAATTATTAAAATACCTACCGGTTTAGTAAAAAGATCAATTAGACTATTATCTCCTCTCGGCATGGAGATCCAGTGCAACAAAGACGGACACACAAATGGCTGTACGTGCCGGATGGCTGCGGCGTCGATGGGGCTGTCGGGTGCAGGCTTTAGGGCCGTCACCACTTCATCGCAATCCCAAAAATAAGTGACAGACGCGCGATGCAACTAAGCAAAAATAAATGTTATTTTTAGAAAACGAAAGAAATAATAAAATAGATGTACCCTATAATAAGCTACCATATTAAATTACATTTTTGTAGAATCAAACATAGCCTTTCCACATATTTATTTAATCTATTTGATACTAAAGCTTTATAAAAATTGCTTATACATATATAGGAATATTTTTCATTAAATATTACTTGATTTAGAAATCCAAGATCGGTGTATGAATTGACGAGCACAGCGATGAAATCTGGAAACTTGTCATATAACATGAATAGTCCGGTGTTCCTTGTGAAACCCAACAACTGTAGAAATGTCGCATTTTTTTCTAAAAAAGACAAAAAATATTATTATTTATATTTCTTTCCCGAATATTTTTCTTCTTAATTTATTAATTGCCAAACTGAAAATATCAAACACATTATGTTTAAATAATTAATTTATTACTTTACACTTCCATACCAATTTACCGACAATTTTATGATATTTAAAGATTTACGTAACATGTAAAATATACGTAATATTCTATCATATCATTCTCATGTAGAAAAGGAAGAAGTAAATAAAGAAGATTAAACAAATGATCAGCTCACGTACCATTACTTTCCTGGAAGTATACCAACAGATCTCCTGTCACATTTCCTCCGAGAGCCGAAAAGTACTCTAGCGTGTACTTCCAGGTTGCTCTCCCGATTATTTGGCACTCATTGTTACAGTTTAGATATTCCTTCCAGAGGAGGTGGAGAGGAACAGACTCCAGGCCGGTGGTATTGACTGAGTTTAAGACTGTGTCCATTTTTGAAAAAAAGTTTCTGGAAAAAATGTTATTTTTTGTTTATGGAATCGCTTACAGTTCTAACCGACTATGTTATAAATACCAAGTTTGTTTGTGTATGTATGTTTGTTACTTTTTCATGCTGAAACGGCTGGATGGATTTGGATGAAGATCAGTATAAAGATAGACTATGCAGATCATAGTGACACATAGGCAATTAGAAATATAGTCAAGTGAGGGTAGGTCGCTACTAACAAAGCAAAATTATGAACAAAAAAACATAACAATTATGTAATTTTACTAACTATTAAATATTATAATTATAGGTTTTACCTCAGAACTGTATCTCCACTAGTGCCATTAAAAACGTCAATGATATGTTTTATGGAAGAAATAAATGAAGCTTCACTATCTTCATCAAAGGCTATTTCTAAAATATCCTTAATGGCGTCAAAGTCTTTCATTGACGAATCGAAAGCAGCGGAAAATTTAAGAAACAAATTTTCGGGGTAAACTGTTGTGTTCCAAGTTTGTGTTTTCTGAAATAATATGTATAATGGAAATATTTAATATAATTATTTACTTTAGTGGTTAACTTTTGTTTTAGAATATTTTTTGAATGACCACAAGTAATTAAAATAAATGCATCACTTGAAGAAATAAAACTCACAAAGATAGTAGCATTCCTGTCCTCCAGATATTTGGTCCATTCTTCTCTCATATCCGCATCGAAGCACAGGAGAGTCTCAACCGAAGAGAGAGCGGTGTGCGCTGTGACGCTCAGCGGCAGCAGGTCAGCAAGGCCGGGCGTGCAGGGCCAGGGCTTCTCCGCGTTCAGGAGGGATATTATTGGGTTCACCTACAATTTGTTAAAGAGATTTTTGTATTTATATACGAGTAAATTCTCACTTTATACGCAAGTCTTACTGGATAAGATTTAATATCATTTAGGTATCGTAGTTCCGTCAGCTGTTTATTCAAATTAGTTGGTTACAGCAATTTTCCAATAAAATATACAATTCAATATGATGCTACCAATAATAATAATTTAATAGATTGAATCTACAAAATACAATTCTGGCCTCCTTAATTTATCTGTTTTTAAGGTGCTCCGTGTTCATAAATTCTATTGTTACAATAGCAATATTTATAAACGAGGGGATCGACGTGGTAACATTCGGATCAAATTACTTTGTGGTTTGTATTCGCATGTTACTGGCCACAGCTGCCTTGTTTTGATTAAACATACAATGATTTTGTAAGATTTACGAAGATTAGGTTTGATTAATTTGTCCAATAAGCTTTTTTTTTTGCAATTACAGTCCCTGGAAGCTACAAATTTAATATCAGTTTAAAACGAAAAGTCTTCGACAATGAAAGCTGTATTGAGAAATTTATGGAGGCTGCTTATGTACTTACGATAAGTATTAAATAAATAAAATTTATAATATTTGTATTAAATAGCAAAAATGACAAATCTATAAAAAAACTTACATCAGTACTATCCTTTTCAATAACATCCACAACTTCAACCACCAAACGCGGTACATTCGGCAGAATGTCATGTAAAACTTGTGCTGTTTTAGGCGGTACTTCGGTAGCATCAGTATCGTTTCTTGCTAACCCTAGAAGAATTTAAAAGATTTATAACAGAAGCTGAGGTTTTGCAGTTTGATATTTCGATGACCTTGGAAATATTAAGGTCCATTTTAATGGGTATTTAACAAGTATTGTAAAAAAAAAACGTTAATCAATACATATAATAAAATTGTAACTAAGTCGAATCTGTACAAGAAATATTTTTTTTGGAAATCTTATTGAAATAGACATTACTATCGATACAAAAGCCGAATCTATAGTTTTTAGAATTTTTGTCTGTCTGTCTGTCTATGACCACATCAAGGAAAAACCACTGAAGGGATTTTGATGAAATTTGGTATGGTGATAGTTGGTTATCCAGGTAAACGTGTAGGATACTTTTTACTGCGAGAAAATATCTCATCTCTGAGAAATCTATACAAAACGTTAAAACGTAAATAGGGACGAACACGAGCGGAGCCACGGTGAGTCGCTAGTAACATATATGAGCCATTATGTAAGGAAGTAAAAATTACTATATACTTTAAGCAGCAGGGGATAGAATTGTTTTTGATTTGATGTTATATAAATATAACTTAAGAAAGAAACAAAAAAAAAGTGGAAAATGTAAAATGTTCGAAATAAGGAAATAAAATCAGGTAAAAATAAGTTACTTTGTCTAGTATTTTTTCCCTAAATTAAATACTCACCAACAATGAGCTGTATGAGATCGTCGGCGACGTGCATGGGTCCGGTGGCCACCAGTAAGGCATGCTTCAGTTTCAGCCACTCATCTCCTGTTATATCGAACATGCCTCGGTCTAGCAGATCCAAGAAACGAAGGCCTAACTTTACACTAGAAGTAATAGATTTTTAATAATTAAGTATCATTAAAATACAAATAATTGAAATCTGATTTATCTTGTATCAACCTACTAATCGCTGAATGAGTTTAAGAATTAAAATTTTTCGTATTTTTCTTCAGTTTTTTATTAAGACATTTGTGATTATTGCTTATTTTCCAATATATTTTTAAAACATTCGATTCTGGTGTGGGTTTTTCTTAAAGAAAAAATCTACCTAAAATCTATTTTTTGAATGATTTAGGTGTCGATGTATTTTAAAAAGTAAAAATTAATTATTACTCTTTTAAATTGTAAGTTGTTACTGAACTAACCTTATATGCATAATTCTGTTCAAATTTTTAGTACTAAGCCAGAACTCCTTCGCTTCCTTCATCATTAGGGCCACTTTCTTCTGCATTTGTTCATCCATTCCGAATGTTTTGTATTCAAATAAATAAGTATAATCTTCGTTTAACTTTTCATAGAGAGCGTTCAGATATGTTATTAATTTGGTCCAGTCCATTTCTTCTACAGCAGTATGCTTTGTTTTTTTTATTTTTCTTATCTGAAAGTTTTTTTAAATTTATGGCGGTTAGGGCTATATTTCAAAAGTTTGTAAAAATAAATCATTCTACTTTCTTTTAGAGAGCTTCATGTTTTTTGGTTTAATTAAAATTGTTATCTCTACGATAACAAAGTGTTTATAAACTATAAATCGATATAAATATACCAAAGATAAATTCTTACCGCCTTCCCAATAATAGAGTCTCTTTTAAGTCCCTCATCAATAGCTACAGTTATATTACAAAGTGTTGCTATAAAATTGTCTTGATCATCAATTTCAGGGATGTTCAGATATATAGAGGCTTTTTCTACTCCGTGACAAAACAAATCTTGGCACGGGGTTGATAATGCTTTGTAACTCTGCAAGAAATTGAAGTTGCAAAATGGGTATTTATGAAAACTGATCTATCATTTTTGCTTTAAATAGCTCTCATTATTTGTATATTCAGTCCTTTTTTTGTCCCACTCCTCCCGTCAATACGAGGGGGATCAGACCATAGCCCACCACGCTGGCCAAGTGCGGGCGGATTGAGCATGTCTTTCGAAAACTAGTTAGGTTCTCTCAAACATGTAGGTTTCCTCACGATGTTTTCCTTCGCCGTAAGACGAGTGGGAATCATGTTGGAAATTAATTATACATGAAAATATCAGAGGTGTGAGACACGGGATTTGAACCCGCTTCACTCGGTTTCCCAAGCGAACGCGCTACCACTGGGCTACCATATTATGTATCAATAAATATTAAGATAACTCATTTAAAAATAACGAAACCATCTTTACCTTATCCTCATCCATCGCAGTACCTAAAAGTGTCAAAACTATAGACGGATACAGTTGTTTTGCCTTCTTTTGTAAATGTTTAGGAGCTACGTCCAGCTGCTCGTCCATTGCTATGATCATTGTGAGGATATTTTTTAAAGTTGGAGATATTTTATATTCAAGCAGAGGGTTTTGAGACACTACTTCTTTAGCTAATGAACCATGTACCGTTATGCTAAAAAGCAAAGTTTAATAATTAATTTCTTCATATTATACCCTTTTCTTACTATTAATATAACAGTAATGAACAATGAATTTTTAAATAAAACTATCTTTTCGGATTTTTTCGCGGATTTATTTTGATTTTTGGTTCCCGACGTTTCGAATGCTTTACAGCAATCATGGTCACGGGAGAGATCAAATCAAAATAAATCCGCGAAAAAATCTGAAAAGATAGTTTTATTTAAAAATATCAAATATTCGCGTAAATCTAAGAAAGAACAATGAATTGTTAAATACAGTATAGTGTCTATTTTTTCTACTTTAGTACATAATTCATGATACAATAATTTAATTTTAAAGTTTTTTTTCTACATAGGCGAACGCGGGTTCGCTATTTCCGCTTAGGACAAGCCTAGATTTTGGCCTTGCAAATATGTATATGGTAGTCTGGATATATGTGCTTGTGAATTTTATGCTTTCCAATTTCAAAGACATTGTACGGATTGATAAGTTTGATGCAAATTGTTTACTAGCGGCTCACCCTCGCCTCGCTCGGGTTCGCCCCTAGATGATTCTTTAAATTGACATAACTTTTTTATTTAGCAACCGATTGAAATAAAACAAATACTAAATGTTAAGTGAAGCTTACCACAATACATTAGTGAAAACCGCACCCAAATCGGTTAAGCCGTTTTTAAGATTAGCGCGCACAAACCCCAGACAAACAGATAAATAGACAAAAATTTTAAAAATCATTGTTTTAGGTTCTGTTGCGTTAATAAAGACCCCCAATAATAGTTTTTCTCAAATATCTTCTATGTACAGACAGCGATCAGTTACAATTTTATTATATGTATAGATTATATGTATAAATTAGTTATTAGTCGTTAAATGACTTACAGGATATGTTTACCCAAATAAGATTTCTTTCTGAAAAGTTCCAAAAACTTATTATATTCAGTCATGGTAAATATTGGCGACCAATCGATGACTGGTTTCTCCTCTAATTCCATCCTTTTAACGTTTTCAGTGAAATTCTTTAATATTTGGAAATCTTTATCGATACTATACAATTGGTCACTAATGTCTTTGCCCAACGTACTTAATATGAAAAGTGACGCCATGCTGTTTATCTAGAAATAAATTATATGTACATTATGTATGTGTTATAACAGTGAATAAGAATAAAATAAAATGGTGTATAAAATAATATAAAAAACTTACATTATTTCTAACATCATATATACCAAAAGATGAAATTAAATCGTTCATATAGTTTTTCCACGCATCAGTGCACATGCTAGCCTTTAGGTCCATGGCTTCTTCTCTTGACACCATGAAAAAGTTCTTTAAGCGGTTTGTGTCACAAAACATTTCATCTGGAGCGCCTAATTTAGATGTTAAAATCTATAATTTAAAACAACAATGATATAGAAATATCTAAAAACTATATTATTCACACCCCTTCCCTCATACAGTTAGCCTATTCCAACACTTAAGGTTGCCCGGAAGAGATCGCTGTTTTTGCATTAAGGCTGCTTCTTGTACATAGTCCTATTTTTATTTTTCTTATAAATATGTTGGGATATGTTGGGACATTAACACACAGCCATGGTAATTCCATGGTAAGCTACGAGGCTTGTGTTATGGATACCAGATAGTTGATACACTACACATATATAACTTTAAATACATACATATTATAAATATAAACACCCATGATTGGAGTACAAGCATTCGTGCTCACCACACAAATGAATGCCCCCAGCGGGACTCGTACCCGCGACCCCTGGCACAACAAGCAGGATCATTATTAAATAAGCCAAATGTGTCGTCTTGTATTAATTTTTCTTACTTTATGTGGGTGTACAATAAAGAGTATTTATTATTATTATTATTATTAACATATATTTGCTAAAAATAATCATTTTCAGAATTTTATATGATTTAAAAAAAACTATTTTATTCATAATATAAAAATCATAAATAAAAATGGATATTCGTATGCTTAATATGTTCTATGCGTTTCTAAACCATTGATCCGAATGTGATGAAACTCTTTTCTTTGGAAGTTTGCCTTTTATGAGTTCCTACACCATTCCAGCTTAGGGAATGATCCGAACAAAGCGATGGTAAGTCAACACTCAATTCAAAAATTGTGATTACGTTACTTATTTTGTTGAACTTATTTGACAAGCATTCGACTCATAAAACAGTTAGTTGTTCTTAACATTTTTGTTATAAATACGTTAAATACACAAACGCAGTACCTGTGTTCTTTCAGCATCAGTCAAAGCTTGTAGACCATTTTCAATTATATGTGGTTTTAAGCTCAGTAACACTTTAACTCCTTTGGGGTTCCTCAGGGACACGTTGTAGGCTAACTGTTCTAAGTGCATGTTGATATTGACAACACTGTCTGCACTTTCTATTAATTTGCCCAGAAGCGTAGAATAGAATAATATATCATTTTTATAATCGTTTGGTAACCATTTAAAGATGAAATTTGTTATGCGTGATAATCTAGAATCGTTGAAAATTTAGCAAATTATTATAACGTTGATGAAAATCATACATAAAAAATTGTGAAAAATTAAAAAAAAAATGAAAAAATATCTTAATCACATTGAAAAATTTAATTAAACTTACATATTAAATACATCCCCAGAAGTATCACCGGTACCTAATTTTGAGACAACATCGCCAATGTTAGTAAATAATTGAGATACTTTTCTCCCTACATTATTTGTGTCTAAGCTGCCATTAGTTGCTGCTACTTCAGTTGTTTCCTCGTCATCTCCGGTTTCTTTAGGTATTATTTTGTTTAAATACGGCAAGCCCGTCACGACGGTGTCTACAACTTCTCTGAGCGATTTGTATGAATCCGTTTCACCAAACGTTGGTTGCAATAAATCCATTACTTTAGTTATCCTATAAAGTATAATTTTTATTAATGGCAACTCAATTTTTTAAATTTTGTTTACACTTTTAAATTTAACTACCTACTAATTTAACTCTTTTTCTTATAAATTGTTATTTTTTTTGGTTTTTTATTGACATGCCAAAAAAGTCCTTACAATACAATATTCTTTATTTAAGTTGCATTCAACACGTTTTTATATAGGTATCATAAATGGGGAAAACCAGTTCTTGTCTATATAAAATTAAGTCATTATAAAGTTTAATGTTTTTATTCATATTTAATGTGTACGGAAAATGACGTATAATTATTCTACTTTTCCTTCATGTAAAGTCTATTAATTACAAAAATAACAAGTACAATTAAAATCGGTTCAAAATTGGCGAAGATATTGCGAACATACACACAAAAAGTATATATTCAAATTGAGCACCTTCTTTTTTAAAGTCGATCAAAATACTTCAAGATATCTACAATGGTTAATTATTATACATACATAGTTAAGTTAACGTAGCTGAACTCCGGCTCCCGGCCCAGCACGAGCCCGGCCAGCTCCGGCGGCAGGAAGCTCTCCAGCGACGTCATCTTAAGCGCCGCTTCCAACATATTACCGATTTTTGTTATTCGGACGTCTCCAGATAATTTTGAGTACATTTCTCCTGCCTGAATGAATTCAAATATTTATGAAGTTAAATTTAACGAAATAAAAAAAAAACTATGAAGCCTTTTAAAGATCCCACGTAAAATTATAACAGCTATTATAATGTTTAAATTATTAATATTAACTTAATTTCGCCCTAAAGGTTATAAAACTGAAAATTAAGGCAGATTATTTATTAGTAGCTTGCTCCCCAACACAAAATTTCATCCACATTTTCACCTCCTTAAGGGATGATTTCCGGGATAAAAAGTATCCTATGTCTTTTGCAGGGTATCAAAATACCTTTTTACCTATTTTCATCTAAGTCGGTACAGTAGATCCAGAGATTACCCCCTACAACCTTACAAACTCACAAACTTTACCTCTTTATAATATTAGTATAGATTATATGTAGATTACGTATTATTAAGCTTTAGTTTACTCCTTAGAGATAACACAATCATACAAAAGTAAAGACGTAATAGCGTAACAACATACCATAGTCACGTAACTTCCTAAATCAATTTGTAGAAACAAATCCTTAACTAGATTTTGAACAGAATTTTTTTTCAATTTACAAAGTTTGTTTACGAAAACGGTTAAATGTTCAACATTCTCAACTTTTATAGTCTTTTTTAACGACTCTACACTACATTTGTCAAAATTTCCTTGCATTATCTGTGAAAAAAAAAATTTATAAAATTAATAATTATAGATGTAGATGCTGCACTAGCTATGTAAGCCTTGGATTATTACATTTTTTAAATAACTGGCAATAAAGTATAAAATAAATAGGTATACGTTTTATTATTATGTACAAAAAACAGCAAAACATAATTTAATCACTATTAAGTGTATATACATATAAAAAAATAGTGTATATAGATATTGCTCTATGGCACGCAGTAAATAGTGTATGTACATATTACTCTATGACATGTATTGATTTATCAATATTATTAACTAGTCAGCATTATGAACTCAAATTCACAAACTTTATTATCCTATAGAATTAACATCCTTTAGAAAAACCAATATCAGTTTTTCCATTAAAATCTCTATATGGAGTTTTTCCGGAAGATTTTTAATTTTACAGGAAAATTCTTTCATTATTTTTCCTTAAAAACTTTATTCAGAGTATTAAGAACATTTAAAAAAAAATTAGACAAGTCATAACAGCATTTCATTTTTAATTATGTAGGTTATCTACCCCTTTTTACGAAAATTGCACGGACGGAGAAGTATGAAATTTGCCACACTTATAGTTATAGGATGGAGTGCAGAATGCTAATATTTTTTAAAAATTATGCATAAAAAATATATTTAATCTTATTAATTTAAAAAAACATTACCACACTACCATTTATTTGACACACACGCATATATACTCTTTTGTTTATTGTTAAAGTCTGTGGTCAAATTGAGAGTAGATTAATATTGTAATATACGCAAGACAATAAATATATAACTTAATTAATTATGATTGATTTTCAACCACGCGGCGATCACTAGTTAATTATTATTATATGAAATTAAATTATAAAATCTGTCTAAATGAAGTAATTTAGCTCTTACCCCTTCAAAGCCTACTTCAGCCGAGAGGATGCTGTTCGACACCTCTTGAGATATATCCAACTCTTTTGCTAGAAATCGCTTCACTCTTTTCGGATTTCTAAAAATATCACTAACTCGCAGTCCATTTTCTGAAATTCAACAGAGTTCGTCTTCCATTAATTAGTATTTATTATGTACTCAATCAAGGGGGGCTTAAACTTTCTTATATCCTTGGAATGAAGATGTCGTTGAAGAATAGAAATATTATATATATATAAAAATTGTATTACAATAACAAATTTTGTGTCGTCATAAAATTATAATACGTCATCTCCATTTTTTTATATTATTTTCTACTATTTAAATATTGTAGAATAACATCTTAGCCTCAAAGTTTTACGATATCATGACATTTAATAATAAAATGAGAATAATTTTATGTATTTGCAATTTAAAGCGTTCATTAAAAATACGTATTTAAGATGATTTATGATGCTGAGTCATTCACGTGTTAAAAGTTCAATGAAACAATAAAACTGAAAATTAATAAAAAATACATTATAATATTAATAAAAAGTGTTCAATATAATCATATAATATAGGTATACGCGAGTATAACATAAACCATTAACCAATGTACTATGTATAAATTTCATAACATAATGCAGAATAACACGTAAATTTAATGATTTTCAGAGTTACTAAAAGAACACAAAAGTAGATTAAACGAAACTTCTAGTGGCACGCTTACTTTATACAATAAACTTCAACTTATTGCACCAGGTTATAACCTTCTATATAGACTATCTAGCCTATAAACCATCTAGGGTACAGATGGATAACCTGTGTCTTGTTTCTTTGAAATGAAAGACAAACGATAATGTTTAACAAACGATATCCTATAATGTATCTGTAATATATGTGTTCGAATATAGAACACTTCAATATTTTGATAGATGTCAATATTGATTTAAAGTCTGATTTTTAATTCGACGGAATTCTGACATTTCAGAAGTGTTGTCAACTTTGAAACATTGTCACTAAAAACGGAAAGCATTTTAGCAAAATAAAAAAATAAACGTATCTTGAATTTAAGGTTTCAATTAGAAAAACTAAGACTAAAAAAATGATTGATAATTTTAAAATGGTAATTATTTTTTTTAATATCATATTATTGAAGTTACAATAATTATTATGGAAATTATTTTTCTATTACAGGGATCCCTGTCCAATAATCCATAGGTTGCAAGCCTTTTTTAGGAAAACCCCTTTGTTTGTAAAATCTTTGCTTCTTGTAAGAACATATTATTAAAGAAGAGGATAAAATGTGCCCTTTTAATGTTTTGTTGGATAGTGTTAGTGATTCTTTTATAATCTACATTCGGATTATATGACGATGTTGACGACAATGATGATATACTCGTAAGAGATAATGATTTATAAATATTTTCATTTAAGAAATATTTTGTTTTACTCTGTTATTTTTTTTTTCATTTAACCATTAAACATTTATAGTTAGTGTGCATTGAATGCACAAAACAAAGACTATTTACAATGTCATACATATTATAGTTTAGTTGATCTAATTCTGTTTCATATATTTTGTTATTTTAAATTAAAAAATTCAAAGCAGAAAAGGTTTATGATATCTGAATTATCAAAGAATGACAGCTGTCATATTTCCGTGGAATTAAAAATCAGACTATAGTAATAAAAAGGAATTTGAAAGCAAATGGATTTTTACTAATAATTATCCAAACATTTCATTGGCGACGAGAAATATCGAATTCACGTGGATTGATTTATTGTGTTTAGCATAATTTGGTGACTAAACAAAGAATAAATAATGGCAGAACGTAATATCGTCTCGACGTTTGGTGGTAATGTTATTTTTGATCATTATACACAAGATTGGAGCATTTTTAGAAGTCGATTTATACAATATTGTGTAGCGAATAATGTACATGATGAGACTGACCAAACTGGTGTGAGGCGACGGGCCCTTTTGCTGACATCTCTAGCTGAGAATACTTACCGCGTCGTAAAAGATTTAGTTTTTCTTGATGATTTAGATGTAATTCCATTCAAGCAGCTAATAAAAACATTAAATAACCATTTTTCTGCAAAGAAATGTACCTTTGCTGAACGATACACGTTTTATAAGGCGGAACAACATCCAGGTGAGGATTTAGTAGAATGGGCAGCACGGGTGCGCAGATTATCACAATTCTGTGGTTTTAAACTAGAATTGGAGGATGCTTTGCGGGACAGATTTGTGTTAGGATTAGAGAATTTAAAAGAAAAAGAAAAATTATTTGCTGCAAACATAGAACTATTAACTTTTGATAAGGCATTCGAGCTAGCCCAAAGCGTGCGATGCGCACGACAAGCAATACAGTCTACCCAACATCTTGATCGTGATCAATCTATGATGCAAAGTCAGCCAGTTTTCGCTTTGCAACGTCGGCAAGCAAGAAACAGTGATAATAGTGCTGCTACCCAATGGCATTGTGATGTGTGCGAAGGTGACACCAGACTTAAATAATTAAGTTTCCGATGATGAATTTCATTATTTAAATACTTTAATTAGGGTTGGAGGAATGTAATATATGTGTTCGAATATAGAACACTTCAATATTTTGATAGTTGTCAATATTGATTTAGTAATAAAAAGGAATTTGAAAGCAAATGGATTTTTACTAATAATTATCCAAACATTTCATTTCGCCAATGAAATGTTTGGATAATTATTAGTAAAAATCCATTTGCTTTCAAATTCCTTTTTATTACTAAATCAATATTGACAACTATCAAAATATTGAAGTGTTCTATATTCGAACACATATATTACAGTATCGTAGGACTAACTTGTTATCCGGGCGAAAGTAGGATGATCAGCGACGTCGGCGAGCGTGGCGAGCAGGCGCAGCGCGTGCGGCGCGGCCGACGCGGCGGACACCACGCTGGCGTTGCTGAGTAGCGGGGACAGCTGGCGTTGGATTTGCGTGAACCTTCATATGGAAAATCATTGTTTTATCAGCTGTAAATGCAGATTTTATTCACTACTCACCAGGTAGGTGGATGTAGATGATTGGTGAGATCATATTGTGAGATGCTGTGTTGTTTTACATATTAACTTAATGCCACAACAAGAGACTTATCGCAAAGAGTTTGCTATTATTTTTTCTTCTGTTATTAGCTTATTTTATTTTTTAGTGTAAAAAATAACGTACCTTATTTCTCTTTTGCTCATTATATCTAAGCAATAGGATATTATAGGGTGCAAACAGCCATTATTTTCAGAACATTTTTTAAACCTTAAGCCAACAAAAGACAGACAATTCAATTTTATTTATAACTTTTAATTAAAAAAAACCGTACTTAGACTTTTCATAGGCTGGTATTTCTTCAAATTCGTCCATGAGAGAGCATTCATTGTTAACGTTACATACGAAAGATTGCAGGAATGTGAGCATGCCCGCGCTGGGCAGCGCACGCGCAGCGAACTGACCTAGGGACAGACAATATTAATTTAGTCGTTAGGAAACCTATTGCCACATTAATTGTAGTCAATTTACTGGACGAGTCCAGTAGTTTTCTCGTGATGCATTTCCCAGACAGACAAAAATTTTAAAAACTATATATTCGGTCCCTGTATCGATAATAATGCCTATTTCAATAAGATTTTCCAAAAGATTTAATGTATAGATTCGACTCAGTTAGAATTTTATTATATGTAATGTTATAGACTTTATATTGATATATAATTTAATAAAACCATTTCAGTATTCTTTTCTATTTCCTCTTCGATTGATATTATCTGAAAGTCAGAAATGAAGTCATACTTACATGTGGGGTAATCTTTATTGTCTATATTAATTCTAACTGCGTAGAGACAAAGCATCACGAGCGTCGCCCATACTATTCCAGCTAACGTTATCTGAAAAAAAAAACTTTATAAATTATATTTTACATCACGGGATGCGAACCCGCTACCATTGGCGAAGAAAAATGCCAAGCAAGTTTCACTTATCCACGTTAAGTAATTTTAATCTAGACGGCCCTTCTCCTTGACATTCAGTCTGTTATTGTTGTTATGTATATCATTTATATTGTACTTTGTATTATTTATTTGCCTGCTTTTTTCTGACATTCAATTAATCGTTTTATTAAATTATTTCTGGTTTTCTTTTACTATAACTTACATCGTTTCCATTGTATGTGTTATTATTTTTAAGCTAGCTGTGAGCTATTTATTAAAAATGTACGGTTATTTATTAAACTTCTTTGAATGTTACTTTTGTTGGTACAAACAATTAAGTGAGTAAAAAGTAAAAATCTATTTGAGATATATCGCTTAAACAAATATACATATTGAGTTATGAGTACACATTACGATTTCCACGATTAAATGGGATGCGAGCACAAACTTTTTTGGAACAATTTATTTTATTCATCACGCCGAAGATCTTCACCAGATCTTCATCAAATTTTTATTAGACCAACTTAAGATACTACCTTTTAAATAAAAAAATAACCATTAAAATCGGATCTGATAAGGCGGAGATATCCAGTAGCCCCCTTTTTGCCCCTTTTTGGAGGAAGTACATAAAAGTAAGGATAAAAAAAAATATCTGTAAAGTCTTAGAACCTGTACACCAAGTATCGTCCAAATCGGTTGTAAAATACGACCTGTAGAGGAGTACCAACAAACTGACAGAGGAAAGCAAATTTTGCCAGACTTAAAGCAGAAACGCTTCGCTCGCTCAGTCTATTAATTGAAAAACAAACAATTACTTACTAAGCTTATAAAATATCGAATAATAAAGCTAAGTGCTATTATAAGGAAAAATGTTGAGACTTTTAAATCAATGTTTCCTTCCAAGAAGTTAAGGAAACTCAGTAAATTATAGGATTATTGGATATTGGATTGCTTACTAGAGAAGACTTTATTTTAAAAGTTTTTATTTTCCTTTCATTTTTCTTTTTTTCCTCGTTTAATGAAGAGTCGCAAGAGATCATAATGATAATAATATTGATTGTTGTGATCATATATGTATAATATGATCACAACAATCAATGGTCTATTAATAATACAATTAATGATATGTATCATATATTGTTGCTATTCTAAAAATGTTTTTATCGCGACATTAGGCATTCGTTTTAATATACCTAACTCTTAATTTCTTTATATTTTTTTATATTTTGTGACAGTGCGGAGATTAGCGGAGTAGCCAGAGAGAATTTTCTATAGCTAAATCCGTGATCTTTTATAAAAAAAATATATAGAAAAGCAGTTTATTTGGAATTTTTCAATTTTCCGGAAAAAATATCTATTTTTCCTCTAAAGGAAATACCTTGGGCGAAGATTTCATTTTCCCCCTAAAACCACTTGGCAAAATTTCTACTTTTTCTCTTAAAAAACTTTAGGAATTTGTTCCAGTTTTTCATTAAAAAACCTTATTCGAAATATTACAAACAGTTTAATAACATAATTTTTCAAATCGGCCCAGCCATTCTCAAATGATGCGCTTACAGACGAACGGCATTTCATTTTTATTTAATACTTTCTTAGATTTACGCGAATATTTGAAATTTTAAATAAAACTATCTTTTCGGATATTTTCGCGGATTTATTTTGAATTTTGGTTCCCGACGTTTCGAATGCTTTACAGCAATCATCATCATCATCATTTTTATTATTCAATATGTATAACATATAAAAATTAATATCGATGCTTAGATACATTTTATACTTCAGTTTATATGAAAAAAAACATGTAATTTGCAGGCGCAGTGGACGCTGGCATAATTGTATATTATTAAGCGAATAAGCGGAATTAAAAATAAATAATATCAACGATCTATAACTTTGTTGATGCAATTAAATAGTTATTGTTTAAACTATGACCTTAATATGCAAATGTTTCAGCATGATGTATGTACAATGTATGTACATAGACCATGGACGATGGTAGGTATATGATTTTATTTCCCCTTTGTACAATGTACATAATTATTAAATTATATACTTATAATTATAATGTCTTACATTTTTATACATTTACTTTATGGTGAATTTTTCAAGTGGGCGTGAATGACCAAATCCGAAACCATGAAGAATAGCGAAAAGTACTCTAAGGCTCGATTTTCATGAAATTCACCCTATATATATATATATATATATATATATATATATATATATATATATATTATATTTTAGGGTATTTTAATGGTTGAAGGTTTTTTTTTTAATTTGTATTTGACCGCTCTAGAGGAGAAAAACGAGAAGAATTATAAAATCACTACATACATACCTACTCATAAAAATATGAAGACAAAAAATATCACCTCCTTTTTGAATTGGGCCAAGAAGAAATTGTCTAAAGGATTAAATAACATATAACCTACCGGTTTTCTCTTGCGTATGAGGTAGTCCTTCCACAGCAGCAGGCGAAGCTGCCGGGCCCCCGCCATGCCGCCGCGCTACTCGACACCATCACTGCAACAAAATAACATAAATCAACCTTAAAATTGCTAAATAGCAATCATTCCGCCATTAAATTACTTTTATAAACGTGACATAAGACCGCTTTTAGGTTTAATAACAAAAATCTTGCAAGTGTGACTCTCACGCCGAGCCAGGCTTCCGTAGCACGAAGTATTCATTTACGACTTGTTTTAAACACACATTATTTGCTATGTTAAAAGCAAAACAAAACATTTATTTATCTATAAAATAAATTCGTATTTCTTAATATGTCTAAATAAAAAGTTAATTTACAATATAGAAAATCCGATTGTGTAACAAGCGAACTAAAAAGATGAGAACAAGTTGACGAAGAAACATAGTACGAGTATTATGCAGTCGGAGACCTCTGACCAAGACTCTAACCGCAGAGTTCATACAAGATTAATACATAGATATTTCTATTTATGAATTCTTTGCTCAGATCTAACATTATATTTAAGTTAATGCCAGTTATGTGAGCCTTCCATGGCTAATATCGTGTGGATTAGTGGAAGACATGGTACGTATCTATAGAGTATAGATAGTAGTTTAAACATTGGTGAAATAAAACTCAGATTTGTTTAGATATATTCAATTTAATTTTTAGTTAAATAAATGATAATGTATGTATTTATTTAAATACATACTTATAAATGTACTAGCGACTCACCCTCGCTACGCTCGGGTTCGTCCCTACTTACGTTTTAACGTTTAGTATAGATTTCTCAGAGATGAGATATTTTCCCGCAGTAAAAAGTATCCTATATGTTGATCCGGATAACCAGCTATTATCATACCAAATTTCATCAAAATTCCTCCAGTGGTTTTTCCGTGTTGCGGTAACAGACAGACAGACAAACAAAAATCCCAAAAACTATAGATTCGGCCTCTGTATCAATAATAACCACTATTTCAATAAGATTTTCCAAAAAATATTTAATGTACAGATTCGACTCAGTTAAAATTTTATTATATGTATAGAAAATGGCAGTCCACGGTCACTTGTTTGAATTCCGGAAATGACTAAATACAAGACATTATTCATTAGCTGCTACTTGGTTATTATTTAATAATATACAGTTTACTTGAAGGACTTTCTTCAAGCGAAACGATGTGAATTAAGACTGCAATCTTTGAGTCGATCTGATCATTAGTGGACTTCCAAGTCGATAAATGAGCCGTTTTTGCTTGAGCTATATTGTTTATAATAATAAAACAACTCTAGAGCTTCTTTGAAACATGATTTCTACCATAATTTCTTATGTAAATAAAAAAAGCTATGTGTGAAGAAAAATGAAAAAGGATGGTAAATTTTATTCGTTAAAAAGTGACCATCATACAAAAATCAGTGTAGAGGTTTAAAGATTATTTTAGACTAGCGACTCACGCTCGCTTCGCTCGCGTTCGTCCCTAGGTACGTTTTCACGGTTAGCTATGTTTATACATAAATAGTAGCTTGCTACTCCTAAGATGTTCATTTAAATTATACAGCGATTTGCCCTCGCTTTGCTCGAGTCGTACGCCGTACGCGGATTTTATTCACAATTTTATAGGTTTTAATTTTTTTTTCTCGGAACCCTGATTCTTTTTCTAAAATAAAAGTAGCCTAAGTTACTCCTTATAACATCAGCTATCTGCCAGTGAAAGTCCCGTCAAAATCGGTCCAGCCGTTTCGGAGATTAGCCGGTACAAACAGACAGACAGACAGACAGACAGACAGACAAAAATTGTAAAAAATGTAGTTTTGGTATATGTACCGTGTATACATCCATATACATTTAGTAAAAAGCGGTTATTTTAATATTACAAACAGACACTCCAATTTTATTTATCTGTATAGATGTATAGATATTGGACATAGGTACATACATACATATAAATACATACTATTTCCACCTAAAATGATCTTCGATTTATGTTTCGTTTCGCACATCCAAGAGTTCAATTGTTACTTTTGTAATGAGGCTTTGTTTTTTTGAAGAATTCCATGAAAATGGAAAATAGCTAACATTTTAAACAATTCTATTGAAAGATTTGAATTATGAATTTAAAATAAAAAAAAAAACATTAAAATTGATCATAAATCATCTAATATCTATACTAATATTAATATTATAAAGAGACAGGGTTTGTTTGTTTGTTTGTTTGTTTGAACGCGCTAACCTCAGGAACTACTAATCCGATTTCAAAAATTCTTTTTGCATTAGATAGCTCGTTTGTTAAGGAAGGCTATAGGCTAATCATCATGCCACCACCCAAGTGAGCGGAGCAGTAATCATAAATGTCAACAAATCGGGCAGACTTCCATACAATATTGTAAAAGTGATGTTTATAATCAAACGCGGGTGAAACCGCGGGACATAGCTAGTCCTACTAATATTATAAACGAGTAAATTGGTGAAGACGAATAAATGAATGGATGTTTGTTTGACTCTTTCACGCAAAAATTTCTGAACGGATTTTGATGAAATTACAATAATTTTCAAAGATATAAATAATACACAATTGAACTACGCGTGCGTAGCCGCGGGAAAATGTTAGTATCAAATAACATCCTAAAAATAACCATCGCGAATTTAGAATCTCTATTTATCTCGCTCGCTTAAGTCATCAGAAAAGCTCCGTTTTCCGGGGAATTTTAGTTAATTTGCACTGCATCATCGTATATAGATATAAATTTGAACTGAAAAAACACCAAAAATCTATTCAATAAGTTCACATTTCATTTACCTTTTGTTTATTTAGGTATTTTATTGATTATACCACAAAATGTCTATTTAGCATACCATTTAATGTTACATTAGCGTGTCTGAGCCGAAATTAGCGAGGACGTGATATCGCATTATTTCATGTTTGCTAAAATATCTATTTTGTATAGATACGATAATAAAATCAATATTATCTGAATGACAATGATTATTCAAATTAGCTATCAATTTTTTTAACTCTGTATCTATTGATTTGAATAGATAATTCTTAAGGTTTTTATATGATTGACGTTAAAACGTAATATACTAGCGACTCACCCTCGCTTCGCTTGGATCCGTCCCTAGCTTGGATATAGTATGTTATCCTTAAGAGATAGACATATGCCATCGTGGACTACCTTTTTAAGATGTACAATACTGTAGTACATTATTTTGATCTATCTCGTAGAGTTCAGCCAGCGTTAGCAATGTAAGCGCAAAAAATGTGTTTATTTACGACATCACATTAGAAACCTCTAGAATTGTCAGTGTTTCTCTACTATATGATGCATGTATACATATAAACCTTCTTCTTGAATCACTCTATCTATTACAAAAACCGCATGAAAATCCGTTGCGTATTTTTAAAGATCTAAGCATATATTATAGGGACAGACAGCGGGAAGCGAGTTTGTTTAATACTATGTAGTGATGGAAGAAAATTCATATACATTCTTAGTTTTTTTTTATACTAATATAAATAAAAAGAACAGGAGAATATAGTACCTACCTACCATACAGTAAACACTACCGCTATCTAAAGGTAAAGTAACCATAAGACTAACCGCATTGCCTAGCTAATCTCTATTAGATGCACCTATATCTTTTTTCTTCAGATATTACTCTGAATTTTGAATTTTTTTATTAAATCTTAAGATATATCTTGAAAATGATTACAAGAACATATTAACCACAAGTCAATGACATTTAAATATTACGAAATTAAACCTATATTAAAAAAAAAAAAAACGAACTAATGACTTACCCTTGTTTCATTCGGGTGCGCCCTTGGGTACGTTTGAAATAGATATAAATATTATTATTATATTATTGCAATTGTATTTTAGAAAAAAGACTTATGCTTGCTGTAGGCCTTTTTAAAGACCTAAAATTTTGTAGTACATTGTTTTGACGTATCTCTTAATGTATAGCCAGCACTAGCCATTTTTGAAGGACGACTCGATAGAATCATTTATGTTTCCCTGAAGAAACCTTTAACTTTAATTACAATCCTTGAGATTAACTTAATCCTTAGCAAGATTACTTCAAATACGAACAATTATGGAAGTATGAAAAGTAAGTTTTAACTATACTTTAAAAGTTTAAAGCATTATCTTATATTGGTACGTTTAAAACAACTACCTAATATAATACTTGCGTATCATTATCGTTTTGTAATTTTGTGGGTAGGCATTGTCTGTAACAACTATATTATATGACTAGCGACTCTCTCTGGCTTCGCTCGGGTTCGTCCCTAGGTACGTTTTTTTTTTGAGCGTAACCCTAATTCTTTTTCTAAAATAAAAGTAGCCTAAGTTACTCCTTATAATATCAGCTATCTGCCAGTGAACGTCCCGTTAAAATTAGTCCAGCCGTTAAGGAGATTAGCCGGAACAAACAGACAGACAGACAAAAAATTGAAAAATTGTGTTTTTCTTATAAGTACCGTATATAATTCCATATGCATTTAGTATAAAGCTGTTATTTTGACATTACAGACAGACACTTCAATTTTATTTATCTGTATAGATTTTTGAGACGTCTACGACCTTAGTCTCTTCCGTGACTCTATTTTGCCTCTATTCCATAATATAGAATTCAGTGAATATCAAGTAAATTGATTTTGACATTTATTGTAATTATTTTTTAGGCGTTAATTATTTCATTGTTTTAATCTATTTATTATCGGTATAGACATTTTACATCTATATTACAAATTTATGTACAGACGGATTAAATATATATAATAAGATATTAAGTACATAGTTTAAACAGACGGTATAAATAGCAACGTGACAGTATTTTATGCGCGGTCCCTACGTGATGTTTTCTAACAAGTGCTTTGATAACGAGCCAAGAGGCAAGAGAAACATATGTACATAATGTTCTAAGTGTATGTTAATTTTCATAGTTTAATAAACTTTACCAGTAGAATTGTTTCATCAGAATAAAGTCCGTTCATCTGAGATTAACGTAGGCTTTTTGTGCCGCGAACATTATTACATAAATTATAAGTCTATCTATATTTATTATATCTAGGTATATATATAAAAGAAAGTCGTGTTAGTAACACTATATATAACTCAAGAAGGGCTGAAAATTGGTGGGGAGGTAGCTTAGAACCAGGAGACGGACATAGGATACTTTTTATCCTTTTCGACCGCGTTCCCGTGTGACGAGATGGTTAAGTATTACATCAGAAAAATTCAAAAAAAATATATTAAAATTGTATGGCTAACGCTGGCAAATAACTATTTTAAATATCTATGTAAAACGTACCTAGCGACGAACCCGAGCGAAGCGAGGGTGAGCCGCTAGTATACTAATATTACAAAGAGAACATTCGTTTGTGTATTTGTTTGTAATTGATAAACTCTCAAGTAGGTAGTGTGCATATAAAAAAGTATAAATTTTTCGCATTTGTTTGAATTAGCAAACACTAATAGATGCCTGTTAGATACCATACTAAAATTGGTAATATCCGTCATAGTTAGTAGTTTTGAATGGAATCAAATTGTAACCACAGGTTTTTAAATTAGAGATTCGCTTGATAATAATTAATGACATAATATCTGTACAATGTAAATGTATGTATGTACATATGTACCACTGTGCTGTATGTACATTATACAGACACTGTACCTAATGTATTGTACCAAATACATATGTTACCAGAAACGGATTCGTTTTGCTTCCTGGATATTGAAAACATCAGGTCGAAAATTAAAAGCTAGTTGATTAAGTTAATAAGACAATGACTCCCTAGAGCAATGACATTTTGCGCACGAGTTCCTCAGAAAGGATTTTTGACAATTCATCCTATATTTAATTCCTTTGTTTGAGGTTTTTATTAAGTAAAAAATACTGAACTGAGTACCTCCTACTTTAAAATAGTTCACAAGTAAAATAATAATATCACCATGTTTGCTAAAACTAAATAGGCATTTGATGATGACGATAATGAGGGTATCATATTGACAGATATTGACCGCGGCGGGCAATCTCACTAAGCCTAGCCGACTGCGCAGGCGCTAATTACCTATAGTGTACAAGTGTACGCGCAGACACAAGTGTACTCTCTATTCCTGTCACTCTCATACTCCGGTGGGACGACACGAGACACGACCGGTGAGAGTTAAGGAGCTGGGCCGACGGGTTTAGCATTCCGAGGTACAGGGGTCAAACACCGTCAACTTACCAACTCCGGGCTATTACTAAGACTTTCTTAATAGAAAGACTCAATAATATATACTAATATTATAAAGCTGAAGAGTTTGTTTGTTTGTTTGTTTGGTTGAACGCGCTAATCTCAGGAACTACTAATCCGATTTGAAAAATTCTTTTTGCATTAGATAGTCCGTTAACTGAGGAAGGCTATACACTATATATCATCCCGGAAAAATGTACGGTTCCCGTAGGATAGATTTGTTTTATTCTAGGGGAGAGTCGCTAGTAATTAATATAGCCCGACCCGGAACTCGAACCCAGGACCTCCATGTCTGCAGCTGTTCATGCTAGTCAATCGACCACCGAGACACTTAGACGTATGCATGTATATGCAATGAATGAACCAAGTGGTAAAAAAAATCTTTGAATTTTCCTAATTAGTAAATGTTTGTTCGTCAGATTAGAGATACGTAACTGGGATTTACAATAGTTACGGAAGACTATTTATGTTAATTTAAAACCTTTTAAATATAAAGTTTTGTCGTATTATCTATCTGTGTTACAATAGGAGTACATCGCTGCCCTTGCTTACGAGGAAGTCTTGTAAAAAGTTATAATGTATATATACGAGGTCTCGTTAAAATTATTAATTATATATTAAAAGTGTCTGTCAGTCAGTACGATTCAAGTGCATGGTTTGTTTACATTTTTATCGCGTTACGTTTAAGCTATAACCGTTGATTTATAAAATGGATTTGCCTGTTTGTTTCAAGGACTGTTTTTAAGTTTTGAAAACTGCTGAAATTTACTTGTTGTCATAAAAATATATCAGTATTTTTGATGCCGATGAATGGATTTACAGGCTTGGTTTTTTTTAAATTAAAGTTAACAACTGAACGAGTTTTGGTCTAGATTTTATATTTTGTAATCAATAAACTGAAAATACGATATAAGACTTCGGTGCCCACACGCATGATGCAAGTAAAACTTTTGAAACTTCAAACTCGTATTTGTGGTAAACAGCATTGAGCATTTTGTTAAATGATTCCTATTCCTTCATTATTTTGATCCAATTTTTGACCGCCATCAAAAACTAATGGAGGACGTACTAAAGTGCGTGTGTTTTTACTAATAATATGTTCAGTAATCGTAAACCTATTTTCATGTTTTTAAATAAATATATTGTAAAACCAGATGACCTAGGACGTAGCAGGTCCCGGGGGAGAGCTGACTCCTACCGGGCGCGTCTCCAGGTGGCGGATAGGGGAACGCCACCCGCTTAGAGGGGCGGGTGCTACCGGAGAAATCCGGCGCGGACCAACAGCGGGGGCGTGCCTCTAACCGTGGTTCAGATCCCCACGGTTAGAGGCACGCTCATGGAGGGGCCGCTCTCCGTTGAGGCTTCGGCTTCCGGAGTTGCGGCCACCGGGGTGGGGCCGCTTCGGCGGTCTCGCTTCCGGAGGGTGGGTACCGGTTGCGGGTCTGTGAAAACGGGCTCGCAACTGGCAGAGGGGAAGGCCGCGGTGGGAGAGGAGTGCCGGTATTTCGGTGCGCCGTTCTCCCTGCCCCCCGCGGCCTTGACGGGGCTGCCACCGTCTTCGATGGCAGACGCGGTGGGGCTGCAGGGGAAGAGGAGTGTCGGTGTTACGTTGCCGCTCTCCCTGTCCTCTGCAGCCGTTGGAAGGGTGCCCACTTCGGTGGGCAGCGTGGTTTGGGTAAGGGTGCTGCTCCGGGTACTTCTCTGGTGTAGCAGAGTGGACTTGCGAGCAGACCCTTTGGTGAGGTGGTCGGCCCGATTCTTGGGCTGGCCTGCCCACTTCGGTGGGAGGTTTGGTGCTGCTCGCCGCTGCTTCGGCTGCAGCATTGCGGCTGCCGGTGACGGGACTGCTTCGGTGGTCCCGCTACTGGATGGGGGTATGCCGGCTGCGGGCCTGTGTTAATAGGCTCGCGGCCGGTAGAGGGGTGGGCCGCGGCAGGAGGGGAGTCGTGGTATTTGCCAGTCTCCTGCTTCCGCGGCCCAGACGGGGCCGCCACCGTTTGATGGCGGACGCGGTGGGGCTGCAGGGGAGAGGGCCGGTGTGGTGTTTCGATGCCGCTCTCCCTGTCCTCTGCAGCCGCGTGGGGTTCCTACGGGGGCCTCACTGGATGGTGGCCTTCGGGCCTACCGCCGGGGCGTCGTAGTGGAATGCGCGAGCGATCCTGCGGCGTCCCATTATGGCGGAGGGGAGGGGATCGTTGGGGTTTAGTGGGTAGTACCGGCTCTTCTAGCTGGTGAGTCCCACACACCCACCTGGGGATAGGTGGACGGTGCGTAAATGCATTCCCCAACGTTAAAAAAAAAAAAAAAAAAGGACGTAGCAGGTAAACTTATTACTTTCAATGTGATTTTAAAATCGATTTATGCTTTTCTTGTCAAAAGTAATCTATACTAATATTATAAAGCTGAAGAGTTTGTTTGTTTGTTTGGTTGAACGCGCTAATCTCAGGAACTACTAATCCGATTTGAAAAATTCTTTTTGCATTAGATAGCCCGTTAACTGAGGAAGGCTATAGGCTATATATCATTCCGAAAAAATGTGCGGTTCCGGTGGAATAGATGCGTTTTTGTCTAGAGACGAACCCAAAGCGAAGCGAGGGTGAGTCGCTAGTAATTTATAAAATAGAATATTAAGTGTTTAACAACACTGTTATTAGTAAATGTATGGAAAAGTAACTAAATTAGAATTTGTCAGTATAATAGACTCAAATTAGGCAATTAAAGCATGAACGGACCAAGGTCGCGATGTGTCCGGAAATGACAGATAATCGACGTACGATATTGTAAATAGCGAATGAACTATAAGCATCACAAGTTCGTGACTTAATTTTGTATCGGTTTGTTTTTTTTTACCTGTTAATGTCTAAACCGAAATATGTTTGAAATATATATATATATATATATATATATATATATATATATATATAATTATAAAATAAAAAAATAATTATTAATAAGTGCAAAAACAGGTGGGAAATTCAAAGTAGTTGAAACGCAACGTCATTGGTCAGACCGAACATGCCGTCGAAGTATTATCATAACAGAGCGATTAGAGATTTTGTCGCTTACAAATTGAGTCGTCATTTCTGTGTATATCATACTGTGACGTCACGCTACAAGCGCGAAATGGCGAATATTTAAAGTATCCGTAACGGTATGATATTAAAAAAAATATAGTAAATTTTAGTTTTTTGGAGCTAGCTGGATATATTGTTTTTTTTTTACACTTATATGACGATGTAAGCTATTATATAAAAAAATCATGCATATTCCCTATTGGTAAAATGAAAATATTTATTTATTTTATAATAATATATTTTTCTTATAATCATTACAGTAGTCATAGGTACATAATCATCTTCTTTATTACAAAAATTAACAAAAAAAACTTTCAAATAAATGTCTATGTACTTGCATCATCATAATTAAAATTTAAAAGTAGAAGATTATGATGCAAAAAAACAATATTTTTTCTGCATTTCAAGCAGTAGGTTACTCCTAGATAATCCCAGATTCAGAGAAAAATTGCTCCGAATAAATACTACATCCTGGTGCCAAACAAGAAACAAACACGTAGATACAAGCTTTCCTGCCAAGTACTGGCCGAATACTTTTGCCTAATATTCGGCTATTCGGCCTGAAAGCCCACCGAATATTCGGTATTCGGCGTATGGCCGAATATACTATTCGTTGCAAGTCTAATATATATATATATATATATATATATATATATATATATATATATATATATATATATATATATATATAGTAACTGTAGTTAGTTGTAGCAAATGAATGTTTATTATTATATCACTAACTAGCGGCTCACCCTCGCTTCGCACGTGTTCGTCGTTAGGTACGTTTTACATATTTAAAATAGTTATTTGCCAGCGTTAGCCATATAAATTTTGATATATATTTTTTTAATTTTTCTAATGTTTTAATACTTATTATCCTATTCCGGATTAAGAGAAATCCAAAAAATCAAATACCATAAAAATCGGTTCAGCCGTTCTTGAGTTATAAATAGTGTAACTAGCACGACTTAGTTTTATATATATATATATATATGATATAATTAAAAGGTAATAAGAAGCGAGTGTGCATCGCTAAAATTATTAGTCAATCTGTGGTTATTCTACGTGTCTTACGGACATCATTTCATCATCTCACTGCTTATTTACCGAAAGAGTTTTTAATGCGGAATTACTTACTTTTAAATATCAATTCTTTTAGTATAAAATAGACATTTTACTTTAAAAAACCGAAAGAATGTATTTTATTCACATAGACTATGTCATAGATATATAAAAACAACATAGATTTTCGGGGAAAATCGATCTAGATTAGTCTTATGTCTGAGAAAACGCGTGTTTGCGAGTTTTCATGCGGTTTTCTTTCACATTATTCCACGCAAAATATGGTCGCTAATTTCGCACACTCGGTCATAAGCATCGTGGTCAAGGGGCCAAGGCGCAAGATTGATATTCACAGGTGTTGGGATTCGACTCCCTATCGGATGCAAAGTTTATACTTTTGTTTTTGTATTAATTCAAGTTTTTAGTTTTTTTTGTTTTTAAGCCAAATTAAGAATGTGATTTTGTTTTATCAGTCTACGTTTTACTCATTAAGTTAAAAAGATTATCATCTAAAAAATACGATATAACAAAAAAGAACTCCGAGCGAAGCTCGGTCGGTTATCACATTACTCCCAAATTTCACATAATTTCAATGTAAATCGATAGGCTTAGTTAGAAATAACTTAAAATCGACTTCAAAGATAACCATAGTTATTACAAATGTATCAAATATAAGCGTTTCAATCAAGTAAATTTTATTTCAATCTATTTCTTACTACTCTAGCTTTAAAATAATAAATCTTTTTGTTAGAAGCATTAATAGATACAGTCGTCATTTATGTATAATGCAGAATTCATAAGTTAGATCTTTCCCATGCGAAACAAGTTTTTGTTTCCAAAACGCAAGCGTACTTACGTCGCATGAATAAATAGTCGATTAAAGTAATCTCAAACAATATTGTTCTCGGTACAGTGCCTTATTTCATTGATGGGAAAACGGTTTTATAGAACTTGCATGCAGCTGTGACCATCAGAATATTAATAACAACCATGCAATCTAATAAAGTATGCCAAATGATATTATTATTTTACCGTATTAGATTGTCCAAGAAAAACAAAGACTTTAATTTTATACTTCGATTGTCTTCATAGATATCTATACTAATATTATAAAGCTGAAGAGTTTGTTTGTTTGTTTGTTTGTTTGTTTGGTTGGTTGGTTGAACGCGCTAATATCAGAAACTACTAATCAGATTTGAAAAATTCTTTTTGCATTAGATAGTCCGTTAACTGAGGAAGGCTATAGACTATATATTATCCCGGAAAAATGTACGGTTCCCGTAGGATATATTTGTTTTTGTCTAGGAACGAACTCGAAACGAAGCGAGGGTGAGTCGCTAGTAGTTAATAAATGCAAAATTTTCGTTTTTGGTATGTCTTCAACTAAACAATGAATCAATGTCAGTTTTTAGGGTTTCCTATCTAGAAAGGAATCAAGGAACCCATAGATCCGTAGTTAGTAGGATCGTAACCTCTGTATCGTTCGTTTGTCTGTCTGTTTGTGTAGAAAATTGTTTGAAAAAGATTCATTCTAGTATAACTTTGGGTATTTATTAATGTGTTTCAATAAAGTATTTATTTCAATGTAATATCCCAATTCATTCAAAAGGTCAAAATGCTATAAAATCATTATTATTAATGGGATGCAATTATCATTCTTTAGTGATGCGATGAGTAATAATTTACGTATTTACTTACTTAGAAAATATTGAAATACTAGGAACTCATCCGTTTCGCTCGGGTTCGTTCCTATCGCGCAATGTTTTTTTTAAACTGACATAACTTTTTTATTTATGAACCGATTAGATAGACGAGATTAGTAGGTACCTACGCACAAACACAGACAAACAAAAATTCTAAAAATCATTGTTTTGGGTTATACTGCGTTAGTAAAGATCCCCAATAATAGTTTTTCTCAAATATCTTCCATGTACAGACAGCGATCAGTTACAATTTTATTATATGTATAGATTTATTTCGGGTTAAAGATGTACTCTTTTCCTTGAACAAAATATTTAAAGGCTAACTTCATAACAACGATTACACACTCAGTGGTGCTAAGAAATTATAATAAAAAAATTTAAAAGACATTAAATATAACAAAACAAAAAATATTCACACAGTGGGGTAATTAGCAACAAAATAGAGATCACTCAGCCTTTATTTAAAACCTCTATACAAGTATAACCTTTCATATTCAATTCGATCGAATCTACGATTCTCCAAAACACCAGCAGGTCACGCTGCCACTGAGTTAGAAGGTTTCATGAGTCAAGTTAATTTTATCGCATAGCAAGGATAAAACAATTTGTATTAAATCCCTTTAATAGCTAATAGCTATTTCCTGTAACTTTGCATATCTAACTACGAACAGATTACCTGTGCAGTGTACGTACATTCTTTTATGTAGTTTATATAGTAATAAATAAGAAGATGATAATTTATTACATCCGAAATAAATTCCAATATGAGTGTTGTTGTAGAAATTTCGATACATAAAAGTAACTATATATTTTTTTGTATTTATTTCTAAAACATTTATATCTGACTAGCGACTCACCTTCGCTTCGCTTCGGGTTCGTCCCTAGACAGAAACAAATCTATCCCACGGGAACCGTACATTTTTCCGGGATGATATAGAGCCTATAGCCTTCCTCAGTTAACGGACTATCTAATGCAAAAAGATTTTTTCAAATAGGATTAGTAGTTCCGGAGATTAGCGCGTTCAACGAAACAAACAAACACACAAACTCTGCCTCTTTATAACATAAGTATAAACTATAGAATTATAGATGAATGACTACAAAACAAATATTTATGTGTTCTAATGTTATCAGATGGAGCCATGAAGATATTCTGAGAACATTCAAAGCTATTTCTTCTAAGAAAATGTATACGATCGTTATTGGTCAGGTTATATAATGCAATGGAATTTTTACAGTTAATTCATTCTTTTATTTAGTCGAAATGTTTTTCTCGGAGTTATGAATTACCTTTTTGCTCTTTTATACAAAACTTAATATATTGTTGTTAAGGAATGTTCACAATTGGCTTTTGTCGTCGTATGTCGAATAAAATAGCCTATAAGATATATAAAATGTACATAGATATATAAAATGTAAATAGACATCCCGTTTATTGAGGAAGGCTATATATTATCCCGGGAAAATGTACGATTCCCGTGGGATAGATATAATGAGCTGAGTGTGATTATACCGTATGTATGGTTAAGCATGCTATATTAAATGTAGGTAGTTCAAGGGATTCCTACATTTCGAGATAATGGTCTACAATGAGATATGGTGTTTAAGCGGTATGTCACGTGGTCAGAATATGTACATATGTCTGTTTGTGGAATGAAAACTTCTGGTGGGGATTCTATCAAATTTTAAGGGCACTTTATAGGGGCAGAGGTAAATCACATTTTTTCCTATTAAATCTATACATATAATAAAAGTGTAACTGACTGAACTATTATTGGGGATCTTTATTAAAAGTGTACATACGTGTGGCAATTTTGTATCTAGACATCGTTATTTATCTCAGAATCTGTGAAAGTTACCATTTTGATATTTAGGGAAATGATAATCCGGATTTTTATCTTGAATTGCCATATTTGAAAACATGATTGGTGAATTTTTTCTCGATAATACATTTTTTTTTTTGAAAAATACATGTTTTGAACACATATTGCTATTTATCTCAGAAACAGCTCACTATTTTTGTAAGGTTTTTGTTTTGTCAGGAAGCCCAGAAATATTTCTGAGTTACCGAATTTTATTATTCGATTCAACGATTAGTTGTTTAATTAATTTATAGTGAATTAAAAACTGTTTTGGCGCTTAAATACGTTGAGCATTTATCGCTCTATACTTCTCACTCACGATAGAACATTATCTTGTCATCCCGCTCCTACGCATCCGAATCGCAGTGGTCTCATGGCACTCTCTAAATAGAACCAAAAACAATATTTTTTACAATTTTTGTCTGTTTGTCCGTGCGTTTGTGCGCACTAATCTCAAAAACGGCTTAATCGATTTGGGTGCGGTTTTCACTAATGTATTGCGGTAAGCCATTTAGTATTTGTTTTATTTCAATGGGTTCAAAAAAGTTATGTCAATTTAAATAATCTCGAGTAGCTAGTTTAAAAAATATAAAAGACGGTTCACAATGGTCGAAGGTATCGTCGAACATACATACCAACAATAACATAACCTCTTTACACCCGTCTTCTCTGTAAAATATGAAATATCATACTTAATGACATTTAAAATACAATATTCGCAAATATGCACTTTAAATTGAGTTGGTCCTGTATAAGTTGTTTGAAACAGAAACTTTGCTATAATAAATCAGATAATTAGCATCTCAGCAGAGGTAAGGATTGAGATCGTGGCGATAACCGTGAGGTACGCAAGGTCGGCGTAATCGTCGTATTGTACACGTTTTTTTGTCCGTACTGCATTATTACTATAGAAATAAATGTTATTTGTGGAATCATCCGATGTTATGCTTGACATCTGTGCATGCTGCGTATCGATTATGACGGTTATTAGTGAGATGAATTGTCTTGCTGTATATTATTTATACGGTTATATATTAGTAGAGAGTATAGGTTAGAATTATTCAGTAAATATTTTGTTTTTGGAATTTAAATAAATTTAATATATATATTTTTTTATTTTTATTTATCTGGTATATGTAATAACTAATAAGTAACAACGCTGGATGAATTTCTGTTGTTCTGTGCTCCAAATCCCTAATCTTAATGTTAGTTAATAATCGTAATCTATATATACATAAAATGCTTTGTCCTGACTCACTGACTGATCGATCAACGCACAGCCTAAACCGCTGGTCGTAGAAACGTGAGGTAGCCATATTCCTTATACAATGTAGACATCCGCTAAGAAGAATTTTTCGAAATTCATCCTCTGAGGGGTAAAATAGGGTATAAAAGATTGTATGAAACTCTGTTATTCTTAACGCGAAATGCACGGAAAGTGGTATTTAGCTTTAAAATAAGAAATATATGTATTAAACTTTGTGTGTATGAAACTAGTATGATGCACGGAAAATGGTATCTTTAAAATGAAAACTAAAACAATACAAATATCATTTTTTTCTAAATTCATCCCTTAAAAGGATAAAAGGAGGTTGTGCTGTTTATACAAAGAAAAAATTGTTTATCATCAGAATTACTTGAAACTTGGTATTAATGCCCTTCAATACAATTAAATAAACATGTATTGTAGATTTTTTTTTAAATTCAGCCCCTAAGTGGGTAAAACTCAGCGGTGAAGTTTGAGATGTTGAATATATTTAAATAGAGTAACGAGGTTCCAATGTGGGATATAAAGTAGAGATTTACAGAATATACGCTTAACATGTATGTACATGTATAAGAACATATTTTTGCAAGTAATAAAGTATGTATTGCGAAAAAATTTTTTTTGTAGTTTGATCGCGGGCGAAACCGCGGGTTCTGCTAGTCAATAAAAAAAGAGGTTTTTTTTGACGGTATTAGCAGGCCGATTCGAAATTTGGTACACATAATCTGATAGAAATTAGAGCGTTCAAACAAACAAAAACACAAATAATCCTTCAACTTTTTAATAGTATAGTATACTACATATCTACATATATTTCTAAATATCTATAATATAAAAACTATTTTTCCCAGCGCAAAATATCTAAAATTAACTATAAACAGAAAAATGATCCTATGCGTATTATCCGTAGGATATCCGATATATCAACATAACTGAAGCAGGTGTTTTGCGGTTTCAATAGCAATGTGGGTACACTGACGAAGTATAATTGAATTTATAAACAAAACTAGCAACGGCCTATAGTTTTACCTGCATATGTATAATTCATCCCTTTTAAGGTCCCACATAAGCTGGATACGGACCATCCAACGGTACGCGGGGGACCACGCAATAGTCCATCATTGGTCAAACATGTAGGATAATGGACTTAACATATTATCCTTTGTTAACTAGTTGGGTTCTCTCAGACGTGTAGGTTTCTTCACGATGTTTCCTTCACCTGAAGGCTAGCGGTGATTACATTGAAAATTATTTGCACATTAAAATGCCGGAGACTTGAGGGTTTGAATCCACCTTACTTAGTTTTCCAAGTGAGCGCGTTAACAGTGAGCTGCCACTGCCGTATGCATATAATATATTTCACAATATGATTCCTAAGCACTACATGGAAGCGTGTGGAATTATATCCGGAGTATAATAAAAAAGGTAAGTTTAAAATTCATGTATTGGTCAAAACAGATAGTTAATTACTTTTTAAGTAAAAAGATACCCTGACGTCAAAATCTCCGAAAAGATATAATGACTTAAAGGATGGATTGTTTCATTGGAAGTTTTAATAATAATCTGTACATATAATAAAATTCTAACTGAGCCGAATCTGTACATTAAATATTTTTTGGAAAATCTTATTGATATAGACTTTATTACCGGTACAGAGGCCGAATCTATAGTTTTTAGAATGTATGTTTGTCTGTCTGTCTGTCTGTTACCGTATCTGTCTGTCTGTTATCGTATATGATAGCTAATTATTATAGATATAAAAATTATTTCACGAGAACAGTAGGTACAATTGAGTCACAAGTATTTAAATCTCTACTAATATTATAAAAAAGGTAAAGTTAGGTATATAAGAAACTCTAATGCTGTAATATATTTTTAATTCATATTTGTATCGGCTATGTTAGAAATTTTATATTTATTAATAAAAGGCACTGGACGAGAAATCATTTTGTTGTTTATTTCACAAGATTCAAAATTATTATTTAAACTGTTTGAGATAATTTCTTCAACATTAATATCATACATAAACTTTAGTTTACCAAGAAGTAAACATTTTTTGTCCAGTTAATACGTAAGTGTCATACCTACTTAATAATAAATTCTTCGCGCGTCTTGACGCACGTCGATGAAAAAATTAAGAGGATGGACGTATTTGAATAAAATACCTAATACATTTAATTTTGTATGTGTTTGTGTAACTTATATTTATTTAAAATTCATAGCGTTTTACTTTTGAATGAAATCTATATAAAATTTAAACGGAGTTGAATCTGTACATTAAATTTTGTTTTGGAAAATCTTATTAAAATAGTCATTATTATTGATACAGAGGCCGAATCTATAACTTTTAGGTTTTTTGTCTGTCTGTCTGTCTGGGAACGCATCACGAGAAAACTAATGAACAGATTTTCATGAAATTTGGTATGATGATAGATGATTATCCGGGTCAACATATAGGATACTTTTTTCTGCGGGAAAATATCCCATATCTGAGAAATCTATACTAACCGTTGAAACGTACCCAGGGACGAACCCGAGCGGAGCGAGGGTGATTTGCTAGTTACTTTATATAAATTAAATACAATATTGTATATTGTATGTAGTATATAATATTGTAATATAGTGTGTATACGAGTAGGTATACTATAGTTTTATCCCCCGGAAATATTTCAATTTACCTATGTATTAAGGGAAAAAGTATAAGAGACTTTCAACGGGACAATATCAAAATTTGCACATTGCACACAGTAACAGTCACATAAACATTGCACACAGTAACAGTCACATAAACACACAATTTCGCATTCATTTTGTATTGAACCAGCATCGTTCCTTTCCCTATCCTTTAACCGAAAAATCCTTTCACCAAAAGCTGTTTGGAAGATTGCTTCAGCTAGAACGGCGTATATATTTGTATATGAAATCTATTTTAATATCTAATAATAATGAGCTGTATTTTCTATGTATTTATAATATTATACTGAATCAATAACTTAAATATTACACAGTGAAATGTCATTGTTATACCTAATAGTGCCTTTCCTTGACTTGATTTAAAAAAAAAACTTTGGTTTGGTTTTGGTTTGTATTGCATATTTTGACATATCTATATACATATATAATAAAAATATATATATATATATATATATATATATAATAAAATTGTAACTGATCGCTGTCTGTACATGGAAAATATTTGAGAAAAACTATTATTGGGGATCTTTATTAACACAATAGAACCCAAAAAAATGATTTTTATTTTTTTTTCTGTTTGTCTGTGCGTTTGTGCGCGCTAATCTTAGAAACGGCTAAACCGATTTGGGTGCGGTTTTCACTAATGTATGTGGTAAGCTTCACTTAACATTTAGTATTTGTTTTATTTCAATCGGTTCCTAAATAAAAAAGTTATGTCAATTCAAAGAATCATCTAGGAGCGAACCCGAGCGAAGCAAGGGTGAGCCGCTAGTTTCATTAATATTTATGATACTTTTTATATATTTAATGTTTTCTAAACAACCCTTTGTATGCCTTATACTCTTTCGAAAAAATATACATTACCTACTTGTATTTTGAATACAACTTTATTAGTATTCTCCTTAGATAGGACTTTGGTATGGATATTGGATATTTAAATTGTATTACATAGGTACTCCTTACGCCTTAACCAAATGTGCATTAATTCTATTTAGTTGTTAACTACTAAACGTGTTGATCTTGTGAAGGATGATAAAAAACTGAGTATTAAAGCTAAAAGCAAGATATGTAAAAGATTGATGAGTATAAAAAAAGCCTAATGTGTTTTATGTCTGTACATATCACGCTAATATTATAACCGCGAAAGGTTGTGTTTGTTCGTTACTCCACGCCCTGCCAGCTTAATGAATTTGATTAAATAATACCTATTTTCTTAGATTTACGCGAATATTTTAATTGATTGCTGTCTGTACGTGGAAGATATATGAGGAAAAACTACTGTTGGGGGGGTAATTGTTAACGCAATAGAACCCAAAATAATGATTTTTATAATTTTCATCTGTCTGTCTGTGCGTTTATGCGCGATAATCTCACAAACGGCTATACCGATTTTGGTGCGGTTTTCATTGTGGTAAGCTTCACTTAACACTAAGTGTTTATTTTATTTCAATCCGTTCATAAATAAAAAAGTTATGTCAATTTAAAGAATCACCAAGGGACGAGCCCGAAGGAACGAGGGTGAATCGCTAGTTTTAGATAAAATTATCTTTTCGAGTTTTTTCACGGATTTATTTTGATTTTTGGTTCCCGACGTTTCGAATGCTTTACAGCAATCATGGTCACGGGAGAAACCATGTTTTTACTTAAATTCAGCATGGAGCATAAAACTAGGTATACTGGATGACATACCTACACGCATTTCTTACCGACAAGACAACATAATTATAGATGGATGCGAAGCGTGCCATGTGCATAAGTTATTTTTTTATAAAACAAGTATTTTAAGTATAGAGATTCAATATTTCATGAATAAAATAATTATTAAATTTTCCCTATTTAGGTTAAACAAGGTGTTTTATTTTACTAATTTCGGTCAAGGACCGGCCATGACCGGTATTATAACATGAATTAAAGAGACGTGTTTCTCTGTGATTATGTAATAAATATGTATGAAATCGAGACTGCAGATATTTTAAACGTTACCAAATTGACGGATGTTAATTAAATAAAGTTATTCTATCTCAGTCGATATTTTTTTATTCATGTTAGTAATTCAGTCACCCACTCTAATATATAGTACTTCCTACGTAACACTAAACATACGTAACGTAAATGTAGTTCATGTTATATTTTAAAGTTGCAAATAACTTTGGTTTTGAAGTTGCAAGAAGTTGAGTTGCAAGAAAAATCCTTTTCCATATACCATCTCGAAAATCGCGTCGAAGTAGTTGTTTTATTCATCAAACTGGATAGTCCAGGAAATTTGTATATTTTCAAAAAAAAAAATGGTTTCAATACAACCATGAATTATTATAATTATTGACGACACGTTTGGCTCAGTTTGTAGTGACCCTACTTGCTGTGCCAGCGGTCGCGGGTTCGAGTCCCGCTGGGAGCATTCATTTGTGTGATGAGCACGAATGTTTGTACTCCAGTCATGGATGTTTATATTTATAATATGTTTGTATTTAAAATTATAATATATGTGTAGTGTATCAACTATCTGGTATCCATAACACAAGCCTCGTAGCTTACCATGGAACTAGATGATGCTGTGTGTTAATGTACCAACATATTTATTTATAATTATTATTATCTTTAAATGACTGACAGTTTAGCGATAAATAGCAGAAGGTCCGAACTATGGCCGTCCTTAACCCACGTAGTACCGGAAAAGTACTATTTAAAAAAAAGTTCTATAAATTCATCAGGCAACCATTATTGTTTATACATATAATATGTTGAATGCAAAATACTTTTCACCCCGTAAACAGATGGAAATAAGACTGTCTGACTAGGAGTTAGACTAATTGATTTTAACAGATTTTAAATTCGATATTTAAAAGAGCAACTGTTGAGTTTCTCGCCAGCTCTTCTCAGCAGAACAGCTTTCCGAGCTGGTGGTAGCTTCCTCACGGACTGACGCTCTTTTATTTAAATTGACGGTTCGAAACTGCTTATTTTTATAGTCTATTTGAATAAAAAGCTACAAAATATATAAGCAAAAACATTTATATACATATTTTAATCCATTCAAAGTGGTTTTTGTATAATAATAATGAATATGTTGACGATTCCAATGAAACAGTGTCAATACTTGCATTGTTTGTGAAATACTAACAGCTATTGTACCGTGCTGTCTGTTGTGCGAGCCATTTGGCAACATAGATATATAGTGCAGTAGAACACATCAGGTGCTGTAAACGTACGTACGGATGTATTAAGTTCGATTTTCACGAAAGTCGAATGAAAAAATTGTTTTTATAATTTAACTTCTACAAGCACTTTGGAAGGAAGTTAGAATCGGCTCGAAATGCATTTCTACTGTGAAACGCCGATGAAAAACTCAAAAGTTACTGTCGACAAGTATTTTTGATATAATATGACAGCTTCTGTGAGTATTGTTATTATTAAATGTTTATTAAAAATAATTCAGCCCCCTAACGTCCTACTGCTAGGCACGGACCCCCCTTCAATACAAGGGGGGTCAGGCCATAGTCCATCACACTGGCCAACTGCGGGTTGGCGTAATTCACATGTCTTTAGAAAAATTGCTAGGTTATTTCAGCATACAGGTTTCCTCAAGATGTTTTCCTTCACCGTAAGGTAAGTAATCATGTTGAAAAATAAAAGGTTTGTACACATTATTTACTTTTACAACGAAAAAGCTGTAAATAAAAAATATTATATGAGTTAATTATTCAATGGCTTTTATACATAACTGTAATAAACAAAGGGAACAATTCCTAAGTCATTAGTGTTGTTTAGAAAGGGTTATCTTCGTTCTCACAGTCTACATCGAGGATCCAAGGATGAAGGGCCTAAAGCAATTGAGTAGATTGTTTAAGCGATATTAGATATCTTTGTATTCACCATTTAGTAGAACGTTTCCCATCGTATCGCTTGCATGATGCAAGCTCTCGTAATGCATTATACTGGGTTTAGTGTTTTTGTTATAAAGACAAAGTAATTTAGTGCTGATTTGTTCAGCGTTGTCTCACTCAGTCTCGTTAATGCGAAACGAGAAGTTTTTATTATGGTAGAAAGCAAGTAGTATATGGGGTATAAGTTTCAAGTAGATAGCTTATTTTATCCGACTGCGGCGAAACCCAAAAGAGGGTTATGGGTTTGATATGTATGTATGTACCTAAGTCCGATCGTATGTCCCATCGTAATTATTAAACGACTTAACTGATTTTCTACTACTGAGGCTTACTAGATACTAGGCCCGACCCGGGACTCGAACCCACGACCTCTGGGTGTGCAGCCGTACATGCTAGCTACTACACCGCCGAGGCATTAATAAGTAATCTGATACGTAATACGTATGTCTTTACAAGTGTACATAACATTCGCTATAATTACATAATAAAAAGTATACATGAAATCATAATAAATCCATAATATATATGGATGTAGTTATGCAAAACGAATCCAACTCATCCACAATAGTAAATTTTGTGGTTGGATCTATTTTGCTTAACTACGTCCAAATACAATTCAAATACAATAAAAATGATTCATAATAAGTCAACACCTGTCAGCTAAAATAATTAATTTAAACAATGTAAAAAAAAAGAAAAGTCAAATAATATAAGTCAAATTAAAAATTGACCAAATAATAAATAACTAAACTGACATGTCAAATTAATCAAGTGAAATTAATGAATGAGTAATGAAAATTAATGAATTGGACAAAGATGTAGCAAAAAAAGAAATGTAGAAAAAAATCTAAATGCTAAAACGTGTATAAAAAGACGAAAACAGTCGAGCATTTATAAATAAACACAAGTAAAGAATTGATTAAATTTAGCCCTAACAAAAATAACTCGATGTTTCAACAGACTACATAACCATGCGGGGTTTATCGCGTGCATTTTTGCATACCATAATGTATGGGTTCCTCGAAGTACATGCATCAAGAGGGCAATGAACTATTGCAGTTAAAAATTTAAATGCCTCATTACACCCTGCGTTTCTGTCAGCCTCTTGGATCCAATTTATGGCAAGCTATTGGAGCCATCGGGATTAAAAGTAGTCTAGACCTAGACCCTATCTTAAAACCTATCTGAATATCTAGGTAAATTATCAAAATAAATATGTTAGGATATTAACACACAGCACCGTCTAGTTCCATGGTAAGCTAGACCTGTGTTATGGATACCAGATAGTTGATACACTACATATATATAACTTTAAATACATACATATTATAAATAAAAATCATCGCAATCAGTGAATATTTTTAATGTGTCAGAATGCAGGTATAAGCAAAGTACGATTTGCCACAAAAACGCAAACACCGCGATCTGAGCCCTCTGACCTCGTTGCGAAACGAATTGTTCAGAATAACGATAGACCGTGTATGATGTACCGATTACGATGACATACATAAATATTTTGTTTATTACCTACATAATTTAACTAGTTCTCACGCGTGGCGATACCTGCAATAATTAGCTGTGACAAACTGATTTGAATAGTTGTTATTATCTATGTACATTTGCATTGAATAGGTAATATGCGTGTGATTTAAATAAAGGTTTTTTTTTTATTTTTATATTTTTTTTTTTTGCTCTTGAATTAAGCTTATATATTAATATTTTTAATAACCTTTTGATTAAGAAAATAATTATTAAAAAGTGCATATAAACAGATAGACGCGGGAAGACAGTGACTAGCTAGTAGCTTGTAATAATAAAAGGTAATTCAGCGTAATATTCTAATGCAAATCTTAGATATTGTATGAAATAGCAGTCTATGTTAAGATTCATCATATCAGAGCCATTATATAAATGTTAACTCTGCAAAGGTCAACAGATTAAGACTCGATCTACAACTAAGCGTTTATTTTTTAGAAATCAACACATTTTAAAATAGCTTTAAACACAAAAAGTTAAATAAATTAACTAAAAACTTCCGTGAAATATCTACATACGTATAATATGTTTTTTATCTTCCGCGAATGCAACAATTAAAAATAAAATATTATGTGGAAATTCGAATATAATATTTTTATATATTTAACATACACTTTTTGGAAATATATCCTTTAATAAATCCGCCTATTATAAATGCGAAATTTTGTGAGGATGTCTGGATGTCTATATGTACAGATGTATGGATGAGCCGCTAGTGATTAATAAATAATTATTATTTGATCTGCAAAACGTTAACCACGACACTTTTGTATTCAAACATTTATTTGAAAAATATTTAACGAGAAGTTGCTGAGAGGAAAAACATGAATAAATAAGATATTTAGTTATTAATTATATCTGTAGGTACATAATTTTTCGTGTAGTAATTATAAAAGGATTTTGACTTCAAAAAGGAGAAGGTACTTAAATGGGTTGCATTTTTTACCCGACTGCGGCAAGGCTTAAAGGTTAATTGTGTGTTTCAGCTATATGTATGTTCGATCCTATGTTCCCTTATAATTACAAAACGGCTTTATCGATTTAGATGATTTATTCGTCGTTAGCTTCGTCTTAATAACGCGAATGTCATCGGGTATATAAATATTATCAAAATTAAAAATGGAGGCCAATCACGCGCCAATTTGTGTGTTTGATAAAAAAAATGCAGTGAGAGACATACATACATATGTACATACGCATAGCAAGACTCGCAGCAAATATAAATATACATGTACATAGGTCTCCGATTACATAATACCATAGTATTATGTTTCCTCGTCATCTTGTTCCCATGATTTTTGTTCCTCATTCATCATTTAGGTATCATGACCAATTGTGAATCGATTTTCATAATTCGGTTTTTATTGAATAATTTATATCTCAAGGGTTAATTTATAAAAACAACCCCTAAATATCGAATAATTAATCTTAAGTGATTTTGAAGTATAGTAAATTATTACTGTTTGATTCACTTTCACACGTAATGGCATAGAACCGCAAGCACCGCGCGGCGCCACAACTCTCACTACAATTCAATATTAAGTGGTTACTGCGTATTGTTACTGTATTCCTTCCTTTTTAACCGACTTCCAAAAAGAGGAAATTCTATTTTTGACCGTATGTATTTTTTTATGTATGTTAAACGATTATTCGGGGACGGCTGGATCGATTTTATTAGTTTAAATTGTACTCTATTAAGATAAATCCAGAGGATTTCCCATAAAATATTCTTTGACATAGAGAAAACCATGAAATTTTAAGTACTTATGTAAACACATCTAGTTAGTCTTTTTTACCTGTATTTCTCCGTTTACACAATATTATTAATATTAACAATACATAAATTATTATACAGATATTCAGTAAAATGTTTTTTATATGTAAATATGTTGTAAGTGTTTTTTATAGGAATAAATAAATACGCTGAATAATAAATATTACTTATATGATCCGTTTTATATTTATTTCTTTATTTAAAATAAAACATTCATTTCAGATGTTTCGAGGTTTTATTTTGATTTTTGAATTTCCGTTTCGAATGCTTTACAGGAATCATGGTCACAGGAGACTCTCCCAGATAGTTTTAATTAAAATATCAAATATTCGCGTAAATCTAAGAAAGTATTATATCTATACTTAAGTATACATACATATACATTATTAAGGTAAGGGGTAATTTGCCAGTTTACTATGCTGGTTAACTTCCCAACAACTGTACGTTTTTAAAAATTGTCATACTAATAAGAATCTACATCATCCCATCCTGATGGGCAGATATTACTATTTAGTATTTATCTATACTAATATTATAAAGCTTGTTTAAAAAGTTTGTTTGTTTGTTTGGTTGAACGCGCTAATCTCAGGAACTAATAATCCGATTTGAAAAATTATTTTTGCATTCGATAGCTCGTTAACTGAGGAAGGCTATAGGCTTTATATCATCTCGGAAAAATGTACGGTTTCCGTGGGATAGATTTGTTTTTGCTTAGGGACGAACCCGAAGCGAAGTGAGGGTGAGTCGCTAGTCTTATCATAAAAATATCATGATGAGATCAAGTGGTTAGGGAAATTACATTTTCAGTTACAAAAGTACATAATCAAGTTTACGCAAAAGTTCTATTAAAATCAATACACGTTTACGTGTTTTACTTATTTAGTTTTAAATTCCTCCCTTTAAATCATTTAACGTTTTGATCAAATTCGCCACCTTGCTAATGGCAATACGTTTAGACTTTAGAGCCATCCGTCGACGTCAACTAGTTCGCACTTCACGTAGTTGCATATAATTTAAGAACTGGTTTTGGAAGTGTTACGTCAAAGCCCACTTTATTGACCTACTTAGGAGTTATTATGACAGATAGATGTTTAGTATTAAAAAATAAGAATTCTTACCTATACAGATAAATAAAGTTGGAGTGTCTGTTTGTAATATTAAAATTACCGCTTTTTATTAAATGCGTATGGATATATACACGGTACATATACCAAACCAACATTTTTTTACAATTTTTGTCTGTCTGTCTGTTTGTTCCGGCTAATCTCTGAAACGTCTGGACCGCTTTTGACGGGACTTTCACTGGCAGATAGCTGATGTTATAAAGAGTATCTTAGGCCACTTTTATTTTAGAAAAAAAAGTAGGGTCCCACGAAAAAAAAATTAAAACCAATTAATTAATTTTGTTTTGGGAAGTAACTTAGGGACAAACCCGAGCGAAGCGAGGGACAGTCACTAGTATAAACTATAGCCCTTACGCCTAATTTTAAACATAATCTATTAATATGAGTTTTTATAAAGCTACCTACTGTTTCTCGATGACTTTTCTCAGCAAAATTAATCCTTAGAAGCTTCCTTATTTAACAATATTTATACATCAATATTTAATACTCCGTATAAGTGTCAATTTCATTTAATATTATATAACTCGTAAGTACAGTAGTTGGTCTTAACTTTGAATAACCGGGTTTAAAAATATTTCCTACGTGAATAACGATTAACTCCAAAACTTAACCTTCACGGGGTTGTTTTCTTTGAAGATAACACTATGTTTAGGTATGTTATGGATACCAGATAGTTGATACACTACACATATATAACTTTAAATACATACATATTATAAATATAAACACCCATGACTGGAGTACAAATATTCGTGATTATCACACAAATGAATGCCCCCAGCGGGACTCGAACCCGCGACCGCTGGCACAGCAAGTAGGGTCACTACAAACTGAGCCAAACGTGTGAACAAATAAAATTCTAAGATAGAAGATAACAAAAATAATTCTTTAACCAAAACAGATTATTACTATAAGTATAGAGTAACAGCGGCCAACTCGAATTTTATAGTCGTTAGATGAGTCGCCGATACTTACGTAAGCGAGTTACGTACGAGAACGTAGACACGCGATATGCGAACTTGACTTATTAATAATGGAGGAAAATATCTGCGATATGGCTCAGATTATAACAAGAATATTAATAGTAGGTACCTAAAGCTAGCATAGTTTGCTATTAGTAAGGAAATTACAAAACTAGTTAACTATGTTTGGAAATTGTCCTTTATGTACAAAGAAACGTTACGGTATATTACAGTACGTTAAGGTACATTACACTACTAGCGACTCATCCCCGTTTCGCTCGGGTTCGTTCCTAGGTTGCTTCTCAAAACAAAATTAATTAATTAATTTGGTTTAATTTTTTTTCCTGGGACCCTATTTTTTTTTCTAAAACAAAAGTAGCCTAAGTTACTCCTTATTACATCAACTATCTACCAGTGAAAATGCTGTCGAAATCGGTCCAGCTATTTTAGAGATTAGCAGGAATAAACAGACAGACAGACAGACAATAAAGATAGACAGACAAAAATTGTAAAAAATGTTGTTTTGGTATACGTACCGTGTATACATCCATATGCATTTAGTAAAAAGCGGTTATTTTAATATTACAAAGAGACACTCCAATTTTATTTATCTGTATAGATGTATAGATATATATGTAGATATGTATAAATATTAACTGCATTAGTGTCTAGTCACTAATGCCTAATATATAGTGGTACTGCTACTATACCTAAAGATGCAAAGTTCTGGGATCGATTCCCAAATGTATCAGTTCAGAAATTCTCAGTAACAGCTTGGAATCGAGGTGTTGGCGGTGTTTACCCCAGTATATCGGAGAGCACGTATGCCGTCGTTCCTGCGCCTGATCCAAAACCGCGAGTATCGAAGTATTGTCTCATCGGACTTTAATAGTGAAAGGAGTAGTGTGCACGATGCATGCTGTGTCTGTATGTACACGCGCCATCTATCTATATCTATACATATTATAAAATTCTAACTAAGCCGAATCTGTACATTAAATATTTTTTGGAAAATCTTATTGAAATAGACATTATTATCGATGCAGAGGCCGAATCTATAGTTTTTAGAATTTTTGTCTGTCTGTCTGTCTGTCTGTCTGTCTGTCTGTCTGTTACCGCATCACAGAAAAACCACTGGAGGGATTTTGATGAAATTTGGTACGATGATAGCTGGTGATCCGGGTCAACATATAGGATACTTTTTACCGCGAGAAAATATCTAATTTCTGTGAAAAAACACAAAAACTGGTTGGAATAAAACCACCACGATACTATTTATAAATAGTTTAGCAAGGCAATTTACTAAATATGGTAAAAACTATTAAAAATAGCTTATCTTGAAAATCAAATTATCAATAGCGCTATTTTATTCATTAAAATAGTTATTTTAATTAATATTTATGTGTATTTAGATACTCGACAATAGATGTCGCCATGTGTTTTTAAAATACGTAGTTTTAATTCCAAAAAAATGAATGTATGAATGTATGTAGAATTACCCACTACTAAATTACCCGCGGCCCCACCCGTATTGAAATTATCAATAAAGCAAACTTTTGATTTTATAATTGAGTAACTATACACATAATAAAATTGTAACTAAGCCGAATTCGTACATTCAATATTTTTCGGAAAATCTTATTGAAATATTCATTATTAGCGATATAGAGGCCGAATCTATATAGTTTTTAGAATTTTTGTCTGTTTGTCTGTATGTAACTGCATCACAGCAAAACCAATGGAGGGATTTAGATGAAATTTGGTATGGTGATAGCAGGTTATCCGGGTCAATGCATAGCAATGCAATTAACATTTTAGCAAGGTAACTTAATATGTTAAAACTATTAAAAAAATCTTATCTTAAAAGAAATATCAATAGCGCTATTTTATTCATTAAAATAGTTATTTTGATGAAAATTTATTTATGTGTTATTTAGATATTTGACAATAGATGTCGCCATGTGTTTAGAAAATACGTAGTTTTAATCCAAAAAAATAACAATGTACAGATATGACCTTTCTATGACTTTATTAGAATTGCTACTAAATTACCCGCGGCCCGCCAGTATTCAAATTATCAAGTACCTAATATTTTGTTGGTCGAAACAATTTTCAAATGAAAATATTTGTAAATTTTTATTGTTTAGTAAATAATGTTAATATTTTTTTTTATCTTTTAATGTAAAATTAGGCAAATGCAAATCCAACTCGCGCCTTATAGGGTTCGTATAGCAAAATTCTGTGTTGTTTTCCGTACTTACGTGTTTTGTTAGGTTAACACTAAAATGAATACGAATAATATTTAAATTTCCGCAATATCGACTCATTTTATCAACCGTAAAAATAAGTGGAAAACAAGTTAATGGCTGTTAAACTGACAAAGCGGGTAACTAAAAATATTCCATATCTCAAAAACTTTGCAAAAGTATTTTAGGAACTGTTATATCTCAACTTTTTCAGTTTTTTTGACACCATTTCTTGGAAAGTAAAGGCTTTAAGGACATAATAAAATTCTTACGACTTTAATCATATTAGCCGAGCCATATGAAATAATAAAAAGCATTTGCTTAGAATTATTTACTTATTACACTTTTGAAAATCGATTTGGAAAATATTACTAACTAGCGCTAACCAATCCCTGTTTCGCGACAAATTAACATTAAGAAAAGTTATCATTATGTAATTTAAATAATCAGCTAAATATTAAATTAATCAATAGCTATCTATTAGTAAAAAATAATTCAAATTAATTCCGTAGTTTGAAAGTTTATCGCCCAAAACTAAACAAACAAAACAGAAGTATAGACATACATAAATGTTATTGCTAAAACAAAAAGTGCAATATTACTAAATCAACTATGAGATTAACGGAGGAACCTTTGTGGCATTATCAATCACTGCCATTATTTACCAATCATACGGTGCGCAATGAAAGTGGTATATGTAAGAGTATACTAATGTGTAAAACCTAAGAATTTGGTTTTTGATCATCTGAACGCGGGCGAAGCCGCGGGAAATGCTAGTACTATAATAAAGCCGAATTTCCGGTTGAAATCGTCGGAGATCATTATTATTATTGCACTATCACTACCTACGTATTATAAAACAAAGTCCTCCGCCGCGTCTGTCTGTCTGTCTGTTCGCGATGAACTCAAAAACTACTGCACCGATTTTCATGCCGTTTTCACCAATGGATAGAGTGGTTCTCGAGGAAGATTTTAGTACATAATTTGTTTTTGTATACATTGGCTAAAATATAACGATATTTGTTGGAGGTGTCGGAAAAAATAAGCCGTCTGGGAGCTTTCAACGAAAACGCTGCCTAAACCCTTTGAGATATAACAAAATAATGTATGGTGGAATTGTGTATCTTATATAGATCTACAGAAAAGTCCGCCATGGCATATATCTATCTATCTATTAAGGATAACATATTATGTCCATTTTAATACTTTAAAAAATTGGCAATTATAATGCGGTAATGTTAAAGCTATTTACACAAATACAGTATTAATCCTTATCATTTTAAATAAGTTAGAGACTTTAAGCATTTCATGTAAATTATATTACTTTTTCACACCATATAATTTAAATGAATATCTTAGGAGTAATCGCAAAAAAATTACGGACGCGAGAATAAAATCCAAGCACCTCGCTCGCTTGATGCAATCGCCGACCCTCCCCCCACACCGTCTTGCCTACTGCTTAGGTAATTTTTGTGTGTTTGTAATGCATGAACTCAAAAACTACTGGACCGATTTAGGTAACAAGGTAGTTTGACATCCTGGAAGGTCATAGGATATTTTTATTCCGGAAATGATCCTTTAAAGGATTGAAAATGGGGAAGCAAGCTAGGAACGAACCCGAGCGAAACGAGGGTAAGTCGCTAGTAATATTATAAAGAAGTAAAGATTGTGAGTTTGTGAAGTTGTAGGGGGTAATCTCTGGATCTAATGAACCGATTTAGATAAAATTTGATAAAAAGATAGTTTGAGACCCTGGGAAGGACATATAATACTTTTTATCCCGGAAATCATCCTTTAAGGGGGTGAAAATGGAGATGAAAGTTTGTATTGGAAAGGAAGCTAGGGACGAACCCGAGCGAAGCGAGGATGAGTCGCTAGTGTAAAGAGTTTCTAAAATTTTGATTGAGACAACAATTTTAATGTTTATAATAACGTTGGTTCTCATCCAGGAATCAACCAGCAACCCCGGCGCATTACCACTGTGCCAGTGGCAGCTCATCGTTTTACTACATATTATGTAGTAATAGCATATAATATAATATATTGCTTAGATGATAACAACAAGCATTGTTGAACAGTAGGTAACCATCAAAGAATTTTAACATTTTTTTAGTTGAACTAGGCAATAAAATAAATTTTCCTAACGTTTTTACAATGTCTTGAATTCTCCTTAATGTGTTATTTATATTGGTTTTTATATATCATTAACAATGTTTAATTACGTAAAAGTTAGATGTTTTTATGATAGTAGGTACATTTATTTAGATACATTTAATATTATATACAGTATTTTTATGTACGATAAATTTTAAAAACTAAATATTTAAATTAAGTAAGTTGCTTGCTGAGTTGCTAATGAAGTCTATTTTGACTAAGATTATTTCGATTATAATTTCGATTATTCTATTATAATTTCTATCCAAAATTCATTATATGTATTTAAAGTTATACTGTGTAATATATTGCTTATTCGTAAAAACTTAATTATTTGAAAAATGAAACAGTGATGGACACGGCAATAAGCACTTGGAATAGAAATAAGCTTGTAACGCCCAGATTTACACTGTTAATGAATTTTAAAAGAGCAACTGTTGAGTTATTATACTCGTATATTTGACGGTATGTTTGTGTACATTTGTAACTCCTTCCCAATTTAGTATATAGATAGACTATGGTCTTTTTTTTTTACTGTTGGGAAATGCATTTACGTATACTAACTACCTGTAGACAAACTGGTGGGACTCACCGGCTAGAAAAGCCAGTAGGTACTACCTACTAAAACCCAGCAAAACCTTCCCTATCGTAATGGGGCGTCGCAGGATCGCTTACGCATTTAACCACGACGCCCTGAGACAACAGGTCTGCCGAAGCAGACCACAACAACCATGGTGCTGTCCCCAAGGTCCACTCAGGAGCCACCCGCATGGTACACCGCCCACCGAATTGGGCTACTTCCCAGTACGTTTTTTGATTTAATGAGCCCCCACCACGATAAAGTGAACGCACGTTAAGGAGAGGGGGAGAAGGTGGGTAGGTAGGGGGAGTAACAAATTAACATAATATGTAGGTGTTTGCTTAGTTTGACATCTAAGGATGCATTCAAGCGAAGTAAGTCGCTAGTTCATAAAATTAGAAATGACTTTTGACTCAATCGAATTTAAACATCAAGATCCATTATCTGAGTGTTTGAAACAGCACGACGGCTACACACAAACGCAAGTTGTGTTGCATCAGTCGTTAATTTCCCACCATGTGATAATAAGCAATTACATTTTTTTATTTACTTAATTAACTGAATTGGTGAGAATTCGGAAAAATCCATAAAAATAATATACACATATACACATTATTAGTGTTGAGGACAATCGTTATGACATGACATCTTCCTGACGCAGTGGTCAGGGTAACTGTTTCCACGGCGGAGGCCGCGAATTTATGTACCTTCCGAAGCAAACAGCCAATAGTTGTTACAGACGGTATTCAACATAATTTGACATCAATAATTTGAAAGAAATAAATAAATGGCACCAAATTACCTAACAATATTTTTTAATTTTATATAAAAAATAATTTATATGTATAAATCAAATATGCTTTACATGCACTTTTGAACCGTAAATTTTACATTTTAAATTTAAATTAAAAATGTCAGTACCTATCTACGTCCGTGAGCAAACTTCCACCGATTCGGAAGGCATCTCTGCTGAAAAGATCCAGCGAGAATCTCAACAGTTGCTTTTTTTAAATATAATAACAACAGTTGCTCTTTTTAAATATAATAATAATTTGTATTCAGCCCTTTTTAACGTCTTACTGCTGGGCACGGGCCTCCCTTCAATACAAGGGAGATCAAGCCATAGTGCGAGTTGGCGGATTTCACATGTCTTTCGAAAACTTGCTAGGTTTTCGCAGACATGCAGACAAGAAATGATTCGCACATGAAAATATCAGAGGTGCGAGACCCGGGATTTGAACCCGCTTCACTCGGTGTCCCAAGCGAGCGCGTTACCACTGGGCTACCACTGCCTTAGTAATAATTTACAATATTCCAATGCAATAATTATGTTTTTACCCTACGTGAGTATTAACTAATAGTAATACCACACATATACATCAGCAAAGTATTCCGCGACGAAATAATATACTTTGCTCAATAATATATAGTTATTTTTGACCTAAATTGTTCAAATCACAAACTCAATATAGGCTGTGAAATTTTATTATACGAGTATATACATACACTTTATCCCATAAAAGACTTATTCACCATATTATTTAAAAAAGAAATCTATGCGTTAGTTTGGCCTTATTTCTAGCATTTTGTTTTCATTTTATATAAAGTGGTTTTATATACATATAGTAATAGCAACACTAAATAATATTAATGTTTTTTTTTAATAATAACAACCAATTGTTGTTGAATTATAATAATAACAACCAATTAAAATATATTTAATATTCTACAAGATTATTAAAATGTTTTTAAACCACTTCAGGATAATTTCTAAGAAATTAATTGTTAACTGAAACTCCGGTGTTCCCGCGTCCCTCAACACGTTAAAACAACCAATATTCATATATCTGCCATTTAGTCTCGTGAAGTCCTGACACATAGCAACCCAAGGGGTATTTTGTCATCTGTCATCTGTCTGTTCCCGCTGCGTCATAAATTAAAATTTTGATTGAATTCTTGGAGTTATGCTTTTAAATATTATTATGCACGTGGAGATCATTTATCTGTCAGTCTGCAGTCAGTGTAGCTCGACGAGGCTGAATAATTTGCAGATACGAAAAAAAAATCAATTGGCTCGTTTATATCTTTATAAAAACGTTATTTATGAAGTCTTTCTTTCTTTTTAAATAAAAAAAAAAAAAGAATAAGAAAGCATGCATTATGTTTTTTACTTTATTCGTTTAATATTCGTATTTCTGAGACAAAATGTAATCTCCTTTGAAGCTATAGATTAACCATATATTTTTCGTAATTACCTATAACCCATAGTGTAACCCATAGTGAAGTAATATTTCAAACAAGTTTTTGGATGGTTTGTTCGAGAACCCAAATTACTGATGTCATCCGGAGGCCAGATAATCTATGGGCCAAACAAGCAACTTCTTCGATCCCCCAAAACAGCAGACAAAGTGGTAGGCCCAGACGGAGATGGCGATATGATATTGTTTTTCAAGTTGATTGCAGATTAAAAATTCAACTAAATGTTTAAGTAGAATCCGCTAGTTGGGAAGCTGGCGGTGTTTGCACCACTATCGTATTTTGTAAGTGGTCAGTTGGTGTGTTAGTGGTCAACAGTGGTCATTTTTACCGATTTCAATTAAATGATTTCTGGCAGTAAACATAATTTTAACAATACGTAACTTCCTATTAGTGACAAAGTTTTTACAATCAGATCAGTATTTCAAAGATTACCTCATAAATACAAACTTACAAATATTATCTATTTATAATATACTAGCGACTCACCCTCGCTTCGCTTCGGGTTCGTCGCTCGTATCGGGAACCGTACATTTTTCCGCTATATATCATAATATAGTCTATAGCCTTCCTCAGTTAACGGGCTATCTAATGCAACGCGTTCAACCAAACAAACAAACAAACTCTTCAGCTTTATAATATTAGTATAGATTATAGAATCAAATAACTTATTCAAAGACATACAATGTGGAGTTAAGAGGCTGAAGGCAAAGAGGGGTTAGAAATTAATGTAGTAAAAAAATAATTCCTTTATATCAAAAATGGACGTTTTATGATCTAGTCCTAGCCAGGGGAAAAAACTGCCTTCGTCATTCAGCATAAAACACATTGTTCTTTTATTATTTAGATTTCATATGATAACATAAATTATTTATTTTACATACACGTATTATTTACACGTATAAACTAAAAATTAAACAATAGGTAACAGAAATACTGTTTAAATTTAATATTTACTTTAATATTTAAAATAAAATAAGCTTGTTACATGGAATAATATTTTCATATACATTTATCCATAGTTAATATTATAAATATAAAAGTGTGTTTGTTTGTCCGTTTGTCCTTTTACTTCGAAACAGAGTGATGGATTAGCGTGATTTTTTTATGTGGTAGATACTAGTAGTTGGAGGGCTGGAGTATAAAAACACAAGAACTCATCATACCTAGGGACCTAAACGCACCGAGGAACGAACCCTAGCGAAGCGAGGGTAAGTCGCTAGTAGTTATATAAATATTATGTTATCTTTATGACAATATAGTATTTCATGTCTTAGTGAGTACCACAGGCATAAGTGCAATTCTCAGCGATAAAAAAGTAGGGTAAGAATCTATTTTGACGATTAGTCTGGGTGCTTTAGGACTTAGCTATACCTATATTATTAATCGATACTAAGTCAACAACAAGTACTCATATAGACTTAAATTCGAAGGATAGAAAGATAAAATTGATTGAGATATGCCAATTTCTATAAATCTTCTTACCCGTTTTACTTACTCGCAAAACATTTATTGTATATATATGATATAATTGATTAATGTAACAATTTGTCTCGTGCGGGAGTCGAATTTCGAACCCATGACTCAGCATCGCAGTCAAACAAATAAATGTATCGGTAACCTGTATCTATCTAATACTAATATTATAAATAGGTACTGAACCGATTTAGATGAAAGGTAAGAAAATAGTTTAAGACCCTGGGAAGGATATAGGATAGTTTTTATCCCGGGAATCATTCCTTAAGAGGTTGAAAATAGGGAAGAAAGTTTGTATGGGGAATCAACCTAGAGACGAACCCGAGCGAACCGAGGGTGAGTCGCTAGTTAAATATAAATACGCAAAGATAAAAAAAAACAGTTTTGTACCTTTTTCATCTGTTTGTAAACCGGTTTTCTTTTTTTTATATATAAATTGTAACTATTGATGAGCATAGTGTTAGCGATAAAAAATAGTGGAAACTTTTTTTTTTTAATAGATGGCGCAGTTCAATTCATATAAATTTTCCTCAAATTTTAATAATTATTATGGCCGAATTTCGTCTATTGGACTAATATAATTTAAATAACATTTTTATGGAAGTATAAATGAATTGAATGAAGCTTTTTAACCTTAAAAATGTTGAGAAATCTCGAATGGAAAGGCGCCGGACGAGTGGACTGGCGCGGCGCGGAGTGACTTATTTTTGCAATTTGCAAACAAGAAACTCTTATTTTGAAATAACTTTATAATTATGTATAGTGTCTACGGTCGCTTATTCCTACGATATAATCACATGTGTATTGTAAAAATAAAGAAATACTTTATCTATTCTCTCTCATAGCATTTCCGTGTTTAATTATAATGGCTTTAAAAGTTCATAAGCTATATATATGAGGTTCTTATTTGATCGAGATAAAAAGATTATTTTAAATGTTACATACCTATTTTTATAATAACCAATGAATTAGACTGTGGTTGATTTGAATCAATTATAAGTAAAAATGAAATGCTTTTCTTTCAGTTTTACTCATCATTAAACATATTATTGTAATAGTTTTTGTATTATTTACGTAAGCATTAGTTTGTGTTGTGAACAAGTTTTATTTAGATTTTATATTATATTTATTTGTTTTTAAAATGCAAACGAAAAGAATTCTAAGCGACGAGGTCAATAAAAACGTAATATCAGTTAATATTAATATCATAATTCTTTAAAATCAAATCGCGCCATAAAATAAAAAAATAAAAAACAGATTAAATAACTACTCACAACAATAAAACCTTCTTAAAATATTTTTCACACACGCACAAAAAAACAAACGTTATATTGTAATAATACAAATGTGTTAAAATTAACTCGCGAGTTTTTTAGCAAAAGACACAACAACCTCCTTTGAGAGATAATTTTGAACTGACGTTCCTACTTCCTTAGAAACCAGTTGTGTCACGTGTGACAGGCGATAATTAACCCTTAAACATTGAATGTTTTTACTAATAACATGTATAATATTCTTGTATGCAGTTTATGCATTTTTATTATATTAAATTCTGCTTTATTTTTTCTTTTAGTTAGGCAACGCTTTTGCATTTTCAATATTTATGATTTTAGCTTTTTGAATCAATTTGTTAATTTTAAAAATTTGGTTTTTTAAATACTTGCCTTTGACCTTTTTTTTTTTGGTGTCGTTTTAATTATAATAATCGTAAGCTATTTTGATTACTAAAACATAGGTACTAACTTTCCTAGTGACCCAGGTTAAAATGTTTTTTTCGCCCGTGTACAATGCGGACCATCTTTAGTCAAAGAGAATGTCACCATTAGTGTCAGACTAAAAATGACGCAAGGGCCGCGTATGTGGGTATGCCGAAAATTAACGAGGTTCAAAACCAAGGTCTCACACCTCTAATATTTTCGCAAATCATTTTAAATATCATTAACGTTTGCCTTACGGCGAAGAAAAACATCGTGAAAACCCCGCATATTTAAGAGACTAGATTTCGAAGGATATATGAAGTCCGCTAATACGTACATACTCAGAGTTGCGGTAGTAGCCTTGACGACTCTAGCATTGGAACTTTAAAACCGCTCTATTATTATACATAATCATAAAAATATATATTATGGCGAAATTTTAAGGGTTCAGTACATATATATAATATAAGGGTTCAGTACATATACAGTGACTAAATATGTTTATGTCAAATGTAGTATATAATATTGAATATTTTATTTCTACTAGGTGTTCGCCTAGCTCATCGCTATAACCATGAGATGAAAAAAAAAGGATAAAATGAATCACTCGAATGAATAAAACTCGTCAATAGCTAGGTACTAAACGAAATAAAAAAATAAAATCGGTTGACAAACAAAAGAAAAAAGGGCACTGTTTTCCTATTTCTGTTTATCTTTGTCTATTTATTCATAGATTATTTTCTTTACAAAATTATTAGCGATTAGAACTGGCTTTATTGGAGGAACAAATTGCCAGTTGGATTACTGTTAGTGGCTTTTCTCATTAATATTTCCATATGTACCTACCTTTATTTAATATTATGAATGTTAAAGTGTGTTACTTGGTTATTAATTGTCACTTTTTTTAACGCAGCTACGGATTAAGGAATCGGCGTGATTTGCATAGAGATTCAAGATAAAGATGTTTAGGAGTGATTTAGGGTGATTTCTATACATTACATCAAGTGATTATTGCAGCATATTACAAGAAATTACCTAAGGCTCCGTGAAGCACTAGCGGAACGAGGATGGCTACTCATAATTTTACGTATATATTGCAGCATTTTTAAATCACTTATTTCAGAATGAATAAAACCTTATCGTATATCTCACGGAAATCAAATAATTTAATTATTAATATTATACTAATGTATGCCTCGGTGGTGTAGTGGCTAGCATGTACGGCTGCACACCCGGAGGTCCTGGGTTCGAGTCCCAGGTCGGGCCAAGTTTAGTTATTGAGTCTTTCTGTCTAGTAAGCCTCAGTAGCAGCCCGGAGTTGGGAAGTTGGCGGTGTTTCACCCCCGTGCCTCGGAGAGCACGTAAAGCCGTCGGTCCTGCGCCTTAACTCTCACCGGTCGTGTCGAATAGTCGTCCCATCGGAGTTTGAGAGTGACAGGAATAGAGAGTGCACTTGTGTCTGCGCGTGCATTTGTGCACTATAATATCTCCTGCGCAGTTGGCTAGTCTCAATGAGATTGGCCGCCGTGGCCGGAATCGGTCAGGAGGACATTACTAATGTCATAAAAATAAATGTGTCTGTCTGTTGACTGTACTTATTCCATGTAATATGGCACTTTGAAACCTCAGATAGGGAATAGAGATCCTAGATGCTTATTGAAAGTACCTTAAACCTAAAAAACCTAAACTTACTATAGCACGCACGAGATGCAGATCACATTTTAGTAATGTAATTGGTTAAGCTAGTAGTTAGTCTGAACGGCTGTAAAGTTTGAGGTCGTGGTCTAAGTTCTGAATCATGACAGAAGGGTATTTGGATTTTTTTTAAAAGTTCGATTCTGGCACGCATCCTTATTCGTAAATAAGTAGAAAGAAAAAGGGTAAGTTTAGAAGAGTGACTGTTATAACGATGCTCTCCTTCCTATCTGCAAAGGAGGGACGGTAAAAAATAGTAGACGTATCATTTTTGACATCAACACAATTTAAGTGTTAAATAATTAAACAAAGTAGGTTTGAATTTAAATCAATAAGCAAAATTCTACACTCCATTTATTTTTTCACGCATGTCCATTCAAGGTTTATGATTATTTTAGATGTATTCGTGAAAATAACCTCATTTAACTGAGAATTTATTTATAGTTTATAGATGGCAAGGATTTTTCAAAATTCAACATAATAATGTGTTTAACACGATTATATGCATTTTTTTGTAAATAAATGTAAAAATGTGAATGTAAAAATATAAAAATTGAATATGGATATTCCTCAGACTTGTATAGAGTCCGCCAAAATTAATGTCAAAGTCAAAAATATTATTGTGATTTGCTGTTTATTTTTTTTCTTTTCTCTATGGCTTAGAGTTGCGTTAACAGACGCAATTTTGCTGTTTATACTATACTACATATCGTTGACTTTCTGAGTCGAATCTGTACATTAAATATTTTTTTAAAAGGTAACTAGGGACGAACCCGATCGGAGCGAGGGTGAGTCGCTGGTATATTATAAAACATGCATTTTTATATATCTATACTATAATAAAGCAGTAACTTAGCGAAATCTGTACATGAAATATTTTTTAAAAACAATGACTGTAACGTATTATGTATACGATATAGACCCCAAAACAATAGTTATTAATTTTTTTGTCTGTTTGTCTGTTTGTCTGTTTGTCTGTTTGTCTGTTTGTCTGTACGCGTTTCACGCAAAAAGTAATGAACCGATTTCAACGAAATTTTGTGAACTGATAACTTATTACTCGGGTCAACATTTAGGATAACTTTTACTTTTGGAAAACCTTTGTTTCCCGCGGGAAATCGCAATAACTGGTTTTATCGAGTCCTCCTTAGGAACCCTCCGCTGGCTAAACCTAAAGACATACATCAAAACAATGTACTAAAAAATTGTAGATCTTCAAAAGGCCAACAGAAATATCTACAACAGTATATGTCTATCTCTCAAGGTACACTCGCAATACCTATTCTTATCTATACCTATAGCAAAACTAACATAGTTAAATCGATGTGCGCGTTTCACGCAAAAAGTACTGAACCGATTTCAATTAAATTTTGTATAGTGATAGCTTATCACTCGAGTCAACATTTAGGATACCTTTTACTACAGGCACATTTTTCGTTCCCGCGGGAAAACGCAATGACTGGTTCTATCGAGTCGTCCTTAGAAGTTTATATGGCTAACGCTGGCTGAACCTTAAGAGATAAATCAAAACAATGTACTAGAAAATTGTAGGTCTTAAAAAGTTCTACAGAAAAGTTCTCAACGGTATATGTCTATCTCCTAAAGTACACTCGCTATAACTATTTTTATTAAATGATATTACTGTTTTCTTATACGAGTACGTTATCTATACTATAATAAAGCAGTAACTTAGCGAAATCTGTACATGAAATATTTTTTAAAAACAATGACTGTAACGTATTATGTATACGATATAGACCCCAAAACAATAGTTATTAATTTTTTTGTCTGTTTGTCTGTTTGTCTGTTTGTCTGTTTGTCTGTTTGTCTGTACGCGTTTCACGCAAAAAGTAATGAACCGATTTCAACGAAATTTTGTGAACTGATAACTTATTACTCGGGTCAACATTTAGGATAACTTTTACTTTTGGAAAACCTTTGTTTCCCGCGGGAAATCGCAATAACTGGTTTTATCGAGTCCTCCTTAGGAACCCTCCGCTGGCTAAACCTAAAGACATACATCAAAACAATGTACTAAAAAATTGTAGATCTTGAAAAGGCCAATAGAAATATCTACAACAGTATATGTCTATCTCTCAAGGTACACTCGCAATACCTATTCTTATCTATACCTATAGCAAAACTAACATAGTTAAATCGATGTGCGCGTTTCACGCAAAAAGTACTGAACCGATTTCAATTAAATTTTGTATAGTGATAGCTTATCACTCGAGTCAACATTTAGGATACCTTTTACTACAGGCACATTTTTCGTTCCCGCGGGAAAACGCAATGACTGGTTCTATCGAGTCGTCCTTAGAAGTTTATATGGCTAACGCTGGCTGAACCTTAAGAGATAAATCAAAACAATGTACTAGAAAATTGTAGGTCTTAAAAAGTTATACAGGGAAGTTCGCAATATTATATGTCTATCGCCTAAGGTACACTCGCAATTACTATTTTTATTCACTACTCGCGACTCACAGGTTGACTTATCAACGTTTAGCTCAGTTCAGCAGTGAAACGTAACTAGGGACGAACCCGAGCGAAGCGAGGGTGAGTCGCTAGTTTATAATATAATAATATTGTAAGTTGTATAAATATAATATTTATGTATTCAATAATATTCATCCCTTTTTTTAATGTTGGGAAATGACCACCTGTAGACATACAGGTGGTTATGTGGGACTCACCGGCTAGAAAAGCCAGTACTATTTTATTTTATTTTTTATTATAAGGGAAAACCAACAAAAGATAGATTAATATAGTATGATATTAATATACTAACAATTAGATAAATGTTCTTTTAATTACAGGTTATCACAACATGCAATATCATGTCAGTGACATTAATGACTACATGATGATAATATTACCCACTAAAACCCAACAAAACTTCCCCCGTTTTAATGAGGCATCGTAGGATCGCTTACGCGCTCAATCAAGATGCCCCAACTGCCGACGGCGGGCCATCTCCTAAAGCGTTTCTTGGCTTCACGTCCCGCTGAACTGCCGGACGCTAATGAGCTCCCCCAACACCACGAAAATTTACATACATACTAATCTATACTAATATTATAAAGCTAAAGAATTTGTTTGTTTGTATGGTTGAACGCGCTAATCTCAGGAACTAGTAATCCAATTTGAAAAATTCTTTTCGCATTAGATAGCCCGTTAACTCAGGAAGGCTATAGGCTATATATCATCCCGGAGAAATGTACGATTCCCGTGGGATAGATTTGTTTTTGTCTAGGGGCGAACCCGAAGCAAAGCGAGGGTGAGTCGCTAGTTATAATTATAAGAGATAGATGTACCTACAACGTTGATTTAAAACAACGTACATGAATTACACTTTTTAACAAAACACAGCCAATAAACATTTATAAGGGAACCTTCATACGTCTATTATCCGAAGTAAGGTTGTCTTTCACCCTACTAACGGATGAAAAGTTTGTATTAAACATAATATATAATACATACATTAACTTATCGCAGATGAGATGCATAATTAAAATATAATCATAAAAAAATGTTTTTAAGTTTCTTGTTGAATATTTTACCCACGTCAAAGTAAGTCTAGTTTTATTTGAAATATACAGTTTTAATTCTATTAGACGACTCAGCACAATTCTAGTTATAGTTATATATGGGATGCCGTCATTCGTGAATGAGTATAGTGATGGATGGTCTAAATCTAAATATATAAAAAATATTTTAAAGAAAGGAGAGACCAAAAATTATGCAGAGTTAAATAAAGTTCAGACCAAAAGTTATAATAAGGTTACTTATTTACGATATTCATTTTTTATCATCTTTACGACTTTATAACTCAGCAACTACAGCAAACAGAAAAGTCACTTAAAACACTTAAAACTCACCCACAATTACGTATTTATGTGTTTTTCTTTTTCACTATTCGTTTTATCACTTTACTTACCACTTCGTTACGTGTATGGAGAGCCATTCCTATATTTTCTAATAATTTAAATACAGAATTGTCACCTGCCTATCTACTCGTATCTATATAACTTCTAGATAAAATAAAATACGTACAGACGGACGTAACGAAATTATAAAAAAAATCGTTTTTGCCTTCAGTCAGCTGCAGATGTTATAGTGCAGCGCGTATACGCGCAGGCACAATGTGCACTCTCGTGTCTATGCCTGTCACTCAAAAATTGTGGTCTAAGCAGGTCTAATAGCATAATAATCTATACTAATATTAAAAAGAGGTTTGGTGGTTGTTGCGAGATATGTGACAAGACACAAATAAAAGTCTATGTACGTCACGAATTAAATTGTAATAAAAAGTCAACACACACGTAAAAACAGTACAGAAGGAATAACTTAGGGAGATACACAATATACAAAGAGTTACAGCACAAACGCAAGAAGTCCACATACAAATTCACGAAAAACGATTAAATTATATAAAACAAGTAATTAGCGTCAGATAGTAAAGCATCGACTGTTTGCTTAGTAAAAATCACAAGTGGCCGGTAGGAGACAAACAAATTCCGATCTGCCGTATACTACGGGTTTCGCGCGGCTATGCTTGTGATTTATTGGAAAGTGAAGAAATATTAATTAATAAATATAAATAATTAAGTTTATGTGTTGTGTGTATGTAGGTGTGTGTGTAATATAATATTAATACGTAAATTAAATATTAAATAAAATATAAATATTATTAAATGGACAGTTTAATATATAAATATGATAAACTAAATATATGTATTATGTTATAAGTCACCTACATCACTCCCCTCCAGAGGCCGTGTCTACGGACGATAAAAATCAGGGAAGTGTACTCTGCGTCCCGAACGTGTTGTTTTTACAGGACATTCCTTAGCAGGTGAAATGTCCTGTCGGGGTGAGGATGAGTCAGATGACAGTATATAGGCCGGTTTGAGGCGGTCTATGGATACTGTCTCATCTTTATTTCCCACGCGAATTGTGAAGGTTTTAGCACTTCTCTTAAGCACTTCGTATGGCCCAGTGTAAGCGGGTTGAAGTGAGCCACGTAGCACTTCATCCCTAAGGAATACGTGACTACAGTGGGCTAAGTCCTTAAAAACGAAGGCTCTGCGAGATTTGGAGTGGTGCTGAGGTGGAACTGGACGTATGCTGTTGGCAAATGACTTCATACGGGCTGAGAAATCCGTGATGTCGGTGGTACTGGGCGCGACATCATGGCCTAGAAATTCGCCAGGTAGGCGCAGTGGCTCACCGTACACCAACTCAGCCGATGAAGCCTGGAGGTCTTCTTTGAAGGCACTCCTGATGCCGAGAAGCACGAGTGGAAGTGACTCGGTCCAGTTCGCGTCAGCGTGACAGGTAATTGCTGCCTTCAACTGCCGGTGGAATCGCTCCACCAAACCGTTGCACTGTGGGTGGTAAGCCGTCGTCCTACGGTGATCGAAACCGATGGATCTAGACAGCTGTTGGAATAAGGCCGACTGGAATTGCCTGCCTCGATCGGTTACGATCTCGGTAGGACAACCATATCGGGCCACCCAACAGGAAATGAACGCTTTGGCCACTGTTTCGGCGGTGATGTCGGTAATAGGCACAGCTTCCGGCCATCGCGTAAATCGATCGACGGCTGTGAGGCAATACCGATAATCACCAGCAGGCGGTAGCGGGCCGATCAGGTCTATATGGACGTGTTTGAAACGCGCTGAAGGTAAATCGTGCGTACCTAAAGGTGAGGCAACGTGTCTAGTTACCTTCGAGCGCTGGCAAGACAAACACGCCTTAGCCCATTCACGGCAGTTTTTCCGCATCAATGGCCAGACGAAACGTTGGGAAACGAGTTTGGCTGTGGCATTGGCGCCAGGATGGCTGAGTGAGTGAAGGCAGTTAAATACCTGCTGACGCAGTTGTTGGGGAACGAAAGGTCTGGGTGTCGGTGTACTGACGTCGCAGTACAAGACAGTACGACTCCCAGGAATGGTCGTTCTTGTTAGGCGAAGAGAAGAGTCGCCTTTGAGATGCTCTGCCAGCTCTGGATCTGTGGCTTGGAGCTTGGCCATCACTTCAAGATCGACTGGCACCTGCAGTTCATTAACGCGCGACAAAGTGTCGGCGACCAAGTTGTCTTTGCCGGCAATGTGGACAATGTCGGTGGTGAACTGCGAGATGAAGTCAAGGTGTCTATACTGGCGTGGCGAACAGTTACTTTTCCGCTCATGGAAAGCGTAACATATTGGCCTATGGTCAGTATAAACCGTGAAGTGAGTGGCTTCTAGCATGTGCCGAAAGTATTTTATGCTCTCATAAATAGCAAGGAGCTCTCTATCGTACGGAGAATATTTTACCTGCGATGGGCTCAGCTTGCGAGAGAAAAATGCTAACGGCTGCCAGTCTCCATCCTTCAGCTGCTGCAAGACTGCACCTATCGCCGTATCAGAGGCGTCAGTTACTAGTCCCAGCTTAGCTTGTGAGTCTGGATGGGCTAAAAGGGCAGCATCACAAAGACTCTTCTTGCAAGCCTCAAATGCGCGCAGTGAATCCCCCTCTATGACGACTGGATGGGAAGCTTTGACCGATCCGGTCAGCAAGGTATTTAATGGCGCTTGAATTTGAGCGGCGTTAGGTAAAAATCGCCTGTAAAAATTTACCATCCCCAAAAATCGTCGGAGTTCTCGGACGGTTTTTGGAGGTGGGAACTGCGATATGGCCTGTACCTTGCTGTCCAGAGGTTTAGTGCCCCTTTCAGAGATTTGATACCCAAGAAACGTTACCTCAGACGCGCCGAAAACACATTTGGCAGTATTAACAAGTACGCCATAATCGCGCATACGTTCGAAAAGTTGACGTAGGTGGTCTTCATGTTCGCGTGCAGTTTTACTGAATATTAAAAAATCGTCTAAGTATGGGTAACAAAAATCGAGTCCGCGAGTTAACTCGTCTACAAATCTCTGAAAGGTTTGACCGGCGTTCCTTAGTCCAAACGTCATATAGGGGAATTCATATAGACCGAAAGGTGTGGTAATGGCGGTCTTGGGAATATCCTCTTTTGCGACAGGGATTTGGTTGTAGGCCTTAACTAAATCTATAACTGAGAATACCGTACAACCAGACAAATTGTGTGAAAAATCGTGAATATGACGAATTGGGTACTGGTCCGGTATTGTTCGCGCGTTAAGTTGGCGATAATCGCCACAAGGACGCCAGCCGTTGTCTTTTTTGGATACAAGGTGAAGAGGTGAAGCCCATGGACTGTCAGACGGACGTGCGGTCCCATTCGCTAACATGACATCGAATTCGTTTTTTGCGATTTTTAGTTTGTCGGGGGCGAGGCGTCTAGGGGTGCATGATACAGGTGGACCTGGTGTAGTACGTATGTGGTGTGTAGTGTGATGCTTTGCGATTCCCGGAGTACCAGCAGGGCGTGTTATTTCCGGAAATTCGGCTAAGATTTTATGATAAATACTATCACCACCCGTTATTACCTTAACACTAGATACATTATTTCTTACATCTAAACATGCTACAGTGCTGACATTAGTTAGGCTATCAATAAGTTTTTGTTGGCTGACATCGACGATGAGGCGGTAATGTGATAGAAAATCTACACCTATAATAGCTTTTGTGACGTCAGCTACGACAAATTGCCACGGATAGTTCCGACGTAAGCCTAAATTAAGATTTAGCTGTATGTAGCCGTACGTATCAATAGCAGAACCATTGGCAGCACTGAGCTGATATGAGGTTTTACACCTGCGCTCACGAAGCGCGGAAAGTGGGTACACACAAATATCACTACCAGTGTCAATTAAATATTGTATACCGGTGCTGCGGTCCTTAATGAAAAGACGACCCGTGCTGGAACTGTGACAGTTGTTGGTCGTCATTACCAACTGCTCTGAGCGTTTCCGGGCTAAACGGGATGTTGAACGCCCGCGTCGACTTTCATCTCTGCGACGTTCAGTCGGTCGCAAACGGCGTTGAGATTGCATAGTCAAAGCACTCACCTGTCTTGTCAGTTCTGATACCTGACGTGCTAACTGGTCAATCGGTGATACTGCTGCTGATGATGTTGCCGCGGCCGCTTCGACGTGGTACGTCGGCACCGCGATGTCATGGACGCGGTCAGCCAGGTCGGCGAGTGCGTCTAGGGGTAGCGTCGCCTGCGATGCAAGAATCGGCTGCATGGATATAGGCAGACGGCTGGTCCAAATGGTTCTCACGAAGTCCTCGGGTGTCTCGGATCCAGCAAGATGTTGTAGGTGGCGCAGGAACTGTGATGGCTTACGAGTGCCTAACTGCTCGTGCGTTAACAGCTGCTTAACCTTATTGTCTAGAGATGCCGATAGTCGCTTGATAAGCTCGTCCTTTAATCGTTGGTAGTCTGGGGGTCCGGTGAGAACGTCCTCAACCTCGGCAGCATACTGTCTGTCGAGTGTAGCCAGAATGTGGTAAAATTTTGTCGTGTCATCGGTCACTTGCATAATTGCGAATTGTCCTTCAACCTGCGCGAACCATATCGCTGGTTTTTCAGGCCAAAACGGTGGTATCCTGATTTGCGGAGGTGGCTGTGAAAGTGGAGTACATTTAACGGGCGTCGCCATCTTGGCACGCGGTCGACGTTGACGCAAAGTAACATGACTCTGCGATTTTTCCGCCTCCGATCCGCTCGATCCCGGGCTTGCTGAGTGCATGGACATTATTCTCCCTGGTGTTCTGTGCGGGGTCACCAGTTTGGTGGTTGTTGCGAGATATGTGACAAGACACAAATAAAAGTCTATGTACGTCACGAATTAAATTGTAATAAAAAGTCAACACACACGTAAAAACAGTACAGAAGGAATAACTTAGGGAGATACACAATATACAAAGAGTTACAGCACAAACGCAAGAAGTCCACATACAAATTCACGAAAAACGATTAAATTATATAAAACAAGTAATTAGCGTCAGATAGTAAAGCATCGACTGTTTGCTTAGTAAAAATCACAAGTGGCCGGTAGGAGACAAACAAATTCCGATCTGCCGTATACTACGGGTTTCGCGCGGCTATGCTTGTGATTTATTGGAAAGTGAAGAAATATTAATTAATAAATATAAATAATTAAGTTTATGTGTTGTGTGTATGTAGGTGTGTGTGTAATATAATATTAATACGTAAATTAAATATTAAATAAAATATAAATATTATTAAATGGACAGTTTAATATATAAATATGATAAACTAAATATATGTATTATGTTATAAGTCACCTACAAGAGGTAAAATTTGTGAGTTTGTGAGTTTGTAATGTTGTGAGTTTGTGACATTGTAGGGGGTAATCTCTCGACCTACTGAACCGATTTAGATGAAATTTGGTAAGAAGATAGTATGAGACCCTGGCAAGGATTTTATTGCAGAAATCATCTTTTATGAGGGTAAAAATGTGGATGAAAGTTTGTATTAGGATGCAAGCTAAGGACGAACCCGAGCGAAGCGAGTCGTTAGTAGCCTATATGTTATTACAGGTCATAGTGTATTTTCCATCCAATGTGTGTTAACGGTGTCGTAGTAGTGGTCCAGCCGGACGCGATGCTAAGAAACGCACTGCGAGGTAGCCCATTTCGGTGGGCGATGTGCCATGCGGGTTGCTCCTTGTACTTATCTGATAGCAGTGTGGACCGTAGGAGCAATCTTATTGAGAAATTCCTTTCGGAAATTTGTGTATGTTTTGACGATTCCTTTTCGAAAAATAGGATGAACCTCGAGGGTGAAATTTAAACTTTTTTTTAATATTTTTATTAAGGTTTTTTTATTCTCATAGGACATGTCAGTTTCAACGTAGGTATCGTAACTTAATATTAAGACGAGGCTCCCCAAATTTAATGCTGATTTGCCTGGATATTCTATGTATACCAAATATCAAATCAATGTGATAATTTAAACATATGATTTTTCAAACCTTTTTCTAACATAGTGTAAACATAGAAACACAATTGAATGAAATTTTCTCGAGAGTTTTATTTTTTTTAAATATGCCTTTTTTAGAGATTATTTGGTTTTTCCTTGAAAGCTACTTCAGTTATATATGTAAAATAAATACTCACAGAAGGAAAATATAGTTTATTACCCACTGCCAAGGCAAAATTTATCTTGACCAATTATTATTCTCATAATAAATTAAATTAGATTTTAGACTTACGTCCTTTAGTTCTGTGCAAGAATAAGGTCGATCGGATATTCGATATTCAGCCTTATTCGCTAGCACCTTAGGTGCAACGGCGATAGTGATTCAGTCGGCCGCTGGCCCTTGACGAGGTAGGACCTATGTCTCTTTTACTAGCGCACGGCCTCCCCGCTAATTTATCGAAATATTCATTCCTTGGACATAGTGTAAAAAAATCAACGCTTTTACTTTTTATACGTAGCTTTGTCAAAACAACTTTAAAACGTTCATACATTTAAGGTTGAATTTACATTATTGTATACTTTTTTAAACTAGAATTACCTAAACACAATTAGGTTTTAAGAGAACTTTTGCATAGGATTGTTTTCGTATCTAGTTTAGTGATCGATGAAATCATAAGTAAACAAATTCCGATTTGCCGTATACTACGGGTTTCGCGCGGCTATGCTTATGATTAACATTTAATATGAATAAATAATATAATTAATAAATATAAGTAATTTATTATACGCGTTGTGTGTATGTAAGTGTGTGTATATAACATACATACGTACATAATATGTACGCTTATCACTTTTGTACTAGGTTCTTTTTTTCTAGAGTTTACAAGTGTGTTATCAGTATGAACTTTCGTTTCGTTTCGTGGTGGTATAAGTGGGTATGAAAAAGTTTTTATGTAAGATGTTGATAATATTGTTTTCTCTGGTATTAGATAATCCGATTATAAAAATGCGTATAATAATAGGAAGATATACTTCACGCACCCAGAACAGCTGCATTTTTTATTTTTTTCTAAAAGTCTATGTTGCGGGACGCAGACATACACCCAAACCTCTATATATGATCTGTGCCCAAACACACTCTTACCGATTCTGCCACGACTTCATCAAGCGATTGTGCGCGTAGGATTTGGACGCGGGTTTCACATAAATCTACATGTAATATACCTACCAAATTTCATAAATATAAAGTGGACTTAGCTAACTTAGTAAGTAGGTATATCATAATAAAACATAGGGAATGTTTGTCCCTCAAGGATAATGCTGATTTCTATGACAGAAATAATTTTCAAATCGGACCAGTAGATACCTAACTACATATGTAGATCAGCAGATTATCTTCATACTTATAACTTTACCTTTTATTATGTACATATGCCATTTTAAATTTACTGAAGACCTTTTGGGAATATATTATTCACATCATAATAACGTCGAAGTTTTTTTATGTAAAATAAAGCAGTATGTAAAGTTAGTGTAAATATGTTATTTGAAGTGGCGTCCCTGGTGGAATAGGCACAGTGGTTAGTGAGCGCAATCAGCTGAGCCCGGGCGTCAAGCGGTTAGAAAACCAAGCGTTTAGAAAAAAAAGCGAATAATAAATAAAAAAATATTTCGCACATTATGAACCACGTATTTCGCTTTGCAAGCCAAGCATGAGTTGGTGTAGCGGTATGACCTCGGACTATAATAACGATCATCGTAGGTTCGATTCTCCATATGCATAGACGCTTTTTTCCTTTTTCTCAATTTATACATTGAATTTTGAATTTTCATGTACAAAGTTTTTTCGTATGCGCTTTAATTACTATTCCTTGTTGAAAAGTCCAAAATCCCATTTTTCTTTATCATTTCTATGCCTTTTGCATATCTATACATATAAAAAAACAATAAATGATAATAAATAAATAAAATATTAATTTCTCTGCATAATTGAAAAATGAATAATATATAAAAATTGAAAAAAAGAAAAAATCGTCTCAGTACAGGGATACGAACCTACGACCACAGAGTGTCTTGAGCGAGCTCTCACCGCTACGCCAACTAACGCTTAGTAAGTATTTCGAAATAAGTGGTTCATAATCATAGTCCTTCAATTGCTTTTCATTATTTTTAATTCAATATTACAAAAGTTACATAATAATTTGTAAATTTCTAAACATCATACCAATAAAAACATAAGTAACTTCCTGATCAGATTCCTAAAGTATCCATATGAATATATAAATAATTGAATAAAATATAATTTACATATTCAATATTTACTCAAATTCATTTATTGCATAGGGATAAATGTCTTAGCTTTTCGCGATTACTAAGTATATACTTATTATAATAAAACAAAGTGTTACCGGATCAATGCCCGTATTTTAAATTCCAATAATATTAAAAACAAATTAATGTAATAAGTTGGGCTTCTGCCTACAGACGCGCTTGCGTACTCTGTGACGCTTGGCCTACAGTTGTGAGTTCACGCCGGCGACGTGAGCGCACAGCTCGCTTTGCGGGAGGGTAGGTAGCGTTAAATGCCTACTTCGCGCGGACAGCCTGGTCTTAAACCCTTTAAACCAAATCAAATGGAGTCAGGATTATTTAGTTAAGAAGTAATTTTCATCTACACGTATTTACAGAACTACTCTGTTTCTACAGAATACTTTATAAATATGTTGACTGAGATTAAAAATTTTTGCGTCCGAAGTAAAATTAAAGTACCCACTAATAGTGGAATCTGATCTGCATTATGATGCTGTCAAACAGAACATTGAGAAGTTCTAAGAACAGATGATGTTTCAATGATAACGTCTGGGAATAAAGAAGTGATTACAAGAGCCAACATTCAAAAACAAAAAAATATACCTATATATTAGATTCCCTCAAAAATCTTATACGCTACGTGTTTAGTGTCGTCTGGTGGGTTAGTATAAGCACTTAATAATTATGATTATTTATAATGTGAGGCATACTTAATTACTTTTAAGTTGATTAATCTATACATATAATAAAATTCTGAGTCGAATCTTTAGTCATTATCGGCACAGAAGCTGAATCTATAGTTTTTAGAATTTTTATCTGTCTGTCTGTCTGGGAACGTACGAGTATTATGAGGAAACCACTGGACAGATTTTGATGAAATTTGGTATGATGATAGCGGTTATCCGGGTCAACATATGGGATACTTTTTACTATGGAAAAATAACTCATCTCTGAGAAATGTATGTAAACGTTATAACGTAACTATACGAGTATAGGGACGAACCGGAGCGGAACGAGAGTGAGTCGCTAGTTATATTGTACCTAATAATTAACAAAAAGTTCACATTTAACATAAAAATAGAAAACAACAAAACATTTCAACATAAATCCGCCATTATCGCAGCTGTTAAACAAATATTTATTTTAACGATTATAACACATTTGCATAATTTAACGAGGTAATGTCAAAATACTTAGGAACGCCTTTTGGCTCAGTTGCGAAGTTTTGTTCCTAGTAGTAGATGCCGAAGATTACGTTTTAAGTTTTCATGTTAAGTAGGTATATGTATGTTTTTATGTTAAGTAGGTATAGGTATATGTAGGAAAACAAAAACAAACCTATTCCACGGGAACCGTAATTTTTTTCCGGAATAAAAAGTAGCCTATGTGTTATTCCAGACTATAATCTATCTCTGTGCCAAATTTCATTCAGATCCGTTCAGCCGTTCTGGCGTGAAAGAGTAACAAACATACATACATCCATACTCACAAACTTTCACATTTATAATATAAGTATAGATGTATTTATATGTAGGTATATGTATTATATATAAGTAGGTACATGTATTATGTATTGAGTCTTGGGAAGCAAATTATGTTATACCTCATCTGGTTGCTGTATGGTTGTACGCACCTTTTAATAATTTAATTTATTTAAATTTCTAAGTTCTAATCTATTCTAAGAGTGGTTTATTTATTATTGTGACATTACTATGAGTATATCCTGATATTAAGGCTGAAAATAGAGTGTATAGGTATTTTAAAATGTACGTGAATGACGTTAGAATATTATGCTCATTATATTAAAATTTAATATTTATACAAGTGATTCAAAAGTCTTAAAATTTAAAGCGATGTAAGGTCAAAGGCGGTTAATTGTCTAATATACTCGTATGAATAAATTAAAAATTTTTAGAATTAAGTAAATTATAAGTTAAAAAAGAAGTTTATATTTTAAATGGCAAGAATTGGAAATTTTATCATTTATATACCTACAACTCTCACCTACTTAGACTTCAACTATATCATCTATGTAAATATATTGTGTAGTACTCACGTAAGTACTGCGGGTTGGTAAATGTGGAAAAGCCTGTTTCCACCTTTTATACAATAAACCCGATCAGATCACATCAAGAGATAGCAAACACATAGAAATATTCTTATTTTTGCATTCATTATTATATTAGTTAGGATATAATATTGGCTATTTTAACGTTTAGTTATTTTTATATTATTATTATAAATTTCTCAGAGATGATATATTTTCCCGCAGTAAAAAGTATCCTATTCGTTGACCCGGATAACCAGCTATCATCATACCAAATTACATCAAAATCCGTCCAGTAGTTTTCTCATGATGAGTTCCCAGACAGACAAAAAATTTTAAAACTATAGATTTGGCTTCTGTATGGATAATAATGTCTATTTCAATAAGATTTTTCAAATAGGTAATATTAAATGTACAGATTCGTCTCTTAATTTTATTATATGTTACAGTCACAACTATTCTTTAGTCAAAACTACTTTTGACTAAAGAGGTTCAAAAGTACTTTTGACTGCAGGCTTTGGTCAATAGCAATTTAGCAAAACTGATATTGACCAAAGCCTGCAGTCAACACTACTTTTAACTCATTTTGTCAGTCAAAAGTGGTTTTGACCACGAAAGAGTTCTGACTGTAACATATAGATTTAGTAAGAAGGCACATATGACGTCATATATGTTGTGTGTGGTCGCGTCCAGGAAAGCCTTTATGTTAGTCTAGACTATAAGCTATATCCATACTAAAAAAGCAATTTTGTTGAATCGTTACAGTTCGAAGATGTTTCAAACAAATACAACCACTCACAACCTTTGTTATTTAGAGTAATTTAGTCTTTATGCCTGCAACATATTTTCTCCCGCGACTCAAAAACACGCACGCACGAGCATATCGCAATTTATATTTCGACCGATAAAGTGTATTTATTCTTTGTATAATGTTTATAAAATTAAAAATAAAGTATCCACAGATGATTAAATAATTAGAATTGCTACTGTAAATGTGTAGTACTGTCAACTTATGTTATTAGTACCAAAAAGCGCCACAAGGGTAATCTTATCATTATCAGTAGAAACTGAACTCATTAGAATGCTTTTCCCCATCGATCATTTTAAAATCTAAGGATATTACCTTGGATTTTTTCGCGAATATCGACATTAACTATTAACTACACAAAAATAACACCTTGACCTACAATTCCTAAACAAAAGTATTGTCTCTTATCATATCACAACATATAGTATCACTGATAACAGTGAGTCAGATGGGCGTCGCACACACATTGCCAGTTGTGTTATTACGTTTTTCATATAAAACATTTATTGTCTTTTGAACTTCTATTGAAATTGGGCAGAATTTACAGTCGACTTCAGGATTTCAGTGATTTTAGTGGTAAAAATCGGAAAACCGTGAACATTACCAGTTAATTTCGCTTTAGAACAAAGCTAGTGTGACTTTCAAAATATCGAAAAACCCAAAATGTTTGTCAAAAACGTGTTCGATTAATTAGAAGTTTCATGAAAGACGTTGTGTCGGATTCATTCTAATGTTATTTTGTTGTGTTTTGTAACGATTGGTTCCAAAATGAGTATTAAGAGAGTTGAAGCAGACGTGGAGGACGGCAGGGCGAAGGACAGTCCTTGTTACTTCTGCGGGGACACGTTCGAGATGGGAAAGTTGCAGGTTAAAAAATAATATACTTACTAGAAACTACATGGTTATAATTAACTACCTACTTGATTTTTATACTTATGTATATGATAGAAATCCGAAAAGATAGATTTATTTAATACTAGCGACTCATCCTCGGGTTCATCCATAGCTACGTTTTATTTTTTTTGAGCGGAATCCTAATTCTTTTTCTAAAATAAAAGTAGCCTAAGTTACTCCTTATAACATCAGCTATCTGCGAGTAAAAGTTCCGTCAAAATCGGTTCAGCCATTTCGGAGATTAGCCGGAACAAACAGACAGACAAATATTTAAAAATTCATATCCATTTACTAGGTACTACAAAGTTTTTATTTTGACATTACAAACAGACACTTTAATTTTATTTATCTGTACCTATAGGTGTCAAATATTCGCGTATATCTAAGAAAGTCTTATATTGAATTTGCTTTATGTATAACTTATATCTGGTTTTATACAAGGTTTGGGTTTGTATAATAAAAGCGACTCACCCTCGCTTCGCTTCGGGTTCGTCCCTAGACAAAAACAAATCTATACCACGGGAACCGTACATTTTCCCGGGATGATATATAGCCTATAGTCTTCCTCAGTTAACGGACTATCTAATGCATAAAGTATTTTTCAAATCGGATTAGTAGTTCCCGAGATTAAATCAACCAAACAAACAAACAAACTCTTCAGCTTTATAATATTAGTATAGACTAAAATGAAAAACAAGAACGATAATCTATTTATTTACATGCCAACTTCTTTTACTGCACCAATACACATACATACATACATATATTCCAAGGTCTTTAGAGTGACAGATAGTAATCTCCATATCATATAGGAGGTGATGGCAGATACAAGTATAAAATGAATTCATGATAATAATGAATACTAATTAAGAGATGATGAAAGAAAATAAAAATGAAACAGTTTTATATTTGCTGAGTATTAGAAATCGAAAGTCTATCTGCCGAGATAATTTGAAGGTTTCCGGAGGAATGCAATCGATAACGTCCTGCAAGATAATATTTAATATTGATAAGAAGATAATGTTTGTATAAGAAGGTGTAGTAACTACAGTGGCGTATTTTGAGATTTGATAACCTTATTGTTTTTATAAACAATATAATTTTATAAAGAATATATAGCGACTCACCCTCGCTCAGCTCGGGTTCGTCCCGTCGCATATACGGGTATTTCGCTTTTTTAGCCGGTCAAAATTATTTGTGCAGTTTTTTTGCTAAAAGTAGGTAAGACTTACCTACTAAGACGGACAGACGAATTGGTCAAAATTGTGCGCGGGCCGTAGATTCAAAAATCTTAAGATCGCTCATAGTGAAATTATTATTTAATACAATAATTAAAAAGCAGCAGTAATAATTCTTCAAAAAATTTTATTCATAAACTAATTTGACGAAGAAGAATGCTAGGGTTCATTATTAGGGTTCATTCTGTTTCTGAAGAATCTTCAGAAACTGAATCTTCTTCATTAGGCAATAGCATATTTACTCGTATTGTTTCTTTTGAAAAAGAATAAATATTCCTCTCTAGCTTTGGCCTTTAACTAGTGAACAGTGGACCCGAGGATAGTAGGAGGCGATTGAGTATATCTGTATTGCAATCTACTCTTGAAAATTTCCTCGCAAAGTTGTATCGATACATTCTAAAATGCTTGTTCCAAGCTTCACCAGCCTCTTCAGAAAGTGAGTCGATAGGCAATAATATCGACAATGCTTTGAAGGGAGATAATTGTGCGTCATCTGCTTGCAAAGATTTGGCATAAGCCTTTTTGTATTTTTTAGCTCGCTTCGATGACTTCATGACTTCAGACAGTAAACATGACGCGTTTCTGTGGCCGGACATTTCTAAGCTAGTTTTGGCAGCATGTACTGGGACTTCTTGACTAACAGTTGACCGTAGATCGTTAGTTTTATTCCTCTTGTTGCTGTCAGAGCCTCTCCCTTGAAAATAATAGTTCCTGCTTAAAAAAAATAGTTACTACATTTAACTAATGCCAATACTAATGTCAGTTTTATTGAAAGAGGCCAAAAGTGGCGCCTAAATTTGGAGACACCTATTTACTAAAAGTTTTATTCATACGATATAACAATAATCGTTAGTCGGAAGTACTCGGAAGGAAAACAAAAATTACTTTAAATTATTTATACAAATTGCATAAAAACTGCTTTCAAAAGCGAGACTATTTTGATTTGTGTATGAGCCTTCTAAATATATCTAAATATTAGTAAATCGTAATAAATGTTAACTGTTCTTACCTATATTATGATAATCCATAGTAATTTTGGTAAACGAAATCGTAGAAAAAAAAAACACTATGGCATAAAACAGCGTGGTTTTTAAAAATGTAGCCAACATCAAGACGTAAGCGTACCCGACAACGGTCAAGTTTCGACTTAACCTGACTGGCTAGAAGCGGTGCACGAATCTGCAAATGGTCGTCTATTATTTATTGACTACCTGGCTTGCTAACAAGTATTCATTTTTGTCTTTATTGCTGAATTTGTTTTTTTAATTTCATCCGGCTAGAAATGCAATATACCCGTATATGCGTCGTTACGCTCGTTAGTTACGTTTTAACGTTTAGTATAGATTTTTCAGAGATAAGATATTTTCCCGCAGTAAAAAGTATCCTATGTGTTAACCCGGATAACCTATCATTATCATACCAAATTTCATCAAAATCTATCTAGTGGTTTTCCCGTGATGCGGTAATAGACAGACAGACAGACAAAAAATCTAAAAACTATAGATTCGGCCTATGTATCGATAATAAAGTCTATTTCAATAAGATTTTCGAAAAAATATTTAATGTACAGATTCGGCTTAGTTACAATTTTATTACCTATATGTATACCTAGATAAATGTTTGACTTTGACATGTTCTTTCAGGATTGGTGGACAAAACCAATTTGCTAAATAATAATACTTCTACCTCGATTTTTTAGTAAAAGCCGTATCAAAATTTGTATAGATACGTTTCGTCGTGATATCGACGGACGCGACGCTTTAATTTAGCATGGCAATAAAATTCTTATGTATTTATTGATTAACTGATTATAAAAAAATATACTTTACAGGAAAAATACTAGGAAACTTGCCAATTATTTACTTAAAATATTTGCTAAATGAATTCTACATTTGGCAACATTGTTTATCTTAGCTCTCAGCACGTGTGATACCAAATGTGTTTGTTCTAGATATTACGTATTTTATTTTGTATTGTTTACATTGTGTACATTGTGCACATAGAAGATCTCTTTTTGGCTCTATAAAATCTGACACATGATCAAGTAATATATTAAATTTATGAAAAGTAACTAATTTAAGTCCAAACTTAAAGGATTTACTAGAAGTCATTTCGATTTAGAAGAGTTCTCCTCCTCCCCGGTTCCATCAGATCAGGTCGATAACACCAATTTATTATATAGGTGAACAACATTAAAAACATCTGCAAAGTTCAAGTTGCTACGATTGTTAGAAGCAGGTAAAAATCTAGTTCATATGTATGTTGGAAACATACAAAACTTATAAAATAGCGTTTCAAAAATTGAGTTGAAGGTGATTTTGAGTTATTGTTGTGTACAGAATCATTTGAAACAATGCGGCAGCATCTTAGAGCAGTGCCCACTGCGGTGCGGAGCCTGGATACAGCGCAAACACAAAGACACCCACGTGAAGGAATGTCCGCTGATGGAAAAGGTAAATAATAAATATTTCTTACTAAAAAGGTACAACGACTTCAAAATCACGAAAAAACACTTCAACTTTAGGGATCGATTTTTCTTGTTTATTTAAAAATAATTTTATTTATTAAAAAATATTAAAATCGGTTCATAATTGATAAAACTACACAAATAATATTCATCGTTAACTAATGAATTAAATATTTTGAAAAAGAGAAAATCGCCATAAGAATACCTAAGAGTAAGAGTAGAAGGGTGGTGCTTAAAACCGACAATTTTTTTCCGTTTCTCGTATGAAAATATTGTTAGTTTTCATGTTTTAAGAGCCTTCTTAAAAAATCAGCGCAAAAATAGTTTTTAAAGGTCGCTTTTTATTTTTTAATATTCCCAAAATGGTCAAAAATTGTTTTTATTATTTTCTTTTTTCGTTATTTTATCATTTTCTAGATTAAAAAAGGATTTCGATTCTGAAAATTTCAAATCGATAGTTTAATTTCTAAACGTCGCTCATAATTTTTTTAACTTCAAAAAGTGTACTTACCTAAAATCTTTTCAATCGACTTGTATACTATGTACATATGTACCTTAATTTATATTTTATAATTTAAACAAAAATATTCGTTAAAGCATCCCTCTTCTTTCTTCATCATCCACAGAGTCGTAACGTCTCGTCCGCGAGTCACGTGAGGGTGTCCGACCCGGTGCCGCCGGTCGTCATCAACCATACGTGGAACACCAGATCCATTCCCTTAGAAGAATGTGTCTCTTTTCTCGAGAAAGAAGTCGCTGCTATCAAGTACGTATTTAGAGAGACGTATAATTAGATGTAAGTAGGTACTACTTAATACAAAATCATTGAAATTAGTTCAAAATCAGCTAAGATATATATTATGATTAAAATAAACAAGTGATCGGCACGTGGTTGAAAATCAACCATAATTCATTAAGTTATATATTTATTGTCTTGCGTATATTACAATATTAATCTATTCTCAATTTGACCACAGACTTTAACAATAAACAAAAGAGTATATATGCGTGTGTGTGTCAAATACATGGTAGTGTGTGTAATGTTTTTTTATTGATTTAATGTATTTTTTATGCATATTTAAAAAAAATAGCATTCTGCGCTCCTTCTCTATATAAACTGTAAGTGTGGGAAATGTCATATTCCTCCGTCCGCGCAATCTTCTTAAAAATGGGTCGAAAGGTTTTGCTTCACGTATTAATATATAGATGTATTAGTCGGTTAAAATTAAACACAAAAGTAGTAGTACGAATGTACAATACAGTAAGTACAATGTTAAAATTTTACCGATTACTATTTGTAGCGTGTTAACATTAGGTATTAGTAATTAGAAACATTATTTTATATTACATATATATTAATAATGTCCTCGTGACTGATTTCGGCCACGGTGGCCAATCTCATTGAGCCAACTGTGCAGAAGATATTATAGAAATATAAGTGTGCGCGCAGACACAAGTGCACTCTCTATTCCTGTCACTCTCATACTCCGGTGGAACGACACGAGACACGACCGGTGAGAGTTAAGGCGCAGGACCGACGGCTTTACGTGCTCTCCGAGGCACGAGAGTGACACATCGCCAATTTCCCAACTCCGGGCTGTTACTGAGGCTTACTATACAGAAAAACTCAACTTACTAAACTTGGCCTGACCCGGGACTCGAACCGAGACCTCCGGGTGTGCAGCCGTATGCCTGTCATCTACAACAACGCGTCAAGTTTAAGTTAAAAAAAATAATAATATGTTTATTATATTAGTCTATGTATTCCATATTAACCGTTAATACGTACCTAGGGACGAACCCGAGCGAGGAGAGGGTGAATCGCTAGTATATTTTAAATATTATTTTCAGATTAGTTATAACTGAAGAATCGAGTCATCGCGACATACAATCAACAGAATTAGAGAATATCCGATCGAAGTTAGTTCTGGTGGAAGAACGTACACAGCATTTTCTTTCAACTGTAGTCTCTCTTCGCGCGACTGTTGATGATGAGGCGGAGCGAGCATCGAATTGGGCTGCACAGTTCAAACACGACATTTCCAATGTGCAATTAGCCTTACAGGTATTTATATAAGATTGTGATATTCTTCAATTGTAGAATTCTTTTACTAAATAGGTCACTCAGTACGTTGAAAACACTTTAAATGTTTGCTTAATATAAACTAACTTGAACAATCCTGATGTAAACTTGATAGATTGATACCTATTATTGTCAATAATAAACACTTTAAATAAAACTAAATTTTAATTTAGGTCGCTATTATTTAAAATCTCTCCTGTGACCATGATTGCTGTAAAGCATTCGAAACGTCGGGAACCAAAAATCAAAATAAATCCGCGATATAATACGCTATAATACGCGATACAATACGCGATAGTTTTATTTAATTTTTTACATTTATTAATATCATTCATGCTGTCCAAATTGTCACCATCTCAATGATGTGTGTAATATTTCAGGAACTGCAAAATCAACAGCTGAATACTGTGATGAGGCTGGAGAGTGCTATCAGTAGCATAGTGCATGAGCAGAACGAGAGAGAGCTACTGGAGCAGGCTCTGACCCAACATGATAACAGAATTCGGATGATAAATAGTTTAGGTACCTAACTATTCGATTGCAATTTTTCTTTTAAATTAGGTATAATGTTCACTGTTTTCAACCAAAAATTGTAAATTCCTGTGTCATGAATTCATTTTGCTTCAGGTTTTTTGCTTTTGGACTCTCTAGACTGAGAAAAAATGGCGGCTAGCTATAGTCGTTATTGATTTTAATATTTTATCAGTATTGAGATAGTTCTATATTTATGCCGTAATAATATTTTCCAGAGGAAGTAATTGAGTACATCAAACGAACGGTAGAAGAAGAGAGAGAAAGAAATGCGGAGAGTCGCGCAATGTTGGAAAACGAGCTGTTGGAAGCACGAAGATCGTCGGAGCAGGTTACACAGTTGGCCACTTTGAGATTGCAATTGGAAAACGCTGCTACTGGGGAAAGACCGGTAAATATTGTTCGATATTTTGTAAATATCACCATATATTTATATAATGCGTTAAAAAAAATAATTGTAACGAGTTAAGTATTGGGACGTAGGTTGTAATAAAACAACGTTCCTCGTCGAAAGGATAAGTACAACTAACTTTATTTTCTAACTCTTTAAAGTTTTATATCATACATGAGTGCGGGAGTGTGTGTGAGTTCTTTGCCAAAAAGACAACTCAATTTTCTTACATGTGCACTGTGCATAATAATAGATCCTTTTAAGAAGGAACTCTAAAGAGACGATACATTGAATAGTAAAAGATCCATCCGAGAAGGATATCTAAAAAGCCCACGTGTTGGGTTACATAACTAACGTAATGTAGCTTTATTGAAAAGTACTTTTTAGTGATGAAAATTAAAATATAATAATAACTAATAATAAGCTTAAGTTATTAGCACATGCCTTTCTGTAAATAGACTAGGTAAACCACTAATTAATTCCTTTCGTCTACGAATGGAACTCTTAATCTCCGACGTAATAAGCTAAGCTGTTCTTTCACACCATCCTATATACTGAAGTTATAAAATTAATCGTGGATACATTTTGAGCACTATTTTCCAGGCAATAGACCGCGTAGCAGTGCTAGAAGTAGCGACAGCAGACGCTCGAGCCGAAGCGGCGGAGCAAGGTGCGAGGATGGACATCGTGTCTCGAGATCTGCGAGCGCTGATCAAGTCCTACCACAAGATTCGCAGCGAGCTCGCCGACTTCCAAACTAGGATCAGTTTGGACAGCCCTGAGTTTGGTGGAGACAATGGTAATTACATATACCTAGCTTCGATGTTCGATAAATCAAATCAAAATATATTTATTCAAATAGACTTTTACAAGCACTTTTGAATCATTACTTTTACATTGTAAATTTAAATTAAATGTCAGTGTAGCTAGCCCGTGAGGAATCTACCACCGGCTCGGAAGGCAGGTATAAACTAAATATGTCCACTTATACAAATAACTTACATATGTATATTATCTATGTATACATGGGCGTACCCAGGTAGGGACAGGGGGGGGGCAGCTGCCCCCCCCCTGGATTTAGTGTAATATTCACCGGTGAACCGAAACAAAAATATTTTATTATTATTTTATTTACTTATTTAGTACCTCATCTAGATCATGTTAATCACATACCAAATGACATAGTATTTATGCTCTAACAATATATTTTGTCGTTAGAGAATGCACTATCACTACATAGTATAAAACAAAGTCGCTTCCCGCTGTCTGTCTGTCACTTTGTATGCTTAGATTTTTAAAACTACGCAAGGATTTTGATGCGGTTTTTTTAATAGATAGAGTGATTCAAGAGGAAGGTTTATATGTATGATACATGCATAATATAGTAGAGAAACACTGATAATTTTAGAGGTTTCTAATGTGATATCGTAAATAAACACATTTTTTTGCGCTTACATTGCAAACGTTGGCTGAACCCTACGAGATAGATCAAAATAATGTACTACAGTATTGTACACATTAAAAAGGTCTACAAAAAAGTTCGCAATGGCATATGTCTATCTCTTAATAGTTCAAGCGAAATGCAGTTATTTTTAAGAAAAAATAAAATATTGAAAACCTGAAGTTTATGATTTCAAAATGTTGGCAGGTATATAAGGAATAGAAATTCATAAAATGCCCCCGATGCCCAGCCACCCCCGAGAAATGGGGGGACGCAAAGCATTGAAAAATAGTTTTTTTCAATTTCCGGCTTACTGTGATGTTCTATCGAAAAATGTTTTCTACAAAAGTTGTAGGTCTAGTAAAAATCTACAACTTTTATTCATAACACTTTTTACAAAAACCTCAGTTTTCGAGATATTTGCAAAAAACTCAGTTTTTAATTTTTTCTTGGTTTTTTATTTTTAATTTCTAGAATAATCTTTTAATTCTTATGAAACTAAGGTAATGTAATTTACAATATATATAGAATAAAGAAAAAAAAATTGAAATTGAAATGTTCAGCCATTTCCGAGAAAAGTATGTTTTATGTTCTCGAGAGGCCGAAAATCACCCCCAACTTCAAGTGGACGTTTACATTTAAAAAAATTTTTGTACAATTTTCAGATAGGGCTCATTCTTTTCGTCTTGAACTCTACTTTATGAAAAAATAAAAACATTGTATGGTCGCTCTGTAAGAACACTCTTAAAAATTGAAAACATTGGAGAAATCGATAATTTTTACTTTGTAAACTACATTTTTTTTAATTATCATTGGAAAAGTGAACTTTATTACCCAATTTTTTATAAACTGATTATACCAGTGTATTTGTCGGGAAAAAACGAAAGAAATGGTATTCTTAAGTTTTTAATTTGACGCTTATTATTTATACAATATCGTCGTAAACATTCCAACTTTGCAATTTGACGAGTCGTGAAGAAATAATAAAAATTGGAATTCACGTAAAGTACACCTTTTTCTTTTGTATTTTTTCCAGTAGAATCTATTTATGTTATTACTTTTTTCAATTTATCGATGTTTTATTAATTTTTGATCGCTTTTGGAGTTAAATTTATTGATTATTTCAAAAAAAATAGATTTTAAGGTAATTACAGAAATAAATGAAATTCATTTGTAATCTAATCTTGTTTATTCATTAGATAAAAGTATAATTTAAAAAAATTAAGTTGATATTTACAAAATTTGTCATAGTTTTGTTAAAAAATCATAAAAAAAAGTTTTTACTAAACTTTTTACGTCGATTTTTTCCTGAGATATTCGACTTTCAATAAAAATTCATCCTTTTCTTTTTTATCATAAATATCTAAGCGTTTGATGGATGCACAGTACATTAAGGAGTAATTTTAAAAATTTAAATCTTTTTAAAATTACCCTTTAATGTACTTTTTTTGTTTTTAATTATTTTTTTCATTTTTTACATTTTTTATGATTTTTTTAACAAAACTATGACAAATTTTGTAAATATCAACTTAATTTTTTTAAATTATACTTTTATCTAATGAATAAACAAGATTAGATTACAAATGAATTTCATTTATTTCTGTAATTACCTTAAAATCTAATTTTTTTGAAATAATCAATAAATTTAACTCCAAAAGCGATCAAAAATTAATAAAACATCGATAAATTGAAAAAAGTAATAACATAAATAGATTCTACTGGAAAAAATACAAAAGAAAAAGGTGTACTTTACGTGAATTCCAATTTTTATTATTTCTTCACGACTCGTCAAATTGCAAAGTTGGAATGTTTACGACGATATTGTATAAATAATAAGCGTCAAATTAAAAACTTAAGAATACCATTTCTTTCGTTTTTTCCCGACAAATACACTGGTATAATCAGTTTATAAAAAATTGGGTAATAAAGTTCACTTTTTCAATGATAATTAAAAAAAATGTAGTTTACAAAGTAAAAATTATCGATTTCTCCAATGTTTTCAATTTTTAAGAGTGTTCTTACAGAGCGACCATACAATGTTTTTATTTTTTCATAAAGTAGAATTCAAGACGAAAAGAATGAGCCCTATCTGAAAATTGTACAAAAATTTTTTTAAATGTAAACGTCCACTTGAAGTTGGGGGTGATTTTCGGCCTCTCGAGACCATAAAACATACTTTTCTCGGAAATGGCTGAACATTTTAATTTCAATTTTTTTTATTCATTCTATATATATTGTAAATTACATTACCTTGGTTTCATGAGAATGAAAAGATTATTCTAGAAATTAAAAATAAAAAACCAAGAAAAAATTAAAAACTGAGTTTTTTGCAAATATCTCGAAAATTTTGAGGTTTTTGTAAAAAGTGTTATGAATAAAAGTTGTAGATTTTTACTAGACCTACAACTTTTGTAGAAAACATTTTTCGATAGAACATCGCAGTAAGCCGGAAATTGAAAAAAACTATTTTTCAACGCTTTGCGTCCCCCCATTTCTCGGGGGTGGCTGGGCATCGGGGGAATTTTATGAATTTCTATTCCTTATATACCTGCCAACATTTTAAAATCATAAAACTTCAGGTTTTCAATATTTTGTTCGCAAACTGCATTTTGCTTGGACTATAAGGATAACATACTATTTCCGTTTTAATACTTTAAAAAATTGGCAATTATAATGCGGTAATGTATTGGACGTCGCTCGATATTTCGACCCCTAAGATCCCGATACTCTTATAGATGTTAAGAGGAGTATTCTGGAACTTTGGCGCTATAGAGAATGGGGTTTTTTTAGTGGAGAACGCACAAACTTGTGTCTTTTTAGGGGTTAAACTGGACGAGATTTCGTGGGCCCCAATCGGAGAGCTGCTCTAGGGAAGTCGCAATTTCGGACACAAGTTGGACTCTGTTCTCCTCAACCTTAGCTCGAGAGATGCTTGCTCGGCCAGTACAACAGGCATCGACTGTACTGTCATCTGCATAGCAATGAGTGTTGCCAGTTAGCAACATATCGTTGATATGCAGAATAAACAGTGTAGGCGATAGTAGGTACTGAACCTTGGGGTACGCCAGCGTTAATCTGCACAGTGTCGGAGCATATACCGTCAATTACGACTTTTATGCTACGTCCAGAAAGAAAACTAGCAACCCAAGAAAGCATTTGTTTGACATATTATTATTGTTTTGAAAGAGCCAAACGTAGATTACGAAAAGTATTAATTCAATGTCCATAATATCTATCAATTATATCATACACTACTTTAAAAAATCTGGTTGATCTTTGGTGCATTCTGTTGAACAATAACAAGAAGCGTCCGTTAAATAGAAAGGGACATACGAAATTTTTTTTGTGAGTATTTTCTATGATTAATTGTAATTTGTAATATTTTTTTGTAAACGAAATCAATGTTGTTCGTACCTAAACCTAGGTGTAGCCTTTCTTTCTTTCTTACACCTGGCTGCGAAGAGGTTGCGGCCAAGTGCCTAATCTTTCGTGTAGTGTTTTTGTGTAGTATGTAAAGTAAAACAAGCGCGGGGGCCGGTTTAGTAAATTTCTGATTTGCCCCCCCCTAGGCCAAAAGCTGGGTACGCCCATGTATGTATATATTTTTTAGTATTTTTTTTTATTAATTTTGGTCACCACTTTTAATATTTGTCATTTCGAATTGTTTTTGGAAATATCCAAATATATTTTCCTTGATCAAGAAAATCTTATTCATCTAATAAAATCATTGCGCAAGTTATTTTTTTTTTTTTGATCCAAACAATTAAACTACATAGCTTTTTAAATTATCGCGTTCCATATTTATATACTAGCTATACTACGGGACTTAACGCGTGAATAAATGGATGTACCTTATTCCCGACGTTTCGACTGGGTTGCACCAGCCGTGGTCACGGGCAGACTGCCGTGAGTCTGCCCGTGACCACGGCTGGTGCAACCCAGTCGAAACGTCGGGAATAAGGTACATCCATTTATTCACGCGTTAAGTCCCGTAGTATAGCTAGTATATAATTAAACTACATATTTAGAAGACACATTGATCTATGAATTTTCATAATCTTTATTATTTTTTTTATTTTTTCAAACCTTTAATGTTATTATTCCACCGTAGAACAACTGTTGAGTTTCTCGCCGGCTCTTCTCAGCAGAACTGCCTTCCGAGCCGGTGGTAGATTCCTCGCGGACTGACTACACTGACATTTAATTTAAATTTAAAATGTAAAAGTGACAGTTCAATAGTGCTTGTAAAAGTCTATTTGAATAAAGTATGTTTTGATTTGATTTGTAGGAAATAAGCACACCTGTTTATTTTCTTAGGTCACCTAATTTGGAGGATAGATAAATTCGCGACACGGATGAAGGAGGCAAAAGAGAACGACGCGGTGTTGACGAGTCCGCTCTTCCGTACCAGTAAATATGGATATACACTTAAGGTATAATAGAAACACATGTTTATAACTTGCCTAGCCATTATGTGTATTTATATATGTTCATCTAGTAATTTTTACATAGGTACATATTCCATCTGTATGTTCATTTGTCCCAAATTGATCTTAGAGCTGATAGACAGTTTTGGTCGAGCGAAAATATTTGTATACTCAAAATCGTAAAACGGGACCTTATTACTAAGACTCCGCTGTCCGTCCATCTGCCTCTCTGTCTGTCCGTCTGTCTCCAGGCTGTATCTCATGAACCGTCATATTTAGAAAGTTGAAATTTTCATTAACGATGTATTTCTGTTGCCGCTATAACAACAAATGTTAAAAAACAGAATAAAATAAATATTTAAGGGGGCTCCCATACAACTAATGTGATGTTTTTGCTCGTTTTTGTTCGATATTGATAACGGCAGCAGGTAGACGCTTGAAATATTCACAGAATATTTATTTATTTTAAAAATAAATAATTAAATTAAAATAAAACATACATTTAAGGGGGTTTCCCATATAACAGACATGGTTTTTTTGCCGTTTTTATAGATAATAATACGGAACCCTTCGTGCGCTAGTTGAACTCGCACTTGGCCGGTTTTTTACAAGAGTTAGTTTCTTAGTAATTTTTATGAATTATATAAAACGTTCTGAAATATTTTTCAGGCAGAAGTAAATCTAAACGGTATAGGCAAGTGGAAAGGACGTCACATCACGTGCACGGTGCGGCTCGTGGCGGGCCCGTACGACCCGCTGCTGGAGTGGCCTTGCGACCTCAACGTCAGTATCATACTGAAGGACCAGCCCGCTAGCCGCAGTCAGGTATGTCAGACTATCCGTAATTTATATTTTTATTTCCTATTCGTCCCTAGACAAAAACGAATCTATCCCATGGGAACCGTACATTTTTCCGGGATGATATATAGCCTATAGCCCTCCTCAGTTAACGGGATAGCTAATGCAAAAAGAATTTTTCAAATCGGATTTGTAGTTCTTGAGATTACCGCGTTCAACCAACAAACAAACAAACAAACTCTTCAGCTTTATAATATTAGTATAGATTCAATGCTCTTGTTAATGGTTTCAAAACATGCCAGTTGAGCGCAAATTACTTCGCTAATGGCATAGAATGGAAAACACGAGGGAGATTGTTTTTATTTCCTTGTCGTTACTATTAAGTTTTATGATAATTGATAAGATTTTTGTTGCGATTAAATTAATATTAGATACTATAAGAAAAGATACTTTTTATTTTTGGCCTTTATTTGGTTCCCAGGGAATATTATAAAATAAAACATTAATATGTAACTACTTTAAATAATATCAGCAGTTTTGCTACAAAAATTTGCAAGAACTGCCAAGAAGGATCTAAATATATTTTTGCTTTTTAATGGTCGATAACCTCTCTGTATATGTACACTTATATATACATAATAACTACACCGCATCTGTACATTAAATATTTTTTGAAAAATCTTGTTGAAATAGACTTTATTATCGATACAGAGGCCGACTCTATAGTTTTTAGAATTTTTGTCTGTCTGTCTGTGACCGCATCACGGAAAAACCATTGGGGGGATTTTGATGAAATTTGGTATGGTGATAGCTGATTATCCAGGCCAACATATAGGATACTTTTTACTGCGGGAAAATATCCCATCTCTGAGATATCTATGCTAAACGTTAAAACATAAGTAGGGACGAACCCGAGCGGAGCGAGGGTGAGTCGTTATTACATTATAAATAGATATTTATAATGTAGCCTCGCTCTAAAGCGTAAATCTAGCCTCGCTCGCAGTAATATGCTTCTTGGGGAATAGTTTTATTAGACCTTTATTGAGCTTATTTCACATAATTGTTATTTTGACGACACGTTTGGCTCAGTTTGTAGTGACCCTACTTGCTGTGTCAGCGGTCGCGGGTTTGAGTCCCGCTGGGGGCATTCATTTGTGTGGTGAATACGAATGTTTGTACTCCAGTCATAGATGTTTATATTTATAATATGTATGTATTTAAAGTCACATAATATGTGTAGTGTATCAACTATCTGGTATCCATAACACAGGCCTCGTAGCTTACCATGGAACTGGATGGTGCTGTGTGTTAATGTCCTAACATTTTTATTTATTTATATTATCTATTTTTTGTTATCCTTTATTTTGTTATAGGCTATGGACATAGTAAAATCGTTAGATCTCCGTCGCAAATCATCGTCTAAGCGACATGACTACGATGAAGAGGAAAAAACGAGGTCTAATGAAGCTCTTGATAAGGGTATATTGCAGTTGAAAAGGCAGTACATATTCATACCACACACGAGTTTGGACAAGTTTGAATATATAAAGAATGATGTTATGTTTTTGGAGTTCTTAGTGAACCAATAATAAGAAAATCAATGGAAATGTTATAACTTATAAGCAAGAAACAATATGGCGTTGTACTTAAAGTATTGTATGTTACTACAATTAATGCTTTATATGCTAAACTTCATAAAAACAGTAAAATTTTATTAAAATCTAGATACAAATAGATGCGACTCTTCAAATAAATAGGCAGCTCAATACAATTAAGTCACAAAATGGCGGTAATGGTATATCGCAAGAAGTAATTAATTCTTGTTGTTTATAAGTAACTTTTAATTTTTGGCTGATTTTACTCAATAATAAATTAATTAAAATAAAAAAGGAAATAAAATATAAATACACAACTCTTTTTTTCGGTAAATACATATATTTTGTTAATCTTGAGAAAAGGCACGATATAAAGTTGGTGTATTGTTTTTCTTTAATTAAAAGTTTGTGAAAGGCAACAATAACATTATTGAATAATTCTCTCTAAGTAATATTTTAAATGAGTAAATTTAGTTTTAATAAATACTTTAAGCGAAATAAAAATGTATTTTGTACTGACAAAAGCTTCAACTTTTGAATTTTTTCTGCTAATTATGATTTTCCTTTCCATCATATAATACTAATATACATATATTTTTTATTTTATTTAAAAAAAAAATTAAATCGTATATTATATCGAAGTATTATTAATGAATATCAAAATAATGACAATAAATTGGCGATGACATGACACATATTTTTACAAATATTAAATGTGCAAAACACAAAAAACAACCCACCATATATTTTATATGTATTTTTATGGAAATTATTTTTAAATTTTAATAAACATATACTAAAAACTATTTATTTTTTATTTCATTCCTCATATAAATTTTCATCCCCATTTTCACCCCCTTAAGGGATGATTTCCGGGATAAAAACTATCCTATGTTCTTCCTAGGGTTTCAAACTATCTTCTTACCCTAAATCGGTCTAGTAGTTTCGGAGCTTATTCGGTACAAACAAACAAAAAAATATTTTCTCTTTATAATATTAGTACAGTTTTTTTTAATAAAATGAACAAAAAGACAGATTTGAAGATTTATTTAGCTATTTATCCCAAACATTTTTTTTTACATACACCTAAATGTTTTTGTGATGAAACAAAATTAAAAACCTTTATTTTGATACTATTCTTGATAGGTTTGGAAGAAAAAAAAATTAAAGACAAATTGGCGCCTGAAATCCGCCACTTTGATTCCTAATTATTTCTATATAGTCTACGATACTCGCGTTACTAAGACGAGTGTAAAGATGCATGAATTATCAAAATTGTTTAGTAATTACCAGAGAACATAGGATCGGACATACATTCACACATACAGGTCAAAAACATTACCCCCTTTGGGCTTCGCCGCAGTCGGGTAAAAAGATACAATAAAATGCTTTATCCATACTTTAGTAATTGGGTATTATTAATAATAACCTATAGTTTGGAACATTGTCTTATATTAAAAAGAAATTTATATTATAACTAGCGACTCACCCTCGCTTCGCTTCGGGTTCGTTCCTAGACAAAAACGAATCTATCCCACGGGAACCGTACATTTTTCCGGGATGATATATAGCCTATAGCCTTCCTCAGTTAACGGGCTATCTAATGCAAAAAGAATTTTTCAAATTGGATTAGTAGTTCTTGAGATAAGCGCGTTCAACCAAAACAAACAAACAAACAAACAATCAAACAAACTCTTCAGCTTTATAATATTAGTATAGATAATAAGGAGTGATAATTGAGTGAAAACGGAGAAAAAAAGACATGTTTGTATGAAGTGAATTTTTTATTTAACGTCATTTTATTTAAAGTAAGACTGCATATATGACATTACACACACAAACGTATACTTACTGTAGCATGTATTTTTAATACAATAACATTTTATAATCTATATTTTAATATGCAAAAGGTAACACAAAATAATAGTTATAGTTCATATATTATTAGAAAGAGAAGAGAACACTTTTAAATGTTCTCTCTCTCTCTTTTTCCCTCCTCTATCTCTCTTTCTCTCTCTCACTCTATGGCAGAAAGGAGAGTTGCAACTATAACATTATATATGTATATTAGAGTAAGGATTTGTATTGCACCAGGAACTGTTCTTCCTCTGCGAGGGACGCGCTGAGGTAGTCGTCATCTTCTGAACGGATAGACTTCTTGAGACGTCGGAGAGCCATGTCACGCTCTTTTTTCCTAGAAAATAATAATAAAAAAATTAAAATACATGTAGTAAACTAAAGTGGATAAAACTATGTTTTCAGATTGTTCCTTTTGTTTTGTGAGTTCATTTAAAATGTCAAATATTCACGTAAATCTTGATATATATATCATCATCTACTAATATATCTTCATGACGCCGTATAATTATCGTATATTATTCATATTTTCCATAATAACATGAACAATGGGGTTTTATCAAGAACAAAGAAAAAAAAACTAGTCCAATTAAATGTTAATAGATGACTACAGATGACGACACGTTTGGCTCAGTTTGTAGTGACGCTGCTTGTTAAGCCAGCGATCGCGGGTTCGAGTCCCAATGTTTGTACTCCAGTCATGGGTGTTTATATTTATAATATGTACGTATTTAAAGTTATATATGTGTAGTGTATCAACTATCTGGTATCCATAACACAAGCCTCATAGCTTACCATGGAACTAGATGGTGCTGTGTGCTAATGTTCCAACATATTTATTTATATTACCTAGGTTTTCTTGAGCACGTATCTTACGCCTGATCTCTCATCGATCCTATCAAACTGTCGTCCCACCGGAGTGTAAGTGACAGGAATAGAGAGTGCACTTGTATCCTCGCATATGTACATTATAACATCTCCTACAGTTTGCTAGTCTTAGTGTTATTGAATGCCGTAGCCATTTTGGCCCGTCAGTCGGTCAGGACATTAAATTATATGAATGAATGAACGTATGAAATGAATGAAGAAATTGAACGAATGAAATGAATGAAATGAAACTTTATTCAATTATACTTAAACAAGCATTTTTTAATGGTCAATATAATTTTGTGTAACATTAAAAAAAATCACTCGTACACTCTATTCTTTTCGTTCTAAAAAGAATCGGGATGGCTTTACGTGCTCTGCTTTAAGGATAATTTGGCATTCGTCTTATTATTGTCTTTCCAAGGCACGGAGGTGTCACACCGCAATCTTCTTAACTCGAGGCTGTTACTGAGAACACTTTGGCAGAAAACTCAGTCACTATATTTAGCCCGACTCAATACTCGAGGCCAGAACTTTCGGGTCTTTATATATATTAGTGAAAATGATATTTACTTTTTCTCCTTATCCTCCATTTTCTGCTTCTTCCTTGCAGCCGCAGCGCTTGTAGAGGGGTTTGCGGAGTCACCTGTAACACCATATGGCTATAAGTAGGAATAATGGATCTACCCATTTTGATCAAACTATAACTATTAAGACTATATATGTATATTAATTACAATCTTAAATCAACAGGAATAAAAAGGCAGCAATTTTGTTTCATAAACAATAAAATTATAGTAAAAAATTCAATTTAAGTAGGTATTCGTAATATCTAAAATTAACAAGTCTCAGGGTGGTATACCATTGCTTAAATATCTTGTTCAAGATTGAATCATTTTTTTAATTATTGTCTTGTTTTATGACGATAGCTGTGCAGAAGTGTAATAACATAAAGACAACGACGTGAATATCACTTGATATTATGTTTAGGAAAACAAAAAAAATAAAATAAAATCGGCTCATCAGTTTGGGAGCTACAATGTCACAAAAGGACACAGATACACTTATAATACGTCTGTTAGATTTGTTAGGTTAGAAATAATAAATATTTTCGCAATTCTAAAAAGATTTGTATCTTTTTCAATTATTTCATCATTGTCTTTGTTCTTACGTCACATCGAGGCTTGTAATCGAACCGGTTTCGCGACGGACTCCATCGACGCGCCGTGCCCTCTCATCGCCGGGACTCGCTTGCCGCTTCTCGCCGTGTGTTCAACCGTCGTCTCAGAATCGATAATACAGTCCATTCAATAGCGAAACGCATTTTTATTTAGTCAAGACCACCAGCATCAAAACTGGAGCTTGGCATTCAACTTCAACAGTCTTAGATCAAAGTGTCATTGTTAGTATCGACTTACAAGGCTCCGTGCAGCTGTTCAGTAGCAGCTCTACAGCTTTTGTTATGTTGTTGCGTGCGCGGAGCAGCGCCGCGCGCGCCTCCTCCGCCGGGTAGCCCATGGCTTCTAGCTGTAACATGGTATAACTCCATAAGAAACATCATACATACATGTATGTATGTGGAATGAATGTTTTAAATATAAATAGTTATTGTCTTATCTGTGAATTGTTAATGAAAGGAAGAAGGAGTGAAAGGGATAGAGTGTGTTAAGCCATGATTGATTTAGTATGAGAATTGAGAGTGGACGGTTGAGTTTGAAAGAAGGAAGCGAGCTGCATGTGCACTGTGAATATTTATAATATAGAATTAATAGACGTATTAAGGTGATACATTTCATTGCTGGTATCCTCAATCCCACAATGTATATTGTCCATGCTATCCACTAGACCACCAAGGCAGTTAAGCATATAACCTTTTATTACATTTGAGACTGTATATAATAATGTTGTGATTGATTAAGACTATAGCGGCTTATTCCACTGAGATTAGCATATGCGCAGGAATCTTTAACCGACTTCAAAAAGGAGGAGGTTCTCAATTCGATTGGTATTATATTTTTTTTATTCTTTCTATTCTCATACTCTGGTGGGACCAATGAGAGATCAGATGCTAGAATGACACGATAAGTACTCTCCGAAGCATGAGGGTGAAACACCGCCAACTCTTCAATTTGGAGCTGTTATTGAGAATTTCTTTACAGAAAATTCCAATTATGATAAAAAAAAAAACAATAATTATTATACAAAAATAGTAGAAAATTTCAATTATTAAAAGTTAACCTATTAAGTTCACTTGCCTAAAAATTTCAGGCAATGCCTAAAATACGATATTTTCCTGCGAAATATTCAGTTTGCGAAATCAATTGAAATTATCTTTTGGAGTTCTCGAATTATCCAAGTTTGCTAGTCTCAAATATTATTTAAGATCTACTTCAAGATTTGTATGATGTTAGCTTGATGCGTATAATATATAAGTCAATTTTGCAGTATATGAAGCTTTTGACTGCGACTCCATTTAAGCATTATAGCGATGTAACGACACATTTCAAGTTTTGTTTTTTGCACTATTTATGTGGCACGAATCTCTGACGAAAGATGGACCAAACAGGCAACAAAGTGGAAAAGGACAAGAGGCAGGCCAAAAGGACGCTGGATCGACGAGATTATTAAAATAATAGGCACAGACTAGCTGGAACTGCCTAGAGATAGGAAAAAGTAGAGACACTTGGAGGAGGCCTATACCCGCAAGGCCATGACTTCTCAAAATTAATCAATAATTGCAACACTAATTAAACCTTATTATTACAATCATCAATCAAAAGGTAATATAACTTAATTATATTCTTGGTCATGGAAATATAGAGACTTATAAATTAATAAAATTTATATATTATCAATTTATGTATAACATTTTAAATATTATAATATATAAAATATGTTCATATTATGTTTCATATTGGATTTATATTCGACCCTATATCGGAATATATCACTAGTAAACGTTAAAAAAGGCTGAACAAATATTGATGTCCACATATTATATAGATTACCTCCGCCACAAGTCTATTGTCGGGCTCTACGACGGATTCTTCAGAACTGGACGTCTCTGCATCATCTTCATCAGACTCGCTGCCTGCGCACTGCAAATAAATCTCGATGTTAATTAAATTACATCAAAAAATTTTATAATAAAAATCTAACGTTCATATGCAGATATACCCTTTTAAGTGTTATTTAAAATATAAATAATCGATAAAAGACTTGTAAAGTTCACGTTTGACTTAGTAGATTATGGCTTTATTCTTCTAAATTAGTGGGTAAGCCCAGACCCTTATACCCAGCAGTGGGGTAAAAAGGTGTGAACCATTTACTCCAGTAACTTCTTTTTCTTGCACGGCTTTTTCCGTACTTAGGCAGTTTTGTCCGTTGTACATGAGCTTATGCTATTTTGTGTGTTATTCTACCCCAAGGCGTCCCAGTAGTCTAGCAGGTTGCCGGTTTTCTAGAAGATTTCCGGGAGCGATCTCTTGGGGTCGAGTTTTTCCGCGCGAAAGTGTTCCAGTTCACTGCATTCAAGCAAAATGTGGGCTGGTCTTCACTCCAGTAACAAGAGCAAGTGCCTCACCAGTTCGGGCTGGTCGTGCAGCAGGCGCGCGGCGTCCGCCACCCGGTGGCCGCAGCGCCGCAGCGCGCGCCGCGCCGCGCCGCGCGGGAACCCCATGCGCCGCAGCGCGCGCAGCGGCGACCGCTCCGCGCACGCGCCGCGCGCACGCTCCTCCCTGGCAAACGATAAGGATTGGGAGTGAAAGAGAGAAAGATAAACAGACGAAGAGGAGGGGAGGGGGAAGCGGGGGAGAGGTGAGTGGAGGGGGGAGGAAGAGGTAGATGTAAGGGAACAAGTAGAGTAGAGGGAGAGAGGGGGCGATCTATAAAGTAAATCTTATAATGTCCATCTTTCCGTATATCAATCATTTTTTTGGGAAATTTGATGCTATCGGAAAAAATTGAAGACTTCATTTGTGACAACCACCTGGCGTAATGATTGGAGTCTCTTGATCAAAAATTACGATTTGAAGGCCAAGTCGACGTTTACAATGGCCACATACATGTGAGATTTGCGACATTACAAGTATGCGTGAAATTGTCATTATTTATTAGCAAAATATTAGCTCATCTATAAATACAAAAAAAAAAAAAACACTTAAAGCCTTTATTTTAAGTTTTTTTAAACCTTAACATAATAATATATAATCATAATAATAACATATAATATAATCGATAAGGAAAATTTATTTTCTTTACATAATATATTGATTTATAATTTTGCGTTTTATTCAAATCTCTTTTGTTCATTGCTTTTCGGATGACAAAATTTTAAGTGCACGTTGTTTCGTTTAAAAAAGTATTTTATGTGGTGATCGTAAGTTTGAATTTGTGTTTAATGAATTAGGACTGTAAAAAGCGTTCACTATCGGGATCCAACACAAATAAAACACTCACTAGTACTGTAACACTAACCACTGTATTAATCTCTTCAAAACAAACTCAAAAATAATTTTTCTATAGCCTCGGGTCATAATATCGATGTGCGTCTTTAATAGCGCTTTTTAACTTACCCGTAACGCCATCTATTGACATACTATGACAACTAAATTAATTAGACATTCCGCCCACCAAGAACTCCGTTCTTTTATACAAGTTACTAAAATAAACAAAAAATATGCTCTATTAAACTCCAATTGTTATCAGCCGCACATCGATTTACATGATTAATAAACTTAATATTTACAACAACAAAAACAAAACAAAAAAAAAACTCTAGCACCGCCCACCGTGCTAAACCGTTAAGCATGTATGCAAGCAAAAATAGTAATAAAATATAATTTCTAATAAAAAAATAAAAAAATACAACAGAATAACTAAATAGAACCATCTGTCGGTAAAAAACAGAGTTTAGTACAGGGCCGTTTAAACATACCCTTTTGTGTCTCAATAGTTACAACTCTAACAATATTATCTATACCTGGGTGAGTTTTAACAATTTTACCTAGGAGCCATTTGGCTGGAGGTATATTGTCCTCCTTTATAATCACAATATCACCTATCTTAGGTCCAACCTTATGGGTTGTCCATTTGTATCTGTTGTTAAGAGTCACTAAATACTCAGTACTCCAACGAGCCCAAAAATGTCTGACCATTTTGTTACACATTTGCCACCTATCCTGAAGATTAACAACATTGTCGTCTTTGTGTAAAACATTCAACAAGGCTTCACCTACTAAAAAATGGCCTGGTGTCAGCGGGAGGGGGTCGTTAGGATCATTACTTAAAATAGTTAATGGACGCGAGTTAACACACGCTTCAATCTCTGCTAACACCGTGGATAACTCTTCATAGGTAAGTGTACTCTCACCAATAACTTTTCTTAAGTGTGATTTGACAGAACGCACTCCGGCTTCCCATAATCCACCAAAGTTCGGTGCTTGAGGGGGAATGAAGTGCCAATTTGTATTTTTAAGTGCGAGAGCTTCAGCAATATCTTGAGTGAATTGTGATTTGGCACTGTTAAACATGACTCGTAATAATTTGTCAGCACCAACAAAATTTGTGCCATTGTCGCTATACAAATCTTGGCAATGGCCTCTTCTAGATGTAAAGCGTTTAAACGCAGCAAGAAAGCCCTTTGATGTTAGGTCTGTTACTGCTTCAATGTGAATTGCTCTAGTCACCATACATATGAATAGACATATATATCCTTTAAAAGATTTCGAACCTCTTCCAGGTGAAAATCGAATATTAATGGGTCCCGCATAATCAACTCCGGACGATTTGAATGGTTTGCTTGGCGTAAGCCGTACTTCAGGCAGTTGACCCATTAATTGAGTATTGTTGGTGTTCGAATATCTTCGACAAATTAAACATGTTCTGTAGTATTTTTTGACTCGTTCTCGTCCACGTAAAATCCAGTATTTTGAGCGAAGATGATTTAACATGATTTGAGGTCCACCATGTAATGTTTTATAATGTGCATCCATTATTAACAACCATGTAAGATGACTCTTAGAAGGTATAATGATTGGATGACGTTCATCATAACTCAAGTGTGCTTGGTCAATGCGACCACCCACTCTTAAAATGCAGTTTTGATCCAAAAGCGGATAAAGAGTGTGAAGTACGCTCTTCTTGGAGACACAACTTTTATTTTTTAGATGCCTCATCTCTTCTCCAAAATGAAATTCTTGTACTTGTTTTATACACAACTGTAAGACACTGTTCATTTCTTGAATAGTAATGTATTTGGGTAATTTATCACGTTCTTCTTTAGATTTTCTCCAATATAAAATTCTTTTACAAAATGAAATAACTCTTAACATTCGATTTAGATTTGAAAATTTAGTCCACTCAAATTCTTCATTTTTGTCTTGTATAATGTTCATTGATTTAATCTTTTGTTCTTCTTCTGTTTCAGGTATCTCGTTGTGTTTTCTTTTCAGGTTGACATCGTATATCCAGTTGGGTCCATGCCACCATAAAGTATTCTCTTGTAATTCTGTAGGTCGTAATCCGCGTGAGGCACAATCTGCAGGATTCATATCCGTTGTTACATGACTCCATTGTTCATAATCTAATATGGTTAATATATCCGATACTCTGTTGCTCACAAACGTAGTCCATCGCGAAGCACCTCCTTTCAGCCATGCCAGCACTATTGTAGAATCTGTCCAAGCATGAAGTTGTTGTTTAGGAATATTCATTACTTGGGAAATTTCACTTAATAACTTAGCCGCTAAGGCTGCGCCACATAATTCCAACCTGGGCACTGAAAGTTCTTTTTCTATTGGAGCTACTTTTGTTTTCGCCGACACAATGGATGAGTATACATGATTAAATTGGTCTATAACTCGTAGATACACTACTGCCGCGTAACCAGAAGTAGATGCATCCGAGAATGCGTGTAGTTCCAGTTTACATCCTTTTGTACATTTCAACCATCTCGAAATAGTTATTGCCTTTGTTTCTATTAGTTCATGTCTGTATCTCAACCATTCTTCTAATAACTCCTCGGGTAATTCATCGTCCCAACCTAACTGTGCTTTCCATACCTTTTGTATAATAATCTTGGCCCGAATTACTACGGGAGCAATCCATCCTAGGGGATCATACAGTCTAGCGATGTCAGACAACATTTGCCGTTTCGTAACAGCTCCTTTGATCTCGGGTAAATCAATAGTATATTCGAAACTGTCGGTTAGTCTATTCCAACAAATTCCTAATACCTTCAACATGTTGTCACTCTTAATTGGTACTGATATCTCTGTGCTATGTTTGTCTTGTCCTATGTATTGTAATAACTGTTTACTATTGCTAGACCACTTCTGTAGTTGAAAGCCTCCACTGTTCATAAGTAAATTCATTTCTTCGTAAATGTTTATAGCCTCGTTTTCTGTGTCACAACCCGTCATTAAATCATCTACGTAATAATCATTTTTTGTTATTTCAGCTGCAATTGGATACTTGGTCTTCTCTTCATCAGCGAGTCTCTGTAATGATTTAATTGCTAAGTATGGAGCACAAGCAGTTCCGAATGTCAGAGTAATTAGTCTATAGTGTTGGATTGGCATGTCTGGGTTTGGTCTCCACAAAATCCGTTGGAAATTGGCGTCCTCTTTATGTACAAGAACTTGTCGGTACATTTTGACAAGATCAGCTATAATACATATAGGATGTGTACGCCAGCGCATTAAAATGTGTCTCAGATCCTGCTGACTTTTGGGTCCGACCATCAATTCATCATTCAGTGAAACACCGTTGTTACCTTTTGAAGATGCGTTCATGACGACGCGCACTTTTGTCGTCTCTTTGTCATTTCTGACAACAGCGTGGTGGGGAAGGTAAGTAGCTCGTGGGTTCTCCAGATCGTCGTGTGGAACAATCTCCATGTGGTTTAAGGTAAGGTATTCCTCCATTACTTTTTCGTATTCTTTTCTCAAATTTAAATCGTTTTGTAGTCTTTTCTCTAGATATAATAGTTTTCTCTCCGCTATCTCTCTTGTATCTCCATATTGACATCTGGGATCTTCTACTTTAAAAGGTAAACGTACTATAAATCTTCCATCCTCATTCCTGGTGGTAGTTCTCTCGTAAAATTTCTCACACTTCTCTTCTTCTAAGGTCAATTTCTTCTTGATTGAATCAGGCTCTGCTTCAATTTCCCAAAATTTTCTCAATATATCATCACTTCTCATTTGTATGTGCATGTTAATTATACTGTCTCTGTGTAGTGAATCTCTTGGTGTTCTTCCAGACAGCACCCATCCGAAAGCCGTAAGTTGTGCAATTAAATTGCCCTCTGGGTGTTTCACCATATTATCTTGTAAAACCTCACAGTAGACATCTGCGCCTAAAAGGATATCTATTTTTCCTGGTGTTGCGTAACCTGGATCGGCTAACTGAAGTTGCTCCAACTGTACCCATTTAAGATCGCATAGTTTGTCCCCTGGAAGTAATGACGTTAGTACTCCTAAAACGTACGCATTTACACGGTATTTAGCAGTTGGATTATAACGTGACTCTAGTAACAACGAAACCGAATATTTAATTCTTGTTTGCCCGTCTCCCAAACCTGACACCACACCACTCACTGGTAGTCGTTTAAGATTAAGTAATTGTACAGTCGATTCGCTTATAAAAGACGCTTGCGATCCTTGATCCAGTAGCGCGCGTATGTGATATTTTTCTCCAGTTGAAGAGTGTGCGTTAATAATAGCTGTAGCCAATAGTACATTGTGACTCTGTAGTCCTTGCGAAAAGTTAGCCACAATTCTTGTCTCAGTGTTACTCCTGTCATTGTTTTGTATGTGCATTTCTCCTTCGTTAGTGTTACTCTGTTTGGGTATAGACGACCCATCCTTCTCAATATGTAGCATCGTATGATGTTTCTTGCCACACTTCCTGCAGCTTGTAGATTGACGACATTTATTTACTATGTGATTTGGACACATACAGTTAAAACACAGTCTTTTATGTTGTACGAAATCAATTCTCTCTTTTATTGGTTTTTGCTCAAACTTCTGGCAGTGATATATGTAATGAGAACCGTTACATAAAGCACAAGTACCATTTGAGGATTTGGTAACCTCTTGCACTGCTGAATGAAATGATTTAGGTTTTGAAAATTGGGTTATCTTGTTAGAAATTGAAGACTTCACAAATTGTTTGCCAGGGTCAATCATTTCAATGCTGCGGAATCTGCTCTCTAAAAATTCTGTAAGTTGTGCCCATGTCGGTAGATCACTTGTTGAACTTAACATTTGTTCCCATAATTTGTGTGATTCTGTGTCCAATCTAGATACAACTAGGTAAACAATGAAAGCGTCGCATGATTTCGTATCAACTCCTATGTTCTCTAGTGATTGTAAGCATGACGTCGTGGTATCAAGTAATTGCTTTAATGAATTTGCTGATGTAAATGTGAGTGTCTTTTGTGCAAATAAAGTTTTAAGTATAGCGTTAGCGTTATATCTTTTATTGTTATACCGCTTCACCAGCTGTTTCCAAGCTTCCTCATAATTTTGTTCTGTGATAGCAAAGTTGCGTAGTAATGTCTCTGGCTCGCCTGTTAAGTTAGCTTTTAAATAATGTAGTTTTTGTACGTTGGATAGCGACGTGTTATCGTGAATCAATGACACGAACATGTCATAGAAACTCTGCCATTCTTCGTATTTGCCGTTAAATATGGGTAACTGAATTCGTGGAAGTGGAATTTCTGAAGTTTTCATGGTCTCAGATGTTAACGCATATGGACTCGTAGGTTTGGTAGCTTTCGCACCAAGGGCAGACTTTAATGCAGTTTTGTATGTAGTGTATTGTTCTTCAAACAAGTCATATACGTCACTCGTAAAGTATGTTAATGTTTCTTTGCTGCTTTTCGACACAGTGGAAATTAACTTTTTGTGTCCTTCCTTAAACTCATTCCAAAGTTCTTCTAAGGTCTGTAATCTTGTTTCTATATAAGCAGTAGTTAATCTCTCTTTTGGTGACTTCTTATAATTTATTTCGGCCTTTTGTAGTCTTTCATACAATTCGGTTTGTATAATAAGAATTTCGTTAGCCATTGCGAAGTTGTTCTAATTCTGTATATGTTTTTAAATTAAATCTCTGATGTAATTTAGTCACAAAAAATTCTGCAAGTCCAAGAAGCACTTCTGTATAAACACAAAAAATTTACATGTCCAAAATCAAACAAAATTTTCTAAGTTAGTGTAGTAAAAACGTAAAATTTTACAAGTCCAAAAGTAAGCTAATTTTTCTAAGTCCAGTAAAGTACAGATTCGAAAATTTTACAAGTCCACAAATGATTATTTTTTCTAAGTGTTTTAAAGTTAATTTATTTAAATTTTACAAGTCCCACGATCACTGATTTTAGTCTATCTTAATATTTCACTTCACTGCACTATGTCTATTACTCACGAATTTTTTAAGTCCAAGTCCTTTCAATCCTGGTTTCGGCACCATGTAAAAAGCGTTCACTATCGGGATCCAACACAAATAAAACACTCACTAGTACTGTAACACTAACCACTGTATTAATCTCTTCAAAACAAACTCAAAAATAATTTTTCTATAGCCTCGGGTCATAATATCGATGTGCGTCTTTAATAGCGCTTTTTAACTTACCCGTAACGCCATCTATTGACATACTATGACAACTAAATTAATTAGACAAGGACTTTCGATTTTTAAATTTTATTTGTTGGTTTGACTTCACGAATCGCACAGTGAAATATCGCAGTACGGCAGTGGCGTAGCGTGCGGGGGGCGGTAGGGGCCGCGGCCCCAGGCGGCATTTTTAAAGTGGCGGCAAAATTTCACAATAAATATTGTGTACCAACATGAAATAGAGAAAATTAATTATTTGTCACAAAAATCACTACCAACACATTCTATCGGGTTATTGCTAAGTAATTTTCATTGCTGAATAGGAATTCTGATCATGCCGCCCCCTATATAAGCTACTGGACTATGATTACGAAAGACTTTTTACTTTTGAAATATAACGGTGCGAAAAAATTAAAAAAAAACTTGACAAAGAAGAACTACTTATTTTTATTATTCAACGAGGTTATAACATCATTGTTATTATTTACTAAATTATAAGATCTCATAAATAAATGGCTCAAACGAAATCTTTAAAATTTTGACATCATCATCATCTTTCGTCCATTTAATTTTACTCGGAAGTTTAGTCATTTTATTCGAAGACTAATAATAAATAATTAAAAAAAAAACCTTTCCGCCCTGGGTGAATCTTCATACGCAAAAGGCGTGAAAAGTGGAAAACATGCAAAATTATAACACACAGTTATATTTATTTAGTTATTTTAGTGTGATAAGGACTAGGTAGTTATAGTTATTATTAAACAAAAAGCAAATGTTTTGCATCATTTTTGTAATTACTGATCGGTTATTTTTCCACGATTAACTTTGGTTAGTATAAAATTGAAAATACATATTTTTGAGAATATTCTGTGTTCGAGTCCCAGTTTAGACCAGAGATAATAATTCTTTTTTCTGTGAAGAAATTGTCAGTAACATCCCGAAGTTGGGAAGTTGACAATGCTTCACCTTACCTCAAAGAACGCCTCAGAGAGAACGTTTTTCATGGAATATGCGAACACCACATACTCTTTTTCCTTGCCATTATTTGAGATTTTTTATTTTAATTCGGGCTAAATGAGCCCATCGTTGCAACTTTTAAGAGCTTTGAGAGCAGTTGTGCTATAAGTTAGTACTGCGCTTTCAGGTCCTCTTTGCGTAGAATGCTGGCATTTTTGGTGTAGTATGCCAGAGGGAGATTTCCTCTTTTTCTCACGGTGCTCTCAGGTGATGTTGGTGTGAGATCCTGACATTATTGGTGTAGGTTGCTAGCTTCCCGATTCGTTTCTTTGGCTTCCTATGCTGGCACATTTGGTTTAGGATGCTAGCGTTCTGATTAACTCTTCGTCTTATCATCTTTAGTCATTGTAGCATATTATAGCCCTATTTAAGGGGTTTGGTTTTTCCTTCTTCCAACTTTTCTAGTTGCACGAGACCGTGCTTCACATTATAGAGCGCCATGTGATTGGCGGCGTTGCTCCATGGTTTGTTGCCCCTAATGTATTCTGATGTTGTAATGCTTTCAGCAAACCCTCGTTTCCAAGTTCGAAAGGCTTGTCTGATATTTCACATGTTGTAAGGTGCGTTTTCCCAGTTTCTCTCACAACCGCTATATATAGGCGTTTTGCATGTGGTGTCTGGTTTCTTTGGTTGGTGAGAGGTTTGGTGTAATAACCTGTCCCGTGTCGGCTCCTGTCCTATTTGTCTTCCTTGTAATTTTCACTTTTAGCTTCACCAGGCTTATCGGTGTTTGGGGCTGTTTGTGGCTTTGTTCACGTCCCGCTTCGTAAGCCTACCTACTGTGATCGCCATGGCAGGCATCTTCTGTTGCAGGTGTTTTGCGCTACTTTTCTCACGTCACTAGGATATGTGGTATAATGTTTCTGGGGATCTCCCGCGATCATATGCGTAGCAGACTGCCGATAGTATAAGCTGATGTAAATTACTTTCGTGTACGGCAGTTCGTTACGATGAATGAATTATATATTAATGGTAAATGTTCAACCTAATTCTTTAATTTCTATCCACATGTCACAACCTTTGCTAGATGCCGTTCCAAGTTCTAGTTTAACCTTTTCACCATTCCATCAGACAGCAGATAACATGGCATAATTATCAAGCATATTGTACTCTCATATTATAATCTTACAAACTTCTTGAAGCACATGTGATTTACAGTTTCTTCTTTGATCGCCGTCATTTAATTTCCAAACAATTTGTGATCCCGGACCTGTAGCATTATAGATTTTAACCTATTTTGCGCAATTAAATGCTTCTTGATTTGGAATAGCAAAAGCATTGGGCCTTATTGTTAAATGATTAATCCATAATAAACTGAATTCTCACTTGATGTGGTCGAATCGCTTGCCAAGTTATTAATCGGAAATGGTCCCGATTTATTGGCCTTAAATTAATTGAATTAATAAGATGGCGGCGAATTTGACTTCGGCCCCCGGCGGCATAAGTGCACGCTACGCCACTGCAGTACGGGCAGGGCCTTATTCCACTGAAGGCAGTTTAGTGTTACCATTATTCAACAAAAAGTACCTCTCGTCGTCGTGCCGGCGACGGGCGAGGTCGCGGGCGCGGCTCCGCTCCTCCAGGTGGTGGTGGGCGGCGTCGCGGTCGCCGCGCGCCGCGCGCAGGCCGCAGCGCGCCGCCGCCGCCGACCAGCCCAGCTCCATCAGAGCTGCCACCGAGCTCTCGTCTACCTGCACGATAATCCATTTATTCAGTCCTTTTTATTATCGTGACGACACGTTTGGCTCAGTTTGTAATGACGCTTCTTGCTGTGCCAGCGGTCGCGGGTTCGAATACCGCTGGGGGCATTCATTTGTGTTATGAGCAGGAATATTGGAACTCCAGTCATGGGTGTTTATATTTATAATATGTATGTATTTAAAGTTATATATGTGTAGTGTATCAACTATCTGGTATCCATAAACGCTACAAGCCTCGTAGCTCACATGCAATTAGATGGTGCTGTGTGTTAATACTTAATGTCCCAACATATATACTTATATTTATTTATTTTTAACGCCCCACTGCTAGGCACGAGTTTCCCTTCAGTACGAGAGGGATCAGACCATAGTTCACCACAAGTGCAAGCGGATTTTACATGTCTTTTGAAAACTTACAAGTTTCTCTCAGACATGCAGGTGTCCTCAAGATGTCTTCCTTCACCCTAAGACAAGTAGTAATCATATTGAAAATGATTCGCACATAAGAATATCAAAGGCGCGAGACCCGGGATTAGAACCCATTTTATTAACCGACTTCCAAAAAGGAGGAGGTTCTCAATTCGTCGGAATCTTTTTTCTTCCTTTTTTTTTATGTATGTTCACGGATTACTCGAAGACGGCTGAACCGATTTGGAAAATTCTTTTTTTGTTTCAAAGGGTATTCTTCCCCGGTGGTCTCATATAAATTTTATCGAAATCGGTCAAGCGGTTTTTAAATAAATGGCTAAATCGAATATGTTTTTATTAATAAAAATCTTTCTTCTTATAAATTACAAATTACCTGCTTATTACGTCTACACTAAAAATGGAAAAATAAAAACTTTAAAAAAAAAAAAATAAAAACCGACTTCCAGGCACTGAAAAGTAAAAAATAACTAAACAGGGGTTTTCATTTAGAATAGATACTTAATCAGATATTTTCGAAGTCGGTGTGCTTTGATTTGTATTGGCTGGCACCGACTTCGAAAATATCTGATTAAGTATCTATTCTAAATGAAAACCCCTGTTTAGTTATTTTTTACTTTTCAGTGCCTGGAAGTCGGTTTTTATTTTTTTTATTTGGTTATCCAAATAAGCGTGTTACTTCTTTTTCCAATTCTACTATGTAATCATCATGGTCATATCATCCTAACCCAAAGAACATCCGAAATACTTCACATAGGCCTCCCCCAAAGATAGCCTTTTCCAGAATTACTAACACTCAATAATAAATTACTTAATGTATTGTATAAAAAACCACTTTAATAACAGCGATAATCTCAACCTTAAAGTTTTAAATTGTAAATTATTTTAACGCCTTAATAAAAAAAAATTTAGTCAGTTTTTAGTTTCTTTTTTTTCACCGACCATAAAAGTACTAGATACACAATCTGTGCAATCCATCCATGTGTCCATCTATCAATCTGTCCATCCATGCAAAAGATCTATTAAAACTGTCCCCAATTGTGTTTAGGTAATTATTCTAGTTGAAATAAATATACAACAATGTAAATTGAACCTTGAATGCAATGCTTAAAGTTGTTTTCACAAAAAAAAAACGCTCTCAAATGTTCAAATTAGCGATCATTCGTGAGGACATTTTTTGTCGAGATTGTTTATCTAGTACTTTTTCTATTGATGTTTTTTTTTTAGATAAGCATAAAACTTAGTGAGATCCTAATATGACAGAAAGTTAAAATATCTTTCTTACCCTTAAGCAGTTTAACTCTGCCTCGGCCTTCTCCAATAGCGCTTTGGCCTCCGCTCTCTTGTTCTGGTGGTAGGCGACGATGCCTTGCAAGAGATAGAGCCGCATGAATAACACTCTCTCATTGGCTGGAACAAAAACCAAAGATTATATATGTATATTTTTTGGACAAACAAAATTTAATATAAGAAAATAAATAAAAAAGGACAAATTTCTCATATTTTATAGCAGCTTCTTAAGACTAAGGTATTAAGTTTTTGTCAGAAAAAATGATTTATAATTAATAATCTATGGGTAAAACTAATAAAAGAAAAAAAAATTGATCTGAAAAGCATATATTCTAGCTTTAAAAAATACTGTAAGTGAAGGAAATTGAAGTTATATCCATACTAATATTATAAATGCAAGAGTAACTCTGTTTGTCTGTCTGTTAACTTTGCATGCTTAATCTGCTGGACCGATTTAGATGAACTTTGGTATGGAGATAGTTTGAGACCCTCGGTAAGATATAGGATAGTTTTAATCCCGAAAATCATTCCTTCAAGGGGTGAAAAACCATTTCCAAAAAAAGGGATATAAAATTCATCGTACCTATATATGTGCATATATACAGTCTATCTATTACATAGTAAGTGTCAAAATTTATAAAACTTCATATCAAAAGATCTCACCGTTAGTTCCTTTCAAGGCTATCAACCTCTGGTGATCCTCGCCATAGGAGGCTATGAAGGCCTTCTCCGCCCGGGCGAGGCGCGCCGACGCGTCGCTGGCCGAGGACAGGCTCTGCAGGCACAGGTAGCACCAGGATATATCCAGCTGGAGTATTGCACAGTTGTCTACGGAGCTTAATATTGATGACCTGCATTCGCTGTGGATAGAGATGATGCACTTTTTTTTAAAAAAAGGACAAGTGTCAGTCTAACTCGTACATCGAGAGTTCCGTGGCATGAAACATTACAAAAAAATATTTTTGTGATTTTTTTCATGATTCTAGGTCAAGGGGAAGTACCTTAAAAGTTTCGCAAGTGTCAAAATATGCACCATAAATGGCCGAATCGTTTTATTGCATTGACTTAGAAGATTAATTTTTTTACAGATCCCAGGGATTGCAGACCTAAGTATTGATATTAATTTTAACTTGATACTTCTAAGGGTTACTGAAAAAAAAGGTCTTGACAGACAGATAAACAGATGGATGGATGACAAAGTGATCCTATAAGGGTACCTTTTTTCCTTATGAGATACGGAACCCGGTCATTAACCTGACTTACCTCAGTTGTCTATCAGCCTCCAGTAACAACACTAGAGCTAAGGAATAATCATGGTTTTTCGCCGCGGCCCGCCCTCGCTCGTGCAGCGCCAGCCCCACCAATAATGCTCTTCTTTCTGCCGCTGGCAACTCTACTGTTTTACCTGACTGATCTTCTAGCTGGAAGAAATTAAGAAGTACTTGGTATGTAATTTTGTACAAGACTATATTATTTTTTAAAGTTAGGGCTATGAGATGAATTTTCTTGATAGAAAATATCAATACACGGCTAATGACTACACTACAATAGACCAATATGGTAGTTACATGATATGTCATAATCTACATACTTCATACACTAGCGACTCACCCTCGCTTCGCTCGGGTTCGTCCTTATGTACGTTTTAAAGATTAATATTAAATAGATATACATAGGAATGTACTTTTAAAAAAAATATACCTTACTTGGAAAATGATTAATTAATTAATTTATTTATTTAGGGTAACCAACAGAACTTAAATCATACAAAAACTACATATCTAATTTTTACAATTGGTAAAGGTTGTTCTTCTTAAAGGCTACCTATTCACCCCCTTAAGGGATAATTTCCAGGATAAAAACTATCCTATGTCCTTGTCAGAGTCTCAAACTATCCCCGTACCAATTTCATCTAAATCAGTTCAGCAGATTAAGCATGAAAGGGTGACAGACAGAGTTACTATTGGATTTATAATATTAGTATGAATTATATCAATGTAGGTTATATAAAAAGAAAGGAGATATATAGACAAAAATATAAATTTTATTTGTTACCTTTATATAATCATCACTTTCATCAATGTCATCAACATATTCTGTAAGCAAAGTGGCATCCTCCATCGTTGATTTCATTTCCATGTACATATTATCTTCTTTTTTTATAAGTTCTGGTGATTCTGGAGGTGGTAAATAAATATTTAAAATAAATAATCTATACATATAATAAAAGTGTAACTGATTGCTGTCTGTATATACATGGAAAATATTTGTGATGGGGGCTTTATTAATGCAATAGAACCCAAAACAATGATTTTTGGAATTTTTGTCTGTTTCTCGGTTGGTCTGTTTGTCTGTGGCAAGGCAAGGGTAAGTCGCTAGTTATGAATTAAAATATAAAATTCCCAAATTTAATTAAAGTAAAAACAATATGTAAGTTATTGAATAAGAGATTACAAATAACTGAAGTATGCATATACTAAATTCTAAATTTATTGTTGTATTCCTCTACTCTCCTTTTAACGAAAACTCTTTATAATGTAAAAAAATACTTTCAATTTTGCTATATAGAGTTTACAGTGTATTAATATAACAAGATTAAAACAATATATTATTATGAGTTAGATTTTAATATATGTATATTATGTTAAATCTACAATTATTATTAATTTAAAATTTAAATAGTATTTTTTAATTTTAAATAATAATTAAATTTATCACCTTCCATAACTAATGCCATGAGTTGGACTCCATTTTTCACGCCTTGCTCGTCTAAACTTTTATTTTGATTGATAAGCTTACCATTGTATATTAATTTAACTCTGTAAAATAAATTTTAAATCATGAAAAAAGATAAGGAAGGACAAATAAACACACGTAGCGACCATGCACTTGTTTTACGAAATGATGGGATGTAAATCAATTAGAAAAACAACTCGAAGATTAAAACATACATTCTCATCAAAACGTTTATAGTTAAATTGAAGGAAGGAATCTTGGAACCTTCCGTCACGGTAATGATATAAACATTACCGTGCTTCCATGCTTAAGGCATTGCTGATCAAGCATTCCTCACTGAACTTCTATTATTCAAATTAATTCTGTATATAAAACTAATCTCAATTCATGGTATAAAAAAGCTTATTTTCTAACTGTACCTATTGGAAGGAACATTAAGGAGTTCAGCAATTGAAGAGGCTAATTCTTCACCCATTACATTTAATTGCTTTACAAATTTCATAACCCGGGGCTTCTCTCCTGGAACTGTGGCTTTGACCCTGAGGGTCGCACATCCTGTCTCTTTAAATTCTTCATTGGCTTTTGCCCTTTCTATTGAGTGAAGTTGAAGCTCATGCAGCCCTTGAAGGACTATGTTATCATCTAGGTTGAGAACTGCAGCATATTTTACTGACAAATCCTAAAATGTGATATTTTACAACAATTAGATATTTTAAAATTAATAGGTATGTTCATATTTTTAAATTAATTATCATTATAGTACCTATCTTCTGTTTCATCATTTTATTAATTAATTTTACAAGACATAATAAAAAATCCTAAAATTCATAGCCTAGTGATGTTTTATTCATTTATTTTATATATATTTCATAACATCTAAGTATCATAATAACATTTTAGTAGAATAATTAAATAAAATGTTGATAAATTCTACATAATTGCATATATATAAATAAATGTAGAATATAAACAATAGATAATAATATGAAATTGACAACAAAGAGAGTATATGAAATTGTCACATTATAAAGAAAAGATAGATTTGAATTAAAGAAGAGGCAAATTTATATGTCTATAGGAATTTTGTTTAGTGATCCATCCAAAGTTTACACCATTGATCGGACAACCACAAAAAAAAGTAAATAAACAAACCTTTAAGCTATCCGATACACCATCATTCTCTAACACATAAGGTGCTTCCCATAGTTTTATTTTCTCTTCATTTAATTTTGCTCGAAGTTTTATTAACAGGTCTTCATGCTCGAGGTTGTCCATTTTATAGTTAAATTATTAGGAAGAAATGATTTGCAGAAATGCTACGACAAAATGAAATACGATGTATGAAATATGAATGACAGTGACGTCTTATACTGACAAGTGACAACTGACAAGAACAAATAGCAGCTGATAGCGTTATTGCCATATAATTATAAATAAAATATTTTAATATTTTCTCCTCTAATATTTAGTGGTATAAAATATGAAACTATTTATTTGACATGTTTATTTTAATAATTATTTTGTTTATATATATTTTAAATATAATATATATAATGCATTTTTTTATTTTTGTAAACTAGCTCTCGGATGTTTTATTTTTTTTTTTATTGAAGGTGATCAAACAGAATTTGAACATAAGAATATTATCAAACAGAATAGTATAATTATATAAGGGCTAATTTTGAACTAAAATCCCGCGTCTACTACAATTTTTTATTGAAATGTTGGGATGGTATGACGATGTATGGGAGTATTTATTTCTCTCATATATTTTTTGCCAGGTGGTAAGCAGTTCGGGCAGTGGCAGCCCAGTGGTAATAACGCGTTCGCTTGAAAAAAAGAAACGGATTTAAATTTCGCGACCCTCACCTTTGATATTGACATATGCGAATCATTTTCAACACGATTACCATTTTCTTAATCTGATGGAAAACATTGTGAAGAAACTTGCATATCTAAAAACCTAACAACTTTTTCAAAGACTATAATACTTAGAAAACCTAGCTAGTTTTTGGAAGACCAGGGCATTGTAGCCAGCGTAACCATTATAACCTGATCCCCTTGCATTTAAGGAAGACTCATATTTAGCAGTAGGAAGTTCAGGTGATTCTGTAGGTTGTGATTTATAATAAATTACAAAATAAACAGTTAGTATGGAATAGATAGACTATACTATATATTATATATTTACATACAGACCTGAATGATGATCTTTCAGTTTGCATAGTTGTATATAAATTAATTAAATTACACGAGGTATTATTTTACGAATTTCAGTCTTCATAAAATCATTAAGTTCATGAGTGACTACATATATGACTTCACGAGATAAGATTGAAGTGAATTAAAACTTTAACTAGTGACACATAATACAATATACACAGTACTGGCTTCGCCTGTCAGAAGTAATTAGCACTGCAACTTGCCAACGTAAACTTAATTTTCGAAGCATTTATTTCTTTTCATAATATATGTAGCTTTCTTTTCTTTTGCACTCTTGCTTCCCTAAATATTTACTTTTTATATAAAATATATAAGAATTATAATATAATTGCATCTATGTAAAATAATGAATACAATAAGGATAAAACACTATTTAAAGAAACTTATAAAATATTAGTGACGAGCAGATTTACTATCGGAAATACGCTAAAATATGTTTGTTCAATAAAATTATGTTACTCAGGATTTACTCTGTGCATGTTTTTAAAAGTATAAATAAAATTATCCCCAGATAAAGTAGGTAATTAGAACAGTTATTGCTAAGTAAGTAGGACAGGGTATAGGTAAGTACTGTAAACTGCTACCGTTACTTTTGAAAATAGTCTCTGGGGAATCTATCATGGAACACGAATGCCACAAATTTTTAAGTCCATATTGATCTGTATATGTATATAAAAGGCAAAAGTGATTGACTGATGTATCAACGCTCAGGCCAAACCCTTAAGGCTAGAAAATTGAAATTTCGCACACGTATTACTCATATGACAAAAGCATCCACTAAGGAAGGATTTTTTAAAATTCAAACCCCAAGGGGGTGAAATAGGGGATAAAAGTTTGTATGAAACTTTTTATTCCTAGGACATATTTGTATGAAATTTCGTATTTTACGTAGTTTGATCGCGAGCGAAGCCGTGGGTTCTGCTAGTATTAAAAAAATATATCTTTTTGGATTTTTTTAAATGCTGTCTGTAACAACTATATAATACCTTTAAGACGTCTAAAACCTTAGCCTCTCCCGTGACCATGATTTTTGTAAAGCATTCGAAACGTCGGGAACTAAAAATTAAAATAACTCCGCGAAAAAATCCGAAAAGATAGTTTTTTTTAAAATGTCAAATATTCGGGTAAATTTAAGACAGTATTATGTGATCCATATTCATATATAGTTTCATAACTAGCGTTTCGCTCCGGGATTCGCTCGTGTAGGTTATATTATATATTATTATAGGTGTAATTGCTGCGCTTCTGTTTCACATCATTCCTTATTTTTCATTTCATACTCCTGTAGGCAGTAGGTTCATCTATCAAAGTGTATAATATTACAATAATTGTTATTTTTAAATAGAAAGATTATTTCCAATTTTGGTAATTTGTAACTTTAAAAATAACAGATTTACATAAAAAAACTAGCCACACTTTTTTCACCCCTTTAGGGATTAATTATTCAAAAATCCTTTCTTATCGGGTATCTACTCCCTCCGGAAAAATTACCTGACGAATTTCAAGTTTGAAGCGTTTAATATACTTTCTGTTTCTTGATTAATAAGCGAGTGAGTGAGAGGTATTTCGCTTTTATATAAATAGACTATCGACATCGTATCATGTCGCCGTAACATTTAATGTAACTTATGCAATTTTTATTCCTTACTAGCGACTCACGCTCGCGTCGCTAGCGTTCGTCCCTAGGTACGTTTTCACGGTTAGCTATGTTTATACATAAATAGTAGCTTGCTACTCCTAACATATTCATTTATTTAAATTATATAGTGATTTACCCTCGCTTTGCTCGGTTGCGTACGCCGTACACGGATTTTGTTCACAATTTCATGGGTATATTTTTTTTTCGCGGAACCCTGATTCTTTTTCTAAAATAAAAGAAATATCAGCTATCTGCCAGTGAAAGTCCCGTCAAAATCGGTCCAGGCGTTTCGGAGATTAGCCGGAACAAACAGACAGACCGACAGACAGAAAGACAGACAAAAATTGTAAAAAATGTTGTTTTGGTACATGTACCGTGTATACATCCATATTCATTTAGTAAAAAGCGGTTATTTTAATATTACAAACAGACATTTACCTATCTGTATAGATGGGGACCATTAAACAATAATAAGAAGCTTATGTCACAGGGATAACATAGCTTTAGATTAGTCGATTTTTCGCGGTTCCACGAACTTTTGCATACAACTTTCACTTTATTCGGTCTAGATATGCATTTTATTAAACGGTCCCTAGGTGTATTTTTGTCGTACATTATATTGCTTTATTTCAAGCAATTTCGTCAGCGCATGCGTATAAAGCAACCGACTTTTTTGCCGACTGCAATTAAAGTTAGTATGATTTCTGACAGTAAACACATTTTTATCGCAATAAAAAATAGCATATAGCACTCAACAGTAACCTACCTTCCTATTAGTAAAAGAATTTTCATGATCGAATAAGTAGTTTCAGATATTACCTCCTACATTCAAACTTACAAACTTACGATTTTTTTTATAAGTGTAGAAAGCGAAAATTTAATACACTAAAACATAAATTAATATTTCATTTCACAAGCAATTAAGTAAAATTTTATTGAATAGTTAAAGTTTTATTAGTCGTAAATTACAATATTCGTAAATTACAAATACTGTAATTTAATTGAAAAGATGAAGAGTATTTTGTACGTCATAAGTAAGAGCCTCAATTTATTCTACTGCTTTTATCAAATGTTGTACCTAATTAAGAGACATTCTTCATTATTAAAGATGTTTCTATTAGTAAAGATGGATTAAGGGTTTATTAAAACTTATATAATATACTAGCGACTCACCCTCGCTTTGCTCGGGTTCGTCCCTAGACTAATTCCCCATACAAACTTTCATCCCCATTTTCACCCCCTTAAGGGATGATTTGCGGGATAAAAAATATCCTATGTCCTTTCCAGGGTCTCAAATTATCTTCTTACCCATATAAATCGGTTCGATCCAGAGATTACCCCCTACAACCTCACAAACTCACAAACTGTACCTCTTTATAATATTAGTATAGATTAGAGTTAAAATTATTCACATTTCAGCTATTCTTTTTATTCTCAACAAGTCCACTTCGTATATTCTTCTTACTGCAAATATGGAAGATATTCAGTCTCTAGCGAAGCAGTTGGCTACCTCGCCAGTCGTAGACCAAGTCAGCAATATTTGGAGGAGAGCTGCATCTCAATTCCAGAGGGAGATTAGCAGAGATCCGAGACGACAGGCAGAAGATAGTGAGTCAGGTGAGAAAAAATATGATATTGTAATAAAATAGTAATTACTTGATATGTACTTAATCAACTCGCGCTGGGAGACGTTAGGTTGTTTCTGGTAGTTCTCTGACACCAGATTCGACCTTGAGAACGACCTACTGGTTCTTGTGGACCATGAGATGAGGACTACTGGAGTCCTGTCCTCATTAAGACGGGTGAAGGTTCCCTTGGGTTTTAGTGGATAGTATTGACTTTTCTAGCCGGGGAATCACTACATAACAACTAGTTCTACAAGTGATAGGCGTAAATGCATTTTTCAAGATTTCTCGCCTAATTACTACACCTTTTTTACCTGGTGATTATGTGGAATATAAAATAATAAATTATGCAAAATATTTAACATCGTGTTACTGGCAATATTTAAAAAAAATATTATAGGCATATTAGTATGTTCAGTAAGACACATGCCTAAGTAAAGCAAGGTAAGTAAATGTACTTACTCTATGCCCTCAATGCACGCTGTAAAAACGGATAAAGCGTTGTATGAGCATGAAAATCAAATTAAACGCTTATTTAAAATACGTGGGAACATAGCGAATCCTTTTTTCTAGACGGTTAATTTTATTATATTTGTTTACCATAGAGAACGCCTGCTAGCTCACTTTTACGTTATAACTAGCTCAGTAAAGGGCAAATTTTATTCCTATTAAGTTACTTGTGACGATGAAATAATTAATTTTTAAAATGATAAATATTAGCTAAACATGAATTAGTTAATATAATTAAAAAAAAATATATATAAAATCAACTGTAATCTGCTAAAATATATCTCAGAGTTATTATCTATATTTATTTATTTATGGTCATCCAACAAAATATACATTAATACATCACAATATAAAAATTTGATCTAGAATTACAAGGTGTACGAAATAAAGGATGTTATTGTTTTTTTTTGGAAGTACCTACTACGTATTTGACATATTATGTATGTATAGATTTATTTATATACTAACAACTCACCCTCGCTCTGCTCGGGTTCGTCCCTAGTTACGTTTTAACGTTTAGTATAAACTCAGAGATGAGATATTTTCCCGCAGTAAAAAGTATCCTATATGTTGACCCGGGTAAACAGTTCCAGTTGTTTTTTCCGTGATGCGGTAACAGACAGACAGACAAAAAATCTAAAAACTATAGATACCCAGCTACTATCATACCAAACTTCATCAAAATCTGTCCAGTGATTTTATCGTGTCGCGGTAACAGAGAGAAAGACAGACAGATAGACAGACAAAAAATCTAAAAACTATAGATTCGGCCTATGTATCGATAATAATGTCTATTGCTATTGCAGATTTTCAAAAAAATATTTAATGTACAGATACAGCTTAGTTACAATTTTATTATACGTATTGATAACTATTTATGTAGCGTACGTTGATAAAACCACCGAGCTGTTTCTTATGCAAACTTTATCTTTATTAATATCGTCATATTCAGCTCCTATATAATGCTAATAATAATGCTAGGAATTTTTCATAAACTTTAATAATTCTTCTGGAGAAACGCAGATAATAACACTAAAATGTATCCAAGTCGCTCAGTAGTTGTCGATAATATCACACATACCTATGTACTATATACATATATACTCGTACAACAGACAGACGCTCACCCACTAATTCATTTTATATGTGTAAGGATAACGACGTGATTCACGCTTACACGCTGTTAATGTAGCCCATAATTATTACGGCAACAGAATTATATGAATACGTAAAGCACAAAACCCTTTATCCCAAATGATATAATAAATTTCGTAATCTTAGCCCTCTTTGATCTCAAAAAATGTTCACATAACCTGCACATTTATACCTAATATTTTTTAGTACAAAATTTTTCATTTTTTTTTATCCAAGGTGAATGAAGGTGTTATATTTAAATAAATATATTTTGGAAGGTTTTTTACAAAGCAATTCTTTACGTTTTTTTTAAAAATTAGTTCTCGCCCGCCCGTTGGTAGAAAATCGATCATACTCAATAATTAAAATATTAAAAATAGGAAAACTTATATGAATAAGATTTACTTATCTATATAAAAAAAAAACGTATGTGCATACTTATGTACGCACGTAAGAAGTTATACCTCTTTGGCGTAACAGAACAAAGATAGCTAAAGATTTCATCCCATATGTCAAAACTATTTGTTCGTAAAAGAAATGACAAATTAATAAAATATGTAATTAAATAAGGCATATTACAATCATATATTTATAGATATTTTAGAATACCATTTAAGGAAAGAATATAATATTATATATCATTTGTCAGACAATAACAACTTTTACCATGGCAACAAACAGTTATCAGCTAACTTCATCATGTCGCATTTTGACTGTCGGTGTGCGCGTGCATCGTAAAAATTTTACTGTCACATTTTTTTCCAAACGTCCCAAAAGAAGTATAACTTCAAAAACTGTTTCTAATTTTTTTTATTGGTCACTAAAGCTCGTCTATAGCTATTAAACAAAAAAAAAAAAAAACAAAAAAGAAAATCGGTTGTCAAACAGGAGAAAAAGGTAAAGAGAAGACAAAATTATTCACAGTTTTGCCTTTTCACTTTATTAAAAACGAATTTAACTATCTAGTTTCCAGGCGGGTTTTAATAAAACGGGATTTACCATGTAAGTATTATCTGAACCGCTGACAAAAAGGATATAGAACGTGGCACTACCCTCTCTTTATGAAAGTTTGGCTCAGTTTGTAGTGACCCTACTTGTTGCGTCAGCGGTCGCGGGTTCGAGTCCTGCTGGGGGCATTCATTTGTGTGATGAGCTCGAATGTTTGTACTCCAGTCATGGGTGTTTATATTTATAATATCTATGTATTTAAAGTTATAGGATAGGCTGGTCTAAGAGTGCGTATCCGATAAGAGTACGCAGTGTCAATAGCCACGACGTTGTTTACGATCCTCACAATATGCATTGTTAAGGCACGCTGTGGAAGAAATTCCTCTCTATCATTTAATTTAAACTAAAATATGTACCGTTAAAATTGACCTCCATATTCCATTATATTTTAGAAAAAAAAAATCTTAGAGGCTCTCGATGTGATGGATCTATAAAGTTACTTGTTGTATATGCTTCGATTTCTTCAATGGCTCCCATTGTTCTGTAATTTTTAACTGCCTCGGTGGTCTAGTGGCTAGCATGTACGGCCGCAGATCCGGAGGTCCTGAATTCGAATATAGGGTCGGGCCATGTTCAGTTAGTGAGTAAGTAGGTCAAGAAATACTCAGTTACAGCCAGGAGAACATTATTATTACATATTCAAATATAGTATTGTATTAACAACCAAATAGAAAAATATCATAAGGTCATCATGTCTTTAAAGTTATGGGGCTCTATAATAATTAAATTTTGTCTTTTAAAAATCTGAATTAAAGAGAAAGTATAATTTTTCAGAATAAATCTTCCTTTGAGGAAATCATAATAATTAGTACAACTTCTAACAAGAACTTTACGAGATTAATGAAGCCAAATATAGCATAAAAAACTTCTTAACAAAATTCATTACTTTTTACAAAAGCCACAAAAATTTTGCAAGCATTTAATATTATCTTTTCCACTGATGTCGATCTCGGACACAAACACACGGTTCATATTATAGTGCACATTAAATTATGAAAACTCTGATTTTTAATAACTCAATAAGCTATTGGGAAATGCATTTACGCATGCACCTGTATATATATATACTCATGGTGGTCATGGAGACTCACCGGCTAGAAACTACTACCCGCTAAAACCCCATGGAACCTCCTCCATCTTGAAGGGGCGTCGCAGGATCGCTTAGAAAGCAGGCCACAACAACCAAGGGGTTGCTCCCACAGTGCACTCTGCTCTAAGGGCTGTAAAATATGAATAGCTCACAGCCCCAGCTATATAATTTAGACGTAGTTTTTTTCTTATGTGTCTGTATGTGTATTTCTATTAGGGATCTCTATGATGGTCCAAAAGGCAGATGGTCTCATCTAGACAGTCTTATGGGTTGTACCCATGGGTTTCGAACAAAATAGAAAAACAGGCGTATACAAAGCCAATAACTAGTATCGAGTATCGAATGTCATTATTTATCTATCTAATTCTAATATATTTAAACGAGCAATTCTTGTATATTTATTTATTTATACCGGCGATCTCGGAAACAGCTCTAACGATTTCGCTGAAATTTGGTATGTGGGGGTTTTCGGGGGTGAAAAATCTATCTACATTAGTCTTATGTCTGGGAAAACGCGTGTTTTCAAGTTTTCATGCGGTTTTCTTTCGCATTATTTCACGCAAAATATGGTCAATAATTTCTTACATTCAACTATTGTGGTCAAACGACCAAGATGCAAGAATAACAATCACAGGTGTCTGAGTTCGAATCTTGATCGGATACAAAGTTTTTACTTTTGTTTTTTTTTTTATTTATTCAAGTTTTTAGTATCTTAAAAATACGATATAACAAAAAAGAACTCCGAGCGAAGCTCGGTCGCCCAGGTACTATTATTTATACTAATAAAAGTCAAATATAAAACGAAAGCATATGAAATTTCAGATTCAAATGAGGTACCTGAAAACGAAAACATGCAGCGCACGAAAAGGATTTTGAAGGATTTGATCGCTATCGGCAAGAACAGCGGTCTCATCGGCCCTATTAAACGTGCCTTCGATATGTTTTATCCTCAAGGAAACGTTTGAAGTTACTTTGATATGTAATAAATAAATCTGTGTATACATATAATTGTAGCCAAAAATAAGCATTATTAGTTCCTCTTGCAATAATTTTTTTCTATTATTTCATACTTGAAGTACAGACATACTTTTTCCGATTAGTGAAAGCATTGAATCTATACATATAATAAAATTGTAACTGATCGCTGTCTGTACATGGAAGATATTTGAGAAAAACTATTATTGGGGATCTTTATTAACACAATAGAACCCAAAACAATGATTTTTAGTTTTTTTTTTCTGTTTATCGGTATGTCGGTTGGTCTGTTTGTCTGTGTGTTTGTGCGCGCTAATCTTACCGATTTGGGCGCGGTTTTCACTAATGCATTGTGGTAAGCTTCACATAACATTTAATATTTGTTTTATTTCAATCGGTTTCTAAATAAAAAAGTTATGTCAATTTAAAGAATCGTCTAGGGGTGAACCCGAACGAAGCGAGGGTGAGCCGCTAGTTAATAAATATTAATTATCACAAACATACATCGTCGAAAAATTCAATTTATGAGAACAGAAGGTAAAATTAGATTCAAAAATCCAAGAACCTGTACCTCATCACCCATACCTTAATATTTGGTCTTATCTCACGCGTTACCCCCGGTTAATGGTAGATTACTACAGCCCCACTTAGCTAAGTGTGCGTAAGTAAACTTTATGTTTATTGACTAATTGAAATTTGTATAAGATTTTCCTGAAAGTATAACGTATTCAATGAAAAAAAAAAAACAATAAAATCGATTAACAAATGAATATACCTATACAAAAAATAAACAAACAGCTGACTTGATTACTTCCTGTTTAGAAGTTAGTTAAAATACGACAAACTTTTGCATATACAGCATTTTAGTTTTCACACATAGCAATGTGGTGTCCAGAGCGTAAAATTTCTGAAATAATCTCCTCACTAAAGTAAAAGAAGGTACAGTCCAAGCATCTTAAAAACACTTTGTGAAGCTTTTAATTGAAAATTTTTAAAATGTTTTCTGAACTCGCGAGACAACTTTTATTGCATTCGCATCCAATCTTTGAACGTTAATCGTTCCTTTGTTTTTTTGTAATTGCTTTTTATAGAAAAATTGCCTTTATCATGAAATAACTTACATAGATTCTAAATTTTTGTATATAAATTTCCAGTGTGCGAGTGTTCGTTATTGTTTTTCTCCTAAAGAGCTTGACCTATTAACCCAACTGCGCGACATAAAGGTGGGTAATGTATGTACGTTTGCTTGTTCCTATATGGCATTCTATAGACCAAATGCGTGGGCCGATTTTAATGATTTGGACATCGTTAGATTCGTCTTGATGACGCATGTGTATGTATAGGCTATAACAAATAATTAAAAATTAAAATGGCGGATTTCAGGCGCCAATTTGTGTCTTTAAAAAAAGAATTTCTTCCAAACTAATCGAGTGGGGTATCAAAATAAAGGTTTTAAAAAAAATGTTTCCGACTGCATAATACTATATCCCTATAATATTATGATGAATTTTTTGACAGATAGTTCTTAGCTATAGTTGGACCGGATACTGATGGCGCTGTTCTCGACCCACATTTTTTTAAATTTCAAAACAATGTACTAAAAAAGTTACTTAAAGAAAAGTTCGTAATAGCATATGTCTATATCCTAAGGTACATTCGCAATAATTATTTTTAACTTAAACTTACCCATGTACGTAGACAACATACTATGTATGTTACACAACAGACCGAAGCGAGGGTAAGTCGCTAGATATGAATAAATTCCACGCCGAAAGATGAAATAATTATTTTAAATTTTATTTTGAATGTTTCTACTGTTTCTAAGCGTCCGTTAATCGAATCCATTATCCATCGAATAAAGTATATTATTCGCCCGATAATATTTTTTGATCGACTATGATCAATTTTTTATATTTTAATAAAATAATTAATTTTTAGGTGCAGAAGTTATTGTGCACAAAAAGAGACCTATAGACATAAAAAATATTTATTTTTTTAGATCCCAACCTATCATCGAGTTTTAAAGATTTTTAGATCTACGATTTTTTATTTGTAAAAAAAATATTATTTTGTCAATTTTAATGTTGAATGAAGACGAGACAATTCTTTTTTATATACATTTTTCATACAGCTTACACGCACCAGATTGGGTTACATTTGATAATGTTTTAGCCTCAGGCTTTATGTGAGCGACATAATCGTTTTATATGTGTTAGGAAAGTTTTAAATGTTACAAGTGACAAACTGAAGTTATCGAGGAATCCTCGTACTTCTAACCACGTTGCCTAATTTTCTTTTCTTTTACAAAGGGCGTTAGGTATGGTTGATAACAAACTTTTGTTGAAATTGTTCGTAATTTAATGTATCTTGAGTGATAATATATATGTTGGTACATTAACACACAGCACCATCTAGTTCCATGGTAAGCTACGAGGCTTGTGTTATGGATACCAGATAGTCGATATACTACACATATATAACTTTAAATACATACATATTATAAATATAATATGTGTATTCAGCCTTTTTAACGTCTCACTGCTGGGCACGGCCCTCCCTTCTATACGAGGGGAATCAGGCCATAGTCCACCACGCTGGGCAAGTACGGATTGGCGGACTTCACATGTCTTTCGAAAACTTGCTAGGTTTTCTCAGACATGCAGGTTTCCTCACGATGTTTTCCTTCACCATAAGGCAGGCAGGTAAGGTAATCATGATAGAAATGATTCGCACATGAAAATATCAGAGGTGCGAAACCTGGGATTTGAACCCGCTTCACTCGGCTTCCCAAGCGAGCGCGTTACCACTGGGCTACCACTGCCTTTGGTGTCCAACGTGGGGCTCGAACCTACGACCCTGAGATTAAGAGTCTCATGCTCTACCGACTGAGCTAGCAGGGCGAAATATAATATAATGTAATAATATTATACTCGCCATGAGAGTCAGAAAAACTTAAGTAACTAATAAGTTACTATTTTTTAAATAATAGCTTGGTATTGTATATTTCTTAACCAAATCAGGATAAGGTGAATGTGGAGTTTGAGTCAATAATCTTTAACATAAGTAGTTTTAGCTGAAAATAGCTGAATTGTAATTATTTTTAAACAACTTTGTAAAATCTCATCAAAGTGCACTTTCATAAGAAATATAAATGATGTGAAAATATTAGTCGCTCAAAGGAATCATTTTGAAAATTCATGCGAAATATGCGGAAATTGCTAATAAAGAATTAAACTATGTTGAAAATGTTTTCATACATTGAAAATGGTTTCATACATAACTATAAATGGAAAATATTTTTAAATAAGTTATTACAGATTCTTTAAAATTAAAAAAAAAAACTATATACTTATATATGGTTATGTATAAATACATAACCAGCGACTTACCTTGCCTCGCTCGGGACACTTAAGTGTCATGCGGTAGCTTACATGTTATTCCAGGTCAAAGTCTATCTGTTAATTGAATTTCATTCATATTCGTCCAGTAGTTTCAAAGTGAAGAAATAACAAACGTACACACAAACTTTCGTAATTATAATAGTACTACTAGATATTTTTTACCTTAATGTATTTTTTTTTCAGAGATGGGAGAGACAGTTTGCTTCTGGTACAAAAAATGATTTCTATAGACTACTACATACTAATATTATAAACAATACTAGCAGAGCACGTGGCTACGCCCGCGTTCAATCTACAAAAAAACTCTTAAGCTTTATGTTATGCAGCGACTCACCCTCGCTTCACTCGGGTTCGTCGCTATGTATTTATATAATATTGTTCATACAAAAATACTAAAATCGCGATTAAAAAATAGAGGGTGGGGGGTAGGAGGGTGAAAAGTACTTTACGACCTATTCTCATACCTACCAAGTATACAATATAAAAATCATTAAAATAGGTCGAGCCGTTTAGGAGGAGTGTGGAGGAGGATTTATACAAAACTCAAAAAAAAATTTTTGAAAACTGTTTTGTTATCGTCGACATTAAAGCTTATCGTTTAATAATGTGAAAAGGGAGACTGATTTATTGTATGGAATGGAGTCGACCTTTGGCCTTGGGTCATTCTACAGTAACTAATTCAAAAAGAGAAATTTAAAAAATTGTATAAATGATAAAGTAGGTATATCATTATTTTACAGAATTCTAATATGCCATTACCATATTATATTTTTTGTAATGTTATATTCTTCATCGATTGCGGAGTGACATTTTTACTAGGAACCCTTGCACGTAGCAAAGCTTCGTTTTCGGCATCTTGCTGACACTGTTTAGGCTGTAAATTGTCCCTATGCAAATATCGTATTGATCCGTTCACCGTTGCCTTGTATCCATGGATGCGTTTATAAATAAATATGTTGGGTTACTAACACAGTACACACAGCACCATATAGTTCCATGGTAAGCTACGAGGCCTGTATTATGGATACCAGATAGTTAATAAACTACACATATATAGCTTTCATGAAATACATACATATTATAAATATAAACACTCATGAATACCGCAAGCGGGATTCGAACCCGCGACCGTTGGCACAGCAAGTAGAGTTTATCTATATATATATATATATATATATATATATATATATATATATATATATATATATATATATATAGTTATATATATATATATATATATATATATATATATTATATATATACTCTAGTATTAGAGAGAAGTTTAAAAAAAGAGGAAGGAAATCAAATTACACAAAAATGTAATGAATATTTTATAAGATTTATTATTTTAATATTTACCAAAGCATTATGTGTTTCTCACACTGTTGTCCTGAACACTGGAGGGGGGGGGGGAAATTACAATGTCATTAATTACAACAAGTCAATAATACCAAAATCATGAAATCAACTTATAATCGATAACAACACAATAAAATTGCAATGATAGAAAAAAAAAAACTAGCTTTACTTATAATATTGTTCCCAAAATTCGATTTCTCAAAATCGAGGGAAAAAAAAATCAAAATAAAATCGTGAAAAATCCGAAAAAACTGTTTTATTTAAAACTAAGTTTATTTTTAATTAGTTCAGTACATCCAAAAAAGTTTAAACTTTCCTCTTTGCGCGCTTTTATAAAAAGCGGAGGTTGACTTTCGTGAAAGTGAACAGGGGAAATAAACATAAAAAAAAAAAACAGTAGGTACATATTGGAGAAACCAAACGCAGCACATAGGGATACAGATTAGTAGTCTCTATTACTATGACACTAGTGTCTAAGATAGACTTTCTAAAATGTTCGTGATTTAGTATATAATGCTAGCGACTCACTCTCGCTTCGCTTGGGTACGTCCCTAGCTTGGATATAGTAAAATGGGTATAGTATGTTATCCTTAAGAGATAGACATATGCCATCGCGGACTTTTTTGTAGACCTTTTTAAGGTGTACAATACTGTAGTACATTATTTTGATCTATCTCGTAGGGTTCAGTAAGCGTTACAAAAATTATCAGTGTTTCTCTACTATATTATGCATATATTATACATATAGACCTTCTTCTTGAATCACTCTATTTATTAAAAAAACCGCATCAAAATCCGTTGCGTAGTTTTAAAGATTTAAGCATATATAGGGATAGAAGGACAGCGGGAAGCGACTTTGTTTTATACTATGTATTGATTGATTTACAAAACCCATCCATTGAGTCGGTACAAGGAACTAGTTATAAGTAGGTGTGACGATAAAAGGATAGTTATTCAGAATTCAAGTCCCCAATTAAAAATGCAAATTTGAAATATATATTTTAGAAACAACTCTTATCCTATTTTATAAATTAAAATTAGCGTGAAAGAGATCCTACGAAGGCTGGAAAAGAAGGAAGAAAAAGCAAACATCCTATTTAGCTCACACGGTAAAGCTTAAAGCTCTTTTTAAAACTCACCCATGCATTACAAGCAAGTCCTGTACACTAAAACAACATTCAGAGCTTTTTAATCCATACACATAAATAAAAAACTTAAAAAAAAAAAAACCGACTTCCAGGCACAGAAAAGTAAAAAATAACCTAACGGGGGTTTTCATTTAGAATAGATACCTAATCAGATATTTTCGAAGTCGGTGTGCTTTAATTTGTATTGGCAGGCACCGACTTCGAAATTGGGACCACATGGCAACTAAACCGCATCAAACAAAAAAGAATCACGCAAATCGGATCATAAATCTCAGAGTAATCGATGTACATTCATAAAAAAAAAACCAATCGAATTGATAACCTCCTCCTTTTGGAAGTCGGTTAATAACCTCCTCCTTTTGGAAGTCGGTTAATTAAAGTACCTGTTTATAATTTCAAAATGACAGCTTTTTACTAAATACACATTAAAATTATATACAATAGATATTCAGAAAAATACAATTATTAAAAGTTTTGTCCGTCTGCCTGTCTGTTTGTTTCGGCTAATCTCCAAAACGGCTGTACTGATTTTGACGGGATTTTCACTGACATTATAAGTTACATTAATTGTTACTGATGTTATAGAAAGTAACTAAGGCTACTTTTATTTGAGAATAAAAAAATATGGTTCCGCTCAAAAAAATTAAAACGCACCTTAGCGAAGTGTGGGTAAGTCGTTAGTCTGGTGATAAAATTTAATAAACACAAATCTATATGTGTATACGTTAAATCCGTTAAGTATAGTTTAATTTTAGTTTGGGATTACATATATTGCTAGAATACCAATTTTAATATTACAAATACTATAACAAGTACTATTATATAATTAATATAAAATAACTGTCCCTTACATTTGATACGCACTGGTCGCCTTCACACTAAAAGTATTTGCAAAACATGTAAAGTTTAAAAGCTCTAAAATAAGTTCTGTCTTTAAACAACGTCGTAATATGACAAATCAATAACAATTCATTCACTTTGTTTCAAGAACTGACGAATACTAGTACTAATAGAATCTATCACACTAAATATGTTTGAATTTCTACAAATCTATATGTTAATTATTAATACGTGAAGCAAAAACTTTGTACCCCTTTTTACGAAAATTGCGCGGACGGAGGAGTATGAAATTTCCCACACTTATAGTTTATATAGAGAAGGATTGCAGAATGCTAATATTTATTTTTTTAAATTATGCATAAAAAATACATTAAATCAATAAAAAAATATTAAACACACTACCAGGTATCTGACACACATTTCAATTTTTTCAATAAAACACTTTTCAATTTCATAAGAAAAAGTGGTTTATGAATTATGATACTCTTTGTTAAGTTTGGTATTTGGGAAAAAGAAGTTGTATATAAAAATAAAAATGCAAATAGACAAATAAAGGTTAAGGTAATTTTAAAATTGTATACAGACATAGATTTTATTTATATTATTATTATTTTTTTTAATTAAACTAGGAATAAAAATTATTCCAAACGAAATGAGACAACTTTAATCTAAACACAATGCTACATATATCATCAGTAAGAAAAGTGTTACTTACACCTGCTTTACACATCAGCCCTGTACACTAAAAGGGAGACAATAAAAAAATAAAACGGTGAATTTCCAATGGAAGCTTATGGTAAATTATGGTAATTAGTAAAATAATATATGCTTAAAAGAGTTCCGAACTAATTTGATAAAACATAGAGGTAACGCAAAACTCAAATGTTCTTGAGTGAAGTTGGCCGCATAAAATTGCACAATGCACATGTATTATCACGTGCAAAATTTTTATTGTATCATATTTTTAAATCAATAAGTATTATTCTTAATTAGTTTTCAATACTTTTATCGGACTTCGGACTACTTTTATATGTGAAAATTTGTATGTGTGTTCATGTTACTGATAATAATCTACCTATACATATAATAAAACTGTAGAGGTCGAATGTCTGTAGAAAAAAAAAGGTAAAAACCGATTCAGGGGGATGTAAGAAGAGCAATAGAACAAATCCAGATTTTTTTCATTGTTTTTGTTTCTTTGTCTGTTTGTTTGTTTGTAAGGGCTAAACTCCAAAACTGTTGGACCTGTGGTATCTTATATCCGCGGTCAACATCTTAGATACTTTTCGTCTCGGAAAATTAAAGAGTTCCCGTGGGATAGTTAAAAGACTATAGTAACTTATACAGCTTAGTACACAAAAACTACTGATTGGATTTTAATGAAACTTTACAATAATATAGTTCATACATAAAAATAACAAATAGGCTACTTTTTATCCTGAAAAAAATATACGGTTCCTCTGGGAGAGATTTGTTTTTGTTTGTCTGGAGGCGAACCCGAGCGAAGCGAGGGTGAGCCGCTAGTAGATGAAATAAATACCACATACACACACGCATTCATCCACGCAGATAGACCTGAAGTAACAAATAGGCTACTATTAGGCACACCTAGCGACCACAATCGAAGTTAATTACAGAATATATACATATGTAGAATCCGGAAATACAAATTAAAACGTTTAGAATACACCGACTATTTATTTTATTTAGACTAGAGAAAATAATGTTTACGCGCATCGTCTTGCCGCCATTATGACAAAACACCCTTCTTTTCTTTTATTCATCTTTCATTACATTCCATTCTTAAAATCATATCACATGTCTCTTTTTACTCTTAAAATATCATTTTACGCATATTCATCTCGCAAATGAATATACGTATAAATAATATTAATTTATACCTACGTATTTCCGTTTAGCTTTCATTCGCCAACTGTGCTGAGTTTAACATTCGATAAAGGACTTCGTTCCAATATGCCCCGATTTAGATATTTTCAATGTGGTTAGAGTGCTTTCGAAATTATTGAATTTAGATATCGATGTGGTTTAGTTTGAATAGGATTTGACCGGGAACTTTAGAAGTGTACCACGAACTCCACAGAAACAATGAAATAACTCATACCAATTTTAATATTTATAAACAAAATATTTATGTACCATATTAGATACTAGCATTTTGACGACACGTTTGGCTCAGTCTGTAGTGACCCTACTTGATGTGCCAGCGGTCGCGGGTTTGAGTCTCGCTGGGGGCATTCATTTGTGTGATGAATACGAATATCTGTACTCCAGTCATGAGTGTTTATATTTATAATATGTATGTATCAGTGGCGAAGGGTGAAATTTTAGCAGAGGTAAGCCGTTCCAAAAAAAAGACAAAAAACATTGATACACAATTTTTATATATCAATCAATGAAAAAAAAGAAATGTAATTGTGAAGATATTTTTTTTATAAGGCTATTGTGTTTTTTATTGTTGTTTTTATGTTTATTTGTTTACATGTAAAATATTCTAGCAAAATATATTTAACATTTTATATAATAATAAAACCTCATAAAATATTAATAACGCCATCTATGAAAAATCTTTACACATGACTTAGTACGGAAATTTGATTTTATTTTATTTTTCTTTATTAAAAGTACATATATTACAACCTATATTTTTTGGGATTTAAATATTATTTTATCTTTTTTTTTTTTGTTAATTTTACATAAATATATTCAATCAGTATATTTAATATAAATACCGCCATCTACTTAAATCTCATTGAATTACTTCGTCGTGCTTAGTAATGAAATTGATTTATTATTTTATTGTATTTTATTTATCAAGCCAAATTGGACGAAAATTATGAAATAATTCACAAAAAAGGAACGATAAGAAGCACAGGCTTTAATTATAATATCATATAGCAATACATCCGTTTTTAAAATGTCTGACTATCCTATTTAGTATTTAGCTTAATTAGTCAAATTATATTGTTAAATAATGTAACATATTTAAAATAACTTTAACATATTAAAATTCACTCTAAACTTAAATAGAATCAGAATATAATAAACATGGAAAACTAAATATTTTCTAATTTAGCACATTCACACATAATTTAATTAAAACGTTTTATGAAAATATTTAGGTAACTCATTTCATGTAATAAATCAATCATATTTCAAACAAATGAGCATCTTGATGACATGCTTTTTAATTATTAAACAACTAAATTTAGAAAACTAAAGTCAATAGTATGCAAATTAATGCCATAATGGCTAATAGAACTCACCGAAATTAACAAATAATATGTGAGACACTCACAGTCCACAAAAAATACAGCACAACATGTCTATATTACACTAAAACCAAATTAAAACTCTATAAAACAAAAAATCTCTTAAGCAATGCACTCGTAAACAATAACAATCCGCCATATTAATTTACATTTACATTAAATAATAAATCTTCAAATAATAACATTGCTCGTCTGACGCTTCGCTTGTCAAATTAGGGACGTTTTGTAACTTTTGACCAATCACAGGCAGGATAAGACGTAAAGAAGCAGCTTTTCGAGCAACAAAAATTTGATTAGTGCGCATGCGTAAAATGCTAAAAATGAATGAAGTCACGTGACAATGTTCAATCCAAAACATTGAATGAAATACAATTTTGTATGAACGCGGTAAGCTAAAGTACAACGTCTTATCGCCGCATTTCTTTGAAGAAACGCGTAAGCAGTTTGGAGCGCAAAAATGTATTTTGCGTTGCTTATGTGTTGCTTGTGATTTTTTGCGTTATATTATTTTCAGAAATTGACTTAGTAATAATAAATAGATTTTTTATTTACTAATTATGTTAATTCAAAAAATAAATATTTATAATGAACGACGGATTATTGGATTTTTTAAAGGTAAGACGGTGGGAATCGTCTTGTATGGACCCTTCGCCACTGGTATGTATTTAAAGTTATATATGTGTAGTGTATTAACTATCTGGTATCCATAACACAAGCCTCGTAGCTTGCCACGGAACTAGATGGTGCTGTGTGTTAATGCCCCAACATATTTATTTTATTTTTTAGCCTTACTTAGTTCGGGTGTGTCCCTACGCGCCTGTGAAAATTTCAATCAAATTCGTCCGGCCGCTTTAGTGCGAAAGACACATAGATATATAAGCTTTGGAAATTATAATAGCAACTAGCGTCTCACCCTCGCTTCGCTCAGGTTCGCCTCTAGAAAAACAAAAACAAATCCATCCCACAGCAACCGTATATTTCTCCGGGATAAAAATTAGCCTATTTGTTATTCTGATGTATGAGCTATATTATTTTAAAGTTTCATAAAAATCCTTTTAGTGGTTTTTGACAGAATTACAAATATCCATACATCTATACGTCCAGATATCTAGATATTCATACATCCCTACAAAATTTCGCATTTTTAATATTAGTAGGATGTGAGTAGTTATCACTTATCATCATTATCATTCCCGGCCAAGCTATTTTTAAAACTGGCTCAATAGTTCCAGTTCAGTTATGTAAAACTTACATGCAAACGTCTTTATTTTATTACACTATATACGTAATACATATATGTATGTATGTATACTATAAAAATACCTAAACAGCGTATAAGTTTCCTAAATATTTTATGTACTTACCACAGATGTGCAGTTATCACCAAAACACTGAAACATATGTTTTTATGTATTTCTAAAGTATTATTAACTAGCGACTCACTCTCGCTTCGCTCGGGTTCGTCCCTAGCTTGTATATAGTAAAATGGATATAGTATGTTATCCTTAAGAGATAGACATATGCCATTCTTGTAGAGACTTTCTTGTAGACTTTTTTAAGAGGTACAATACTGTAGTACATTATTCTGATCTATCTCGTAGTCATCATGTGATCAGATGAGCACTTTTTTACAAGTTGATCTTTAATTACTTACCAGATATTTTATTTTTAGCAGATTTTTTTAAATATTAATAATATATGCTAATACATGTCTCACTCAGTTTCATGCGCGTGGATAATGCCCACGCGCCCCTACCCACAGAGGCATTAAAATTGAATTTAGGGGATGATTGGCCCCTTGGATTGGTCTGTCTTCTTGTAAAAGGGTTTAAAATAGTTGTCTGATGAAAATACTATAATAAAAATAGAGTATCAGAATTTACGTGAAGTTAAGTAATTATTTTGGGACCTTTAAAGCGTCTGCAAAACAATACGGCCGACGGAAAGTGTCTGGGAGTATTGATGACTTATTTTTAGCGATATTGTCTAAAATATACGTGAAAATCAGCTTGGAGAATTTACGTGAGGTAAGTAATGTTTTTACGTACCTTGATTACCTGATACCTGGAAATTGGCCGTTTAACCAAGCTAGCAGGTAGGCATGCGATCTTAGTACATACTAACACTACTCAATCGACCACATTTCGTTCGTCAGAAAATACGTGACGTCTGGTGGTTCTGGGATCTTGGGCTAATTAGAAACTTCTAAAATAATGATGAATTATGAATCTAAATCTGCCGCATCGTAAAAAATTCACTCTCATTATTTTTCTCCTGACGCGTCAAAAGAAGTATAACTTTAAAAATTTTACAGTACTTACTGCAACGGAGCATGAATCTTCCATACACTGAAAAAATATAAATAAGTTATCAAATGTGTTTTTCAATTAAATTACATAAGTAAATTAAAAGAGGGCAGCGTATACATATATTACAGTAAAAATTAGTGATGAAACGGATAGTTGTTTGGCCGGAAACCCGGTAAGCTGTAAGGCCGGATGGCCGGATAATAAGTCGGTTGTCACGTTGTGTGTTGCAAGTGCATATGTTACTGTAAGAATTTTGGCTTATTCTGCCCCAAGCATGGGTGTCATCATAAGTTATGGACTAGCGAAAATCTACTGTTTACTTGCTCAATCACTACGTAACCATACTAGTTGGTGGACGGTTAACTCGAAATACACATACAATTTTTTAACAAGTGTGGGGTGGATACTTACATTTGTCAAAGTATGTCAGAGTGTTCCTTTCAGCACCTTGCTGCCCTCACAAGATATTTTTTATTCTTTACCTCACGGGTATTTTTATCTTACAATTTATTAAAGAAAAAAAAACGCTGTTTTTAATTATCCGGCCGGATATTGCTTTACTGTCCGGTATCTGACCGGATAGTAAAATAAGGCCGAATAGGTCAGATACCGGATAGTTACCGGATATCCGTTTCATATCTAGTAAAAATATATGTATGGTGTACAGTATAACAAATAACAACCAGGAATAAAGGCTGCTTTGGAAAAGATATTAGTGGATTATATCATCTGTGTTTGGAATATGTTAGTATTATAACTTATACAGCTATTAATTGAGAGGATCGAATAGCCTTTCTAAATATTAATTAATACATGTAGGATCCGGGAATACCAATAAAAGCGTTTTAAACACACTAATTACTATTTATTGAATTAAATTATAAAACTCAATGTTCACGCGTAACGTCGTGTCGCCATTATGACACAACATCCTTCTTTTCTTTTATTCATCTTTTTCATTCCATTCCATACTTAAAATTCTAACATACTTCTCCTTTTATTCTTAAAATATCATTTCACGCATACTCATCTTGCAAATCCTACATACATTGTACAAAACTAATTTTAATTAGATAATATTAGATTTTATCTCACTAGAAGTATCTCATATCTTCACAATATGTCGATTGCACGACACTTAGCCGAGTGTTATATTGATCGAGCAAAGAGTATTGTTTTATTACTCTTCAATAATGCTGCAAGGATACACGATGTTTGGCCCTTTTAAGGTACATTCCTATGAATTTTATTATTTTAATGAGAGACTTACATGAGCGTAACATTGCCGAGTGTCGGTTATCTGTGAATTATAGAGAAATGAATAGTAAAAAATTCATATTGTTCCATAATTGTGTGTAGAACGTTATTACACTAAAATATCACGTCTGAACGATGCTTAAGAATATCAGGACTGTTGTCAGTATATGACAATCTATGACAAGAGTAATTAATGGCAAATTGCTATGAGTGAAGTAGGGACCAACACTACAGAAAAGAAGTTAGCAAAGATGTAAGAATGTTCAGAATATTTTGTAGATTTTCTTAAAAACTTCATACGATAGTGGTCAAATATTATGAGAGCGAACAAATAACATGAATTCACTGTGTCAGCCACAACGTTCTGGCTATTTTATAGATGTCATAAAACCTTTTAGCATGTATGATGAAAATCTCGAAGTTTTAAAAATACCATAATATTTTGTGTGTGTAACATTTTTCTCTATTATAAGCCATTTGATCTTTTAGATCCCGATTATGCTGAATTATACATATCTTCCAACTGCGACCCTATACAGTATACGGATATTCAAACAAATTTCTACCATATATAGTAAAAGAAAAGTTGGACTGTTTTTGTGGATGGATCTTTTGTTTTTCCATTAGGAAATTGGTTTTCGCGAGCTTGTTAATTAAATGTAAATAGACATTAACGTCTTAATTAAGATGGAGTACACAACTCTGTAATTTTCTTAATTCTATCCCTAAATAGTAAACTGTGTATGTTAAATTAATTAATTCAATTTCATTAAAATTTCATTTACTTAAATTAATTACACTTACCCCTGATGTGCAGTTGTTTCCTGAACACTATGAATTGTAAAAATACATTATTTAAAAATAAAAAGGATAGGTTAAATAATAAAACTATTTAATTCAGTCTATATCTTTCTTCTGACCGATTTCGGCCAGGGCGGTCGATCTCATTTTCAAATAGCGGTGGGACTGACATGACCAGTGAGAGATCAGGCGCAGGACTGACGGCTTTTAGTGAGCCGGGCTGCCACTGGGAATTTTTTAACTAAAAAATAACCCTAGATTTTTGGGACACCAATGGGAAAATTCCAGTTGTACAAAAGAGAAAGATGAAATAGCAGTTTTTCCGAAACGAAGACCACGCCAGAAAAATTAAAAAGTTAAAACTTTTTTAAATTATTTCTGAGTTAACGTTCCAGACTCTGCGTCATTATATTTACTCAATCAATTGAAATGAAAGGATTGTATTATGTTTTTAAAGCAAAATATTCACTACGATAAACCATTTAAAATATTATTTATGTGCTTAAATCACAAAAACAAAATATACTTCTTTTGTGTAAATTTACCTCACACTCAGTTTTTAATAATTAATTTATCCAATAATGTGTTTCAGTTTTTAATTTCTTATTATTCTTTTATTTATTAAACAATCAATGCTTGTGTGATTACCTCTAAAAAGAAATACAACTATACTGTGTTTAATTTATTGTGTAAATTTTATTTGTATTACAGTTGTAATTTCTGTTGGTAATAAATAAATAAATAGGGTGAAGGAAAGAAGGAAGTAGTTTTTAAAAGACAATCCGCATCCGGCTAGTTTACTACACACTCGCATTCAAGTGAGGTCTGTGCCCAGCTACGAGACGTCGAAAAGGTGGATTTATTAATATTACATAAGTATGTTCAGTAGGGTGGAGCGAAAAAAAATACTTTTCTTATCTTGGGGTAGATAATTTTTGAAGCAAAAAAAAACTGATTTTAAAAAAAAATAATTTATTTAAATTTTTAGTTTGAATGAATTTTTTTTTCGATGATTTTTGAAAACATTCAAGAATTGACGAATATAGTTATTTTCTACCCATTTTACATTTTTTTTAAAACTGCAATAATGCATTATTATAGTGCCAAGCTAAGAAAAACTTCATATAGAATTTGGGTTTGATTACTGTTTCTATTGAAATATTAAAAATTAATTTAATTTTATACATACTCTAGCGTCACAGCTACATTTCACGTACTGAAAAAAAAATTAAAACAGTTATACCCTTATTTATAATTTTTTGTTCTATTTAGTAAGTTACTTGGCTAAAATGTTTATAGTTTTTGTATTTTTTAAGTTTAAAAAGTATCCTATATATTATGGACTGGGATAATAATCAGCTATCACCATACCAAATTTCATCAAAATTCGTTCAATGGTTTTCCCGTGATACGGTCACAGACAAACAGACAAAAATTCTAAAAACTCTTTAAATTCGACCTCAGTGTCGATAATAACGACTATTTCAATAGGAGTTCCTAAAAAAATATTTAATATACAGATTCGGCTTAGTTAGAATTTTATTATATGTATAGACACGTTTGGTTCAGTTTTTGGTGACCTTACTGCTGTGTCAGCGGTCGCGGGTTCGAGTCCCGCTGGGGGCATTCATTTCTGTGATGAGCACGAATGTTTGTACTCCAGTCATGGGAGTTTATATTTATAATATGTATGTATTTAAAATTATATGTGTAGTGTATCAACTATCTGGTATCCATAACACAAGCTTCGTAGCTTACCATGGAACTACATAATGCTATGTGTTCATGTCCTAACATATTTATTTATTTATAGATAGATAGCCTAGTCAATGTCAGAATCAAATCTACTCCTAAATCCACGAAGCACTGCGCCACAACAGCCTTAAATCATGACTAAAATGTGAAGAACATAAATTTTACATATGCTCAAAATTAATCTCAGATTTGATTACCGATGGTCTGTATTTAGTTCTAAAAGATTTTCTAATCTCAGGTTAATTACAAAGTTAATCTTCAAAAAACAGTTTGAGATCAAGCCCCTTTCATGCCCACGCAGAGAAAGATGTAAACTTTGAAATGGGATTTCATTCAAAGCACTTACTCGTAATAGTGTTCTGAATTTACTAAAATTCAACATTTCGAGATGTTTCAAAACAGACTCATTAATTAAAAAATAGTAATTGGTTAAAAGAAAATTTCGTTTGAATCATTTAATTAAGAAATATACAAAGTCAGTATATTTTTTAACTAGCGACTCACCCTCGCTTCGCTTCGGGTTCGTCCTTAGACAAAAATAAATCTATCCCGCGGGAACCCTATATTTTTCCGGAATGATATATAGCTTATATCCTTCCTCAGTTAACGGGCTATCTAATGCAAAAATAGTTTTTCAAATAGGATTAGTAGTTCCTGAGATTAGCGCGTTCAACCAAACAAACAAACAAACAAACAAACTATTCAGCTTTTTAATATTAGTATAGATTAAATGATTCAAACGGAAGATAAGAAAAATATGCTCAATGATTACATATAGTAGAAAAATCTTGAATATCGCGGTTTTTAAGGCAATATAATGGAAAGTGAAGGAGTACCTAGTATGAACACACTTTAGAGATAAATAGATATACCTTATTGTACTTCACAAAAGAAGAAATAAACACAAAGATGATATATAAATATAAATATGTTGGGACATTAACACACAGCACCGTCTAGTTCCATGGTAAGCTACGAGGCTTGTGTTATGGATACCAGACAGTTGATACTACACATATATAACTTTAAATATATACATATTTTAAATATGATATACTTCATGACAGGAGTACAAACATTCGTACGCATCGCACAAGTGAATGTTGGCACAGCAAGTAGGGTCACTACAAACTGAGCCAAACGTGTAGTCAAATCAATATCGATATCAACATTACAGTAATATTAATATTAGAATACTAGCATTGCCCGCGGCTCCGCCCGCGTTCAGATCACCAAAAACCAAATTCTTAGGTAGGTATTACACATTAGTACACTCTTACATTACAGTTTTTGTATTTTTTCTCAGAAATGAGATATTTTTCCGCGGGAAAAAATATCCCATATGTTGATCCGGATAGCCAGCTATCACCATATCAAATTTCATCAAAATCTGTCCAGTAGTTTTCTCGTGATGCGGTAACAGACAGACAGACAAAAATTTTAAAAACTATAGATTCGCCCTCTGTATCGATAATAATAACTATTTCAATAAGATTTTCCAAAAAATATTTAATGTACAGATTCGGCTTAGTTACAATTTTATTATATGTATAGATTACGACTACGACTAAATGTAAAGTTTAATTAAGTATAAATTAACTATTAGCGATATATTATTTTATCAACTTCAGCAAGATAAGAAAATTGGCTCGCTTGTCTCACAATCGATATTGCGGGTGATCTGAGGAAAGCAGTTAGCTCTCTTGCCACTATTTCACGCGGACATGACTTGTATAGTAATTAGTGACTGTGCATTTACTTCTATACATATAATAAAACTGTAGAGGTCGAATGTCTGTACATACAAAAAAAAATACTAAAAACCGACTCAAGGGGATGTAAGAAGAGAAATAGAACAAATCCAGATTTTTTCAATTTTTTTGTTTCTCTGTCTGTTTGTCTTTTTGTACGGGTTAATCTCGGAAACTGTTGGACCGATTTAAATGAAATTTTGCATGGTGGTACCTTATATCAACGGTCAACATTTTAGATACTTTTCATTCCGGAAAATTAAAGAGTTCCTGTGGGAACTTATAATTATATATTTGTTTATTTAAGAACAGATTTAGTTTCATTGTATCTACTTATATATTATATAGACTGTTCATTTATTATTTCATACTTTGTTTTGTAACTATGTATTTACGTATGTATGATACATATGTATATCAGAAAAGAAAATTCTTTCAATTGAGACAAAGTGTGATATCTCTTTATACGTTAAAGGATTTCTAAAATAGTGTACTCAAATAAAACTACCTTTTCGGATTTTTTTTGTGGCCTTATTTTCATTTTTGGACCATGAGATTTATTATTTTATTAAAAATATAGTTACTTTTACTTTTTTACTAAAAATATAGTAAAATTTCAAATGAGATCCATAGAAAATTACACGAGGAGTTTATTTATAATGGAAAAAGTAAAATTAATATGCAGATATCATATTCTTTGTATTTCTGACTACCACTAAGTCCTGAGAGATACCTACAGCTGTTGTCGTTCAAAGTGTAGAAAATATTTTTTTTTGTTGGTACATTAACATACAGCACCATCTATTTCTATTGTAAGCTGTGAGGCTTGTGTGATTGATATCAGATAGTTGTTACACTTCACATATATAACTTTATATACATACATATTATAAATATAAATATCCATGACTGGAGTACAATCAATCGTGCTCATCACACAAATGAATGCCCCCAGCGGGAGTTGAACCCGCGACCGCTGGCACAGCAAGTAGGATCACTAAAAACGGAACCAAATGTGTCATCAATTAGTATTGTGGTATTACTAATTCACATACAGGATTTTGTTTCCAGCATTTTTACGAGCTCGTATAGTTCTATTTAGTTTACAGCCGACACGCTCACTTAATTTAGAATCGCAAAGCAAGATGAGATCAAGTCAGCTGCTTTTAGTAATCGGACTTAAATGAAACGGAACTGTTTTAAATTATTATTCTAGACTAGCGACTCACGCTCGCCTCGCTCGCGTTCGTCCCTAGGTACATTTTCACGGTTAGCTATGTTGATACATAAATAGTAGCTTGCTACTCCTAAGATATTCATTTAAATTATATAGCGATTTACCTTCGCTTCGATCAGGTGCGTACGCCGTACGCGGATTTTGTTCACAATTTCATGGGTATTATTTTTTTTTCGCGGAACCCTGATTCTTTTTCTAAAATAAAAATAGCCTAAGTTACTCCTTATAATATCAGCTACCTGCCAGTGAAAGTCCCGTCAAAATCGGTCCAGCCGTTTCGGAGATTAGCCGGAGCAAACAGACAGACAGACAGACAAAAATTTTAAAAATTGTTTTTTTCTTATAAATATCATATAAACTTTCACATGCATTTAGTATAAAGCTGTTATTTTGACATTACAAACAGACACTTCAATTTTATTTATCTGTATAGATTATATAATTGATATACTTCAATCTATTTCAAAATGCATAATAATTCGAATGAAATAAGTAAAAAAATTAAAATCTTTTTCTTTATATTCATTTTCTTACATGACATTGGCGAAGTAATCTCAAATCTGTGCTCAATTTTCACGTTTTGAAGCCATTAACAACATTAAATTGAATTTATATTAATTTGGCTTTTCTAGTATAATATTTGGAAATATTATTTAGTACCTACAAATACTATATTTGCTTGTATTGTACCCTTCATTTCGTCTCACGTGCAATATCGAGTGAATACAAATAACCCTTACCTAGAACTATGTTTTACAATGAGTCGAACCTTTGGCATTACAAGGAGGATAGTCTTGTGCAGACAGCTGACACAATAGGCAGGAGCTATTGAGAATATCTCAACTGATAAAATATAACAGATAAAATCTGTATAGAAAATAACGTGCCTATAAAGACATTCAAACATTTGAAAACTTTTTTTTAAGTAGACATTGTCATTTAAATAAAGTCTTAAAATTAAAATTTACAGCTTCAAAGCTACAGTCGTTGCTCTATAGCACGATAACTAAATAAGTCTCTCCAGTGACCATCATTGCTGTAAAGCATTCGAAATGTTGGGAAACAAAATTATTTTATATTTATTTAAAACTAGCGAATCACCCTCGCCTCGGTTGATTCCACATACAAACTTTCATCCCCATTTTTACCCCCTTAAATATAAGAAAGTATTATGTAAATAAATTACCTTTCCGACACCACAATATCTTAATTTAATACTTAATTATTATTTTTATTGTCGTTTGAATTTCTCTCCAAAATTATTGATTTATAATATTTACTAATCATTATTGTACTTTCTAGTACCTACTATATAAATTAGCTAAACTTCTAGCAATATGAGTGGTTAATGAATGCACCCTATAACATATCAGCCACGTTAAAAATTTAGTACCTGGGCGACCGAGCTTCGCTCGAAGTTCTTTTTTGTTATATCGTATTTTTTAGATAAAAAGAAACTAAAAACTTGATTAAATAAAAAAAAAAGTAAAATCTTAGTATCTGATTGAGATTCGTACTCGCACACCTGTGAATGATAATCTTGCACCTTGGTCGCTTGACCACGATGCTTATGCCTGAGTGTAAGAAATTATCAAGCATATTCTGCGTAGAATAATGCAAAAGAAAACTCGAAAACACGCGTTTTCCCAGACATGAGACTAATCTAGATCGATTTTTCGCCCCCGAAAGCGCCCACATACCAAATTTCAGCGAAATCGTTAGAGCCCTTTCCGAGATCTCTGGTATAAATAAATAAACAAACATATAAATGTACACGAATTGTTCGTTTAAATATATTACATATTATTTTTGTGTGAAAACGTGACGCTAGAAAGATTGAAAATAGTTTTAAAATAGTTAATTCATCCCAAACTATCAAATATTTTTATATCTAAACACAAAATAATCACAAACCGATTAAAATTTTATTACTATATAAAGATTATATTGTAACTTTTTTTTATAGATTTATTTGGATCTACAAACAGCGTACACAATAAGGCTTATATCAAAAAATATATATAATTAAATAAATAATCGTGACACCAACATCGTTAACCACGGGTTACTAACTGGTCTTGAGAAGTGGTAATGTATTGGGTATTCAGTAATATATTATTTTACTTGAGAGAAGAAAAACATAAATGTATAATGTAAACACACACACACACACACACACACACACACACATATATATATATATATATATATATATATATATATATATATATATATATATGTATATATATAATACAATAACATAAAAGGTTAGAGGCAATTGCGTATTATGTTTTTGATTTCTTTTTTAAAGCTATTCATGGTTGTATTCATTAAATCAATAGAAGAGAAGTATGTATAGTAAATCTTACCTCCAAGTACATGATAGCAATAAGCATCTTGTATAGTGGTTTCATCGCGAATGTATACAGTTACGTCGCACTTAATGTATTTGGTTACGGCGGTTGATTCTACACTGTATCTATAAATGGATATTAGATATATACATTATACATAGGTATTGTCTGTATTGTTAGCTTAGTGGTTTGTACGGTTGTAGATGAGGTATTTCTAGATATAAATAAAAATTATACTGTCTTAGCTTACGTGAATATGTGGTGATTTTAAATTATACTATATTTTCGGATCTTTACACAGTTTTATATTAATTTTAATTTTTTACATTGTCTGTCAGGTAAATAGAGCGTTTAGCTAATCAAAATTATATATACCAACTAGCGGATCCGGAAGGCAGGCGTTGTCATCCCAGAGACAACGAAGAAACATTTTTCGGTAAATAAATTAAAGAGTGCGTGTATGAATGTGTACACACGCAAGAAGTAAAACTTCTGTAGGTTATCGGTACTCTTTATGAAATTCAATTTATGTTTTAAATAATTAGGATAGGTCTCACCTAGTCTCACCTCATATATTTATAGAATATCATTTAAGGAAAGAATATAATATTATATAATGTCATTTGTCAGGGAATAACAACGGTTACCATGACAACGTACGTACATTTTTTCAAGTCAAGCGTGCGTAAGCGCAAAGAAGTTTTACTTCAATAAATAAAAATTATGGAGCTCAGCCACAACGCCATCTATATAATTATAGCCAATTGTAGCTTAGGACCGTTCAGGTACACAAAATATCATCAAAATCTGTCAAGCCGTTAAGAAGGTCAAGAATTACGAGCACACGCACATAATAATATTAGGTATATGTTAATATTTAGCAAGGCAGTGATAGCCCAGTGGTAACGCGCTCGCTTGGGAAACCGCGTGAAGCGGGTTCAAATCCCGGGTCTCGCACCTCTGATATTTTCATGTGCGAATCATTTCTAACATGATTACCACTTGCCTTACGGTGAAGAAAAACATCGTGAGGGAACCTGCATGTCTGTGAAAACCTAGCAAGTTTTCGAAAGACATGTGAAGTCCGCCAATCCGCACTTGGCCAGCGTGGTGGACTATGGCCTAATTCCCCTCGTTGTGAAGGGAGGCCCGTGCCCAGCAGTGGGACGTTAAAAAGGGCTGAATACATTTATAGCAACTCCTAATCCCTTCTCTATATATATTTACTTAATATATTATAGTTGATTTCTCAAGGGATATCGATTCGCTGTATTATTTCCAGTCGCGTATTGGCAAAACGACAAAAATAGTACAACTAAACTAATCAATTTGAGTGCTTTCAAGTATCCTTAGATGATTTATTGTTCTAAATTATACTTAAAGCTATTGGCCAATAAAACCTTTCTGTTGGAGACTTTTGAGTTATAGAAAAACTTTATAAGTAATTTTCTAAAGTTACCTTTTTTGATATATTAAAGGACTTTTCAGATGTGTTTGCAAAAGGCATGATAGTGTGTGGGTGGGTGTTACTTGAAAACGTTATGTTTAAAATATTGAACAGATTTTAATGAAACGCACAGCATTAGCAGTAACAACATTAGCACTCATAGTCCATGGGCTGATTTAACAATGTGCTATTTTTATCCCAGAAATGCATTTCTATGAGATAATAGTACTACCATAATCTATACATATAATAAAATTGTAAGTAAGCCGAATCTGTACATTAAATATTTTTTGGAAAATCTTATTGAAATATATATTATTATCGATACAGAGGCCGAATCTATAGTTTTTAGAATTTTTGTCTGTCTGTCTGTTATCGCATCACGGAAAAACCACTGCAGGGATTTTGATGAAATTTGGTATGATGATAGCTGGTTATCCGGGTCAACATATAGGATGCTTTTCACTACGGGAAAATATATCGTATCTGAGAAATCTATACTAAACGTTAAAACGTAAGTAGGGACAAATCCGATCGGAGCGAGGGTGAGTCGCAAGTGTTAATATATATATCAACATTCAAGTTTAGTTTCAATAGATAGCACTATCTTTTTACTCGCGGGCAGTTTTTTTAGTTACCAATGTGGCGGATGGAAATTATCATTTTTTTTTTAACTCTGGGTAATGTATTTAGGTACGAGGAATGATAATCACTGACAAAGCCAGTACTACCCATTAACACCCAACAAAACCTCCCCCGACTTAATGGGGCGTCGCAGGAGCACCTACGCACTCGACACAACAACTAAAGCCAAGGCGCTGACAATCGTATTGCGCAAAATATTCCTTAATATACGCTTATTTGTATGGTACAAATTTTCCCTCATTATTTATAATTTTATCTGTATTCATTTACTTTTTAACAAGGTACCTGTTGTTTTAAATTCAAAGACTTGCCCACATTATATTTATTTTTAAAAACAATTTGTGATAAAAATGCTTTAGTAGATCTTTTCATTATGCTCATTTAATTAAAAAATTAAACGTAAAGTTTCAATGAAAAAAAGACAATGTTCGCTAAATCGTGCGCCCGAGAGAGCTGGTAAGTTGGTACATTTAATTAAAGTTTTTCTTTGTACACTATAGTAGGAATGTTACCGTTATTGTATTGATATTTAAAAAAAAGTGAAAAAGTACTGTCGGCATGTGACGTTAAGTCAAACCAAAGTAAAAAAATCAAAAATCGAACGTTCTAATTGTCTAAACACAAATTCGAACTTACGCACACCACTTAAAGTACTTTTTCAAACAACAACAACTTGCGTTTTAATTTTGTCATCCTTTTCGGATGATGTCGCAAGGAACAAGAGAGATTTGATAAAAGAGCACAGTTTCAAATTGTGCGCTTCTTTTTGAGGACGCTTTTGAAACGCGAATCGTCAAATCACATTTACACAATAGCATCAAATGACGAAGTGGTGCGAATTAAAAATGTTTATTTTGAAAAAAGAAGAAGAAAATTGAATCGAATTGAAAAATGTTTATGCGGACGCTACAAAATAACTAGACTGTCATGATTTTACACAAGTGTTGAGAAGTAATTATTTCTTGTAAATAATGTACTCGCTTAAACAATAAGGGTTTCTGCCCACTACACCGTCGCATACCATGACCGTGCTATGAACGTATCAGGCACGGAAACGAGCACGGCACGGACTACTATGCCCACTAGACCGTATCAACAGCGTATCATGCCCGTACATAACGGTTATAGTGACCGTAGCATCCGCGTATCATCCGCGTATCAACCGCGTATCATCCGCGTGTCATATCCGTATAGTTCCCGTTTTAGTATTACCTGTTGTTTCTAGATAAATATCACTAATATTGAAGTATTAGTTACAATATTATAATATTGCCAGACAAATATATTAATATTACCTAATCCTGAGAAATATCGGTACTAACCCATCTTTAATAACGATTATCGCCCATCTTTACAAGACAAGCGGCAATACGTAACGGGCTTAGAACGGTCATCATACGCGGTTATAACGGTCATCATACGCGTTTGTAACCCGTATGCTCACCGGTTCAACAACGTCGCGTGTCAGGCACGGAGCGTACCGGCACCGGCAAAATATTCTCGCCGACAATTGTTGACGCTCCGTGCACGGCACGCGACGGTGCCGGTCGGTGACGGAACGGTCTAGTGGGCAGAGTCTCATACATTTCAATACAAAGAATATTTTTTTGCCTGACACGCTCCTAGCACGGTCATGGTATGAGACGGGGTAGTGGGCAGACTCCTTTACAAGCTACTTTATCTCTGAGTTACAAAGCCTAGATAAGCAATGGCAACCTATTGTAGTACATTGTATTTATAGTCTTTATTGTTATATTGCATGTATAGTCTATTGTAGTAGTAATGCTCTCTTCAATAAAAACTTAAAAAAATAAATAAATCCCGACTTCCAGGCACTGAAAAGTAAAAAATAACTAAACAGGGGTTTTCATTTAGAATAGATACCTAATCAGATATTTTCGAAGTCGGTGTGCTTTGATTTGTATCGGCTGGCACTCGGAACAATTTGCCACACTATTTGGAACAATTCGGTCGAATTGAGAACCTCCTCCTTTTTGGAAGTCGGTTGAAAATCAAGCGGATTTTTACCCGAGTCTCGTTCCTCTAACATTTCCATGACTGTGAATCATTTTAACGTAATTATAAAGCTATTTATTAATACGATGAAAGAAAACATCCTGCATGTTTGAGGGAAGCTAACTAGTTCTCGAAAGACTTGTCAACCTCGTTAATCAAAGTTTGGTCTTCTTCCCCAAGTCTATGGTCTACCTATTCCTACATTAAGGAGAGGCCTGTACTCAGCAGTGACGGACGAAAAAATCTTAATATTATTGCATTAAACAGATAAAAAATTTGGCATCCTGTAGTTTAATAAATCACATTTCTTTTTTGTATTTCAGGTCTTATTAGGCGAGTAAATTGCAAATGTACAGGTCTACTAATATAGGTCAGAATTATTTGTGTATATTAAACACAGCCAGGACGTCGCCCTTTTCTTTCTGACAGTAGTTAATGGCGGTAAGCAAATTCACTACTGGTATCTAAGTCGCAACTATCTTACGCTCGCTAAAGTTACTATTCAATGTATGGATCCTCGTTTGTTTAATGGCTAGTATTTAAGGTTGTAGAATGTGAGGTCCTGGGTTTGAATCAAAGTTTTGCTATCATGAAATACTACACTCCCGTGCCTCAGAGAGCAGTTAGACGGTTAGTCCTGCGTTTTATCTTTTCTATCCGCGTGCACATAATATGTCCCGTGCAATTAACTAATCTCACTGAAATTGGCACCGTAATCGACCTTCCTCCTTCTATACGAGGGGATCAGACTATCATGCTGGCATGGTATGGGCGGATTTCACATATCTTTCGAAAACTTGCTAGGTTCTCTCACACTCACGATGTTTTTTCCCTATTTTATTAATGGTAATCACGATAGACATGATTCGCACATTAAAATATCAGAAATGCGAGACTCGGGCTTGAACCCGCTTTACATAGTTTTCTAAGCGAACGCCTTAGCACTCTGCCTAATATGTTATACAATTTGTTACTACTTAAATATTAATGTAGGGCTAAACATTAATTCTTCACAATATCGTAATGTGTTAAAGCTAGTCTACTCTTGACAAATTTCGACCTTGTGAGAATTGTAAAACTTGCAAAAATTGACAATACTCTATAAAATCTGCAAAATCAACCTCAAACATTACAGAACTCATGCTACGTAGAGCTACGCTAATACTTTTTTTTTATATTTAGAAAAAAAATGTTTTCGGAATTTTTCGTCGATGTATTTTGGAGTTTGTTTTCCAAAGTTTTGAATGTTTTGCAGCAAACATGGTCGCGGAAAAGACATTTCGTTTAAAAAGAGTTACGCTAGCATAGTGTTACTGCTCTCAGGGTAGATATCTACTACGTAGCATTCTCTTTGCTGTAACTAGTGTTACGATATACTTGTTGCATGTTCGCTCAATCTTATGGACTTCTAAAATTTTAGGTTTAGGGGCCAGTCTTACTTGTAATTCTTTTCTTGTGTTGTCTTATTGAATTTATACCAAAAGTATTAGTTTAAAAATGTGCTCCTTAACTTTATCTTTTCTATCAATTACTTCTATGGGAAAATCATTCCAATCCGATGCCGCTTAAAAGAAAAAATAACTGAAAAACTAATAAAAATACAGTTTTTTTAACAAAGTTGGAAATTCCAACGTTTTTCAGTTTTCAGTTTTATACAAATTTAAATTTACCCTTTATAATTTTTAATTTTATTTCAATGTAATAATGTATGACTTATTAAATGAGCTAAATGTTATGAAATGAAACTTTATTCAAGTAGACTTTTCTAACTGCAAAGGCGGCGGAGCTGAGTTTACCTGCAAGTGTTGAGAGATGGGAGTTCCACTGAACCTTGGAGTTTAATGTCATACCCAAAAATACTGCTTATTCAGCTATTTCCAATGTTTCATTATTCAAGATCAAACTAAAATTTTACTTTTTTACGTTAGACAACGTAAATTCAACACATTTTGTTTTTTTAGAGTCTAATACTAGATTATTTAATTCAAACCAGCAAACTATATGCGACAATGCACTGTTTACTTCGTCATAATTTGGTTTACTACGCTCAACTTTAAAAATTAAGGAGGTATCATCAGCAAAGAGTACATTATCACATAATTTCTCGCCGGTATAAATAAATAAATAAAGATATAAATATACAAGAATTGCTCGTTTAAATATAGTAGATATTTGAGCATTGGATGGCTTAAATCAGTTCAAGCGGAGGCAAGTACACTGTCTAACAGTTTATCGCCGCTCAGTGGGAGAATACGCCTAGCGTACTTCCCACAGTCACACGAATACACAGTATATTTGCCATTTACTATAAAACCAAACGACTATTATATTTGTGAAAGTTTGTCTTTCAATTTTTATACGATATTTCAGCAGTTACACTTGTATATACATATATGTGTATTTGGTGGTGGTGAATTGTGAGTTGGTGTTAAACTGACACCAAGATAGCACCCAAGCGAAGTGAGGTTGATTCGCTAGTGAACATAAAAGAATAACCAAATAAGACTTTATATCTTCTCAATTACAAATAGAAATATTAAAAGAAGGTAGGTACAAAACTTTTCTATAATATTATTAAATGAAGCCATTTCTCAACACATAGCTCGTTTAGTGGAAAGGAGGATTTGATCAAATCTCTTGAAAACAATTGTTGATCCTAAGGCATTGTAATTAAAACCATAGCGAATGCAAAATTGTGCCGCTATTAATTTTATCTACCTTGCATATAGCGTAGGTTTTCCATCAATATTTTCCATGCATGTCGAATAGCTCTCGAATGGTTATAAAGCGATAAGCGGCAATAAACCCTGATCAAGTTCGCCGTGGGATGAATCATTTAAATTGATGTATCTCCTCCGCGTATGTGCTGCGTAATAATTCCTATGTTCTAAGAAAGTAGGATGTTAAAAAGAAGTAAATTTAAGATCTATCCATAAATGTCATGGTGAGCAAAACATCAAAATAAATTCGTGAAAAAATCTGAAAAGTTTTTTTTTCAAATGTTCAAATATTCACATGAATCTAAAAATTTATTGTGTCTATCCCATAGATATCAATGAACTGAGCAATACTCTCTCATCATATTCTCGCAAATTATGAGCAGGTTCCAATAACTAATAGTGTATGAAGGATCCGGGAATGTAAGGTAAACTAACTGAATAAATGTTTATTTATATTTTAAACTATAGTGAACGGGTTTCGTTGTACCTTAGGCTAAATAAACAAAAGAATGATTAAGCGTAACTATTTCAGGTATGCCTATTTATTTTCTTCTCGATCATAAGTTCATCATTCACATCTTTTACTCCAATAAATCGTCCCGCAGACTTATTTAATATCTATCAAATCCATATATTATACCTTTTATTGGATATTGGATAGTCTGCTGGAAGTTACCATTCCATATTTTTTAAATTATTCACTGAAGTTATAAAACGTTATAATTATATAATCCTATGGTTATAAACGCCCCACTTGTTATGATAAACGGAATCGATACGAGGACGCTGACGGTGCGATTATTTCACCAGTTTAAGGTTGCTTAGCGAGCTATAGAGGGCTATGCATGGAATTTCTCTAAAGAAAGGGATACGAAATGAAGTGAACCAATAGAGGTCTAGACTTCTGTTGGTTCATAGAAACTAAACTTTTTGTCAAATCTCAAACCAACCAACGACTGATTGAATAGACGGTTTTTTGAATGATAACTACGGCTCGACTAAAGTAATGTAGGATGCCAGCTATGTAGGCAGAGCGACGATATATGTATGTACATACATATGCAAAGTAGTTGGCAGCGGTTGGGTGTTTAAAGCTGCAGAACAAGGTTGTCAAGGTTGTTAATACAAGGAATGGTATGTCATAGGAGAGTCCAGCAATGGATGAAAGCACGGTGACTTTGATGATGATGATTGACGTTTGATGATTGATGATGAACGTTTATTTTGGCTATCCAGGGGACTAAGGGGACATATACTACATAGAAACGTACAAAAGCAACTGTTGAGTCTTAGCAGAACACCTTACGACTCGCGTGTCGCATCCTTACGGAGTTACTTGTTGACATTTATTTTAACGTTTAGTATAGATTTATCAGTGATGAGATATTTTTTCGTAGTAAAAAGTATCCTATATGTGGACCCGGATAACCCGGATTACCGGTTAATGAATGACATATTATTAAGATTCTACTTCGTAATTATTTTTGCCATTTCAATACAATTTTTAAATTTTAATTCTTGACGGTTGTAGAATAGCACTTTTACTGTTTTTTTTTATTTATCTGTGTATAACTGGAACTATAAAAATCAGTTAATTTTTTTTTTATGTGACACTAATTTTGACAAATAAAACCTATTTTAGCAATGTACTACGAACAAATTGTGACGTAGGAAGAAAATTATAAATTCATAGTACCACTGTGTGCAAATTAAAAAAGATTTTTATAGTCATTGAATAAAATGTATTATCTGTTAAACTTTCAGTAAACAACTCCGTTAGACACGTTCACTCGTGTGCGTGAAGTTCTAAATTCCATAATAGCCACGTGTCGCGCTGTTTGCCTAGCTCCATTTAATTGCTCTCAGTCGCATTCATATGTTACAGTTAAAATATAAAAGGACTTATAATTCACTAGTTTTTACTTATGACTCCGCTCGCTTGATAAGTGGTACGGGTGGTACGGTGATATAAGCCTATGTCCGTCTGCATGATAAAATCTACATATTATATAGATTTCATTTCATTATGGGTGAACTTTTTAGTTTATGGTATTAAACAGCTAAAGAAAAAAAAATCATTCAAGTCCATTCATTGTAACTGGGTTCCATCATTTTTCATTTATAATGACTAACTGCACTCGAATTAGTTGAAAATAAATTGCACCTAAATCCTTAAAAATCTCTTCTGATATTTTAATTAAAAAACAAAAATGATGTAAGTACCATAAGGTTTCTAAATTAGCAAAGAAAAAACGGAAATTCTATTAAAGCAGTACAATCATTCCATGAAAATAACAATCACAGTCCACAATTATTACGAAGATGTCACGTAACATAGACACACAAAAAATACATACACTCGAATCATCAACTCGAATCAATTTGATGACCCGTTTGGCTCAGTTTGTAGTGACCCTACTTGCTGTGCCAGCGGTCCCGCGACCGCTGGCACAGCAAGACCGGCGGGACTCGAACCCGCGTTCGAGTCCCGCCGGGGGCATTCATTTATGTGATGAGCACGAATATTTATACTCCAGTCATGGATGTTTATATTTATAATATGTATGTATTTAAAGTTATATATGTGAAGTGTATCAACTATCTGGTATCCATAACACATGCCTCGTGGCTTACCATAGAACTAGATGGTGCTATGTGTCAATGTCCCAACATATTTATTTATATTCAACATATATTATTACGGCCCTCACTCCCTTCTTGTTGTAGTCGGTTAAAATACTATATTTCAAAATTTTCCTTAAGAGGAATAGAAGTAGTACAAGTGTTCCACAAGTATAATGACGTCCTCTTGGCAACCTACACCTTTCACAAACAAATAGATAAATAATGGTTGTCTAAGCACGTCCTTTTTTACTATATCGAGCTAAAAGTGGTTTTCCCTGTAAAAATAAACGTGATTCACATATTCAAAGATGTAAGCTTCAGCCTAACGACGTAATACTTGTATGAATAAATATAATGATTGGAATTATTTGAAGAGTTAGAGGACAAGTACTGAATATTTTAGTATTCTAAGGTCTCGTTACGCCTACGACTGGGACAATTCGTCAGATTTTACTTACGGATCTGTCGATCGGATCGAATTAACTCGGTACACATTCGATTCTCATGTCGGACTTTTTGTAAGCTTTCGTTTTACTTCGGTATAATTTACTTTATTTATTACGTTTTCACGTTTAGTATAGGTCTCTCAGAGATGAGATATTTTCCCGCAGTGAAAAGTATCCTATATGTTGAACCGGATAACCAGCTACCATCATACCAAGTTTCATCAAAATCAAAAAAAATCTCAATATCTGTCTAGTGGTTTTCTAGTGATGCGTTTCTAGACAGACAGGCGGACGGACAGCCGGGCAGACAGACAGACAGACAAAAAATCTGACTATAGATTCAGCTTCTGATATCTGATAATAATTAATATTTCGATAAGATTTTTCAAAAAGATATTTAATATACAGATTCGACTCAGAATTTTATTATATGTATACATAGATAGATAAGGAGAGCTATAGTTCTAGAATGTTGTTGTTTTAAAGCTATAGGAAGCAAAAGGAAAAGACGGATGAATAAAAATGTACTTTTGTGCTTATAATATAATAATTACTATCTGTTGCTATGTGCAAAGAACAAAAGTTGGATAAGCTCTATTAATTCAAATATTTGTTGTAGAATCTGCATATTTCAACAATTACGGCGCGAATGCATCAATACACATTTGTGCCGTAGTGATTTTTATGAAGTAAATATTTGTATTGATCCATACTATTTAATTCTGATATAGTTGAGTAAATTTGTTCTATATCTTAAAGGATCAAGATCCGGCTGCAAGATCGCTTCGTTTATAGCATATTTAATCAAAATATTTTTTTTTATATACAATAATAAAAGGGACAATATATCTTGACCGGGGTGCCTATTAAAATATGCCCGCTTATTACAATAATTGACTTTTTGGAACAAAATCGATGCACTTGTACCAAAAAGTCAATTATTATGTATTTAAACATACTAGCGGGAACGTTTTAATAGACACCCCGGTCAAAACACACTGTCCCTTTTATTATTGTATATAAAAAAATGATTTTGATTAAATACGCTATGAACGTAGCAATCTTGCAGCCGGATCTTAGTCCATAAAACAATGTTGAAATATATAAACGAAAGACTTATGTAAAAGTAATTTGCTTTTATCTAACTTCTAATATAAATGTTAAAGTTATAAAAACTTATAGGTACATTTGTTTGTTTGTCACAGTTTTTGTGTATTATGTGTGTATGTCGTGGTTCAGTGCGTAAGCGATCCTGCGACGTCCTATTAAGATGGGGGAGGTTTTGTTGGGTTTTAGTGGGTAGTACTAGCTTTTCTAGCCGGTGAATCCCACACAATCACCAGTATGTCTACAGGTAGTATGCGTAAATGTATTTCCCAACATTAAAAAAAGGCATCTAAGGACGCACACATAAGTCGATTTTTTTGTTATCTATTAAAAGATTTTCTACGTTCCTCTAATACTTTTCCACGAATAACTTACATGAGACGTCGATACATAAAATGTTAGGAATGTGCGTCACATTCCTCTTAGCATTACGCAAATAATGTTTCGATCTTTGACGGAAATAAAGTATACTTATCTTTCTATTTATACTTAACTGAATAACAAAAAGTTATAGTTATTGTTAGAACACACTGATGATTTTCGTAGCACTTAAGGGCAGTTAGGAATGGGATTTCTATGCCAGAGGTCACAGGTTTGACTCTCAGATGGTGGACAGTGTGTATTGAACATATACATTTTTGATCATCTTGGATATCATATATCTGTAAAAGTAATAAGCTAGGTGTTTGATATGAATAACAATTTGTCAAACTTGTGGTATTGTGGTATACTTGTGGTATTTTACATATAATAAAGATTTTTTAGGCTTTTTAAAACTAAAATCCGTATTTTATACACATTATATACCTACATTTTTTATACAAATGGAATTGATATTTAAAGATCAATAATTCTGTATTAGGTATAAGCTCATTCGGTAAATTGGTCATTTCAACAAGTAAGCATTGAGACAACGAAATTTTACTAATGTGAAAAGTTTGGATGGATGGATGTTTGTTACTCAATCACGCTAAAACTGTTGAACGGATCTGTATATCTAATTTGGCACAGAGATAATAATAAATAATAAGTAAATATGTTGGGACATTAACACACAGCACTATCTAGTTCTATGGTAAGCTACGAGGCTTGTGTTATGGATACCAGATAGTTGATACACTACACATATATAATTTTAAATACATACATATTATAAATATAAACACCCATGACTGGAGCACAAACATTCGTTCTCATCACATAAATGAATGCCCCTAGCGTGACTCGAACCCGCGACCGCTGGCACAACAAGTAGGGTCACTACAAACTGAGCTAAACGTGTCGTCGAAGGGATAGATTATATTCTGGAATAGCACATAGTCTACTTTTCATCCTGGAAAAATGCACGGTTCCCGTGGGATAGATTTGTTTTTGTCTTTCACTAAGGATGAACCCGAGTGAAGCGATGATGAGCCGCTACTGTATTATATGAGACATAGAGAGAACTCTCTCATCCAAGTGATAAAAGTCGCATAAAAACATAGTATAGTACAGCTTATTTTATTATTTAAAAGCCACTATCTCGTATAAAACGACAAAACTAAAAATAGATGGTACATAGGTATTCTTCAGTAAGGGTACTGAGTTTTAATTAGCTTTTTAAAACGCGATGTGTCGCCTCGGTCGGGCGGCTTCCGTGTCACAGTTTATTATACCCAATTATAATTGAGACAGTTTGTAATAGATATAAAAAACTAGCAGTTATATTTACTTATAAAAAATAGACAAAAAATCTTAAAATCATTGTTTTGATTTCTATTGCGTATGAACGCAAATAATGAATACCCCCAATAATACTATTACTCAAATATCTATAGATACGTATAGTATAAATATGTACAGATTAGAATGCACATAAATCAAGAAATTCTCATGGCTCTCTTAATAAACTACATTAATTGTACTTTAAGTAAAATATATACATATGTATGTATGTATGTATGTATGTATGTATGTATGTATGTATGTATGTATGTAGGTATGTATGTATGTATGTATGTACGTATAGTAAATTCATCAGACGAAATATTTAAAGCATTTATCATTAACTTATAACCAAAATTGCATCAAACTATAAACTGACTTGAAACAGATCCTTAACTAAATATGAAACAATGAATTGGTTTGTAGTAATTCAACATTGTCTAAAGCCATAGCTTTATTTAGTGTTTAGAAACAATAAGATCAAAGGCTTTCCTTGTTCTTACCACCCTTTGAAATTCGTAGTTGAATTAGTAATTTTAGAATTGTACCCAATGATAAGCATCTGTTATGATTTTTTTTCTAAATTATGGCTTAATTTAGCGATATAGGTGCATGTCTAATTGAAACTTATTACAGCTTGCCGCACTATAAAACTTTTCAACATTCCAAAAAATATAATCTATACTTAATATTATATTGGTTGAGCGCGCTAACCTCAGGAACTACTAATCCGATTTGAAAAATTCCTTTTGCATTAGATAGCCTGTTAACTGAGGAAGGCTTTAGCATATATTTTATCCCGGAAAATGTACGTTTCCTGTGGGATAGATTTGTTTTTCGCTAGTAAATTATATTTATATTTGTAGCATGTAGGATAAGAACATAATTTTGTATTGTAATATTGTAAAATATTATATTTAAAATGAGCAACTGCTGAGTTCTTGCCGACTCTTCTCAGCCGAACTGCCTTCCGAGCCGGTGGTAGCTTCCTCAAAGACCGCATACACTGACATTTTATTTAAAACTAGCGACTCACCCTCGCTTCGCTCGGGTTCGTCCCTAGTTACGTTTCACTGCTGAACTGAGCTAAACGTTGATAAGTCAGTCAGTGAGTCGCGAGTAGTGAATAAAAATAATAATTGCGAATGTACCTTAGGTGATAGACATATAATATTGCGAACTTGTCAGTATAACTTTTTAAGAACTACAATTTTCTAGTACATTGTTTTGATTTATCTCTTAAGGTTCAGCCAGCGTTAGCCATATAAACTTCTAAGGACGACTCGATAGAACCAGTCATTGCGTTTTCCCGCGGGAACGAAAAATGTGCCTGTAGTAAAAGGTATCCTAAATGTTGACTCGAGTGATAAGCTATCACTATACAAAATTTAATTGAAATCGGTTCAGTACTTTTTGCGTGAAACGCGCACATCGATTTAACTATGTTAGTTTTGCTATAGGTATAGATAAGAATAGGTGTTGCGAGTGTACCTTGAGAGATAGACATATACTGTTGTAGATATTTCTGTTGGCCTTTTCAAGATGTACAATTTTTTAGTACATTGTTTTGATGTATGTCTTTAGGTTTAGCCAGCGGAGGGTTCCTAAGGAGGACTCGATAAAACCAGTTATTGCGATTTCCCGCGGGAAACAAAGATTTTCCAAAAGTAAAAGTTATCCTAAATGTTGACCCGAGTAATAAGTTATCAGTTTACAAAATTTCGTTGAAATCGGTTCATTACTTTTTGCGTGAAACGCGTACAGACAAACAGACAAACAGACAAACAGACAAACAGACAAACAGACAAACAGACAAACAGACAAACAGACAAAAAAATTAATAACTATTGTTTTGGGGTCTATATCGTATACATAATACGTTACAGTCATTGTTTTTAAAAAATATTTCATGTACAGATTTCGCTAAGTTACTGCTTTATTATAGTATAGATGTAATACTGACGATTTAAAAGTTCTCGGTGTTTTAGTGCAGAATCAGGAAGAGACCATATAATGTGTTTGGACGTATGTATGTTCATCTAGACAAAAACGCCTATAAAATATGTATAAAAATAAGTCATAATATATTATATATGCAGGATTGAGTTTTATTTTGTTTTTATGTGTTTTACTTTACAGTATCTACTGTTTAAATTTAAAAAAATAAATTATAATTAGGTATATAACTTGTGAAGAAAGTTCGTGTATACAGACAATATGAAAACAATGTGTCACCCTCGCATCGGAACAAAATGACGTACTAGGAATGGTAAATACAATAAAATTCAAGAAATACGCAGGTTGTACAACGTCACTTGCAACTTTGAAAGTGCACCTATTGTAGTGAAGAACTAAAGTTTTAATTAATTTGACTTTTAAATATTTGCAAGCACTTCCGTTAGCGGAGTGGCGCGAAGTGTCTTGCCGCTAAAACAGGAGCTTTAATACATATGTATATGTAGATGAATAATATTGTAAATTGCTGTTTTTGAAGTAAAACTTCTTTACGCACGCTTGACTTGGGGGGTAAGCTGGTGAATGCGAGACGAAAAAATGTACGTACGTTTGTTGCCATGGTAACTGTTGTTATTGTCTGACAAATGATATGTAATACGAGTATTATATTCTTTCCTTTAATGATATGCTATAAATATATAATTGTAATATGCCTAATATGCGTTATTTTTAGTATCTCACCTATCCTAATTATTTAAATCATAAATTTAATTTCATAAAGAGTACCTACAGAAGTTTTACTTCATGCGCGTGTACACATTCATACACGCATTCTTTAATTTTTTTTTTAATTTTATAATGTAAGGTGATTCAAACAGTCATTTAATTCTCTATTTTAAAGCTTGCCAGTTGAACCGCCTCGCTACCATTGTTACGATGCGACGCGATGCTTCACTCACTACAGTGCGCTGTACAAACTTAACTTCCGATTAGCTAATAAAACAACCAGATGGCGCATACATACGCTTTCAGATAGTAATCCGACATCTCACCTTGTTTATAATGTAACAGAATCCATACTAATATTATAAATGTGAAAGTTTGTGAGTATGTATGTATGGATGTTTGTTACTCTTTCACGCTAGAACGGCTGAACGGATCTGAATGAAATTTAGCACAGGGATAGATTAGAGTGTGAAATAACACATAGGTTGCTTTTTATCCCGGAAAAATCTACGGTTCCCGTGGGATAGGTTTGTTACTCTTTCACGCCAGAACGGCTGGACGGATCTGGATGAAATTTGACACAGAGATAGATTATAGTCCGGAATAGTACATAAGTTACTTTTTATCCCGGAAAAATTACGGTTCCCGTGTTATAGATTTGTTTTTGCTTTTCTAGAGGTGACCCCGCTAGTATAAAATATATCGTTTTAATACAAAATACTTTCGAAACTACATGAATTTTTAATGGGATGTTGAGAGGATATATTGTGAATAAAGTAGTGTGTGAAAATGAAAAAGTTTTTAAGTACTTTCTCTTTTATCACAGGAAAAGGATTCTTACCTCCTCGTCTCTTCTCGGGATAATTTGCTATATGGATTTTGGTGGGATATAGTGAAGACTGAAGGCAAGCGAGTAAAGGTCTATAGGTAAAATTGATAGCTCGTAGAGCAGATAAAGTTGCATTAAACATTTGAAATCTAATCAATATGCTATATAAAATTCACCGTTGAACATATAATATATGATACCTCTTATAGATTCCACTTGTCGCAATTCACAAAGGGAATAGGTTTATTCGACATTTGACAATTACCAAATGCTTTATTGAGTATTTTTGTATAAAGAGCCCTTTTAGAATATTTCATGTGATCCATTTTTTCAGTGAGTGATATTTTGTTGTTTTTATTCATAAAATATTTGTTAGTCAATGATTGAATGATATTAAATCTTTATGTATAAAACAAAGTCGGGTTAGTTACACCATCTATACCTACCTACAGATAAATAAAATTGGAATGTCTGTTTGTAATATTAAAATAACCGCTTTTTGATAAATGCGTATGGATGTATACACGGTACATATACTTAAACAACATTTTTTACAATTTTTGTCTGTCTGTCTGTTTGTCTTTTGTTCCGGCTAATCTCTGAAATGGCTGGACTGATTTTGACGGGATTTTCACTGGTAGGTAGCTGATGTAATAAGGAGTAACTTAGGCTACTTTTATTTTGGAAAAAAATAGGATCCCACGAAAAATAATTAAAACCAAATTAATTAATTAATTTTGTTTTGAGAAGCAATCTAGGGACGAACCCGAACGAAGCGAGGGTGAGTCGCTAGTTTATATATAAGTCAAAAACCGACCGTTGGACCGATTTTTATGATCTTTGATTTATTGGATTTTCCCCTGCCCGGCATAACTATTAAAATATCCGAAAAAATCAGGAAAAAGAATAACATAGTTATTTATTTCTATTTAAAACGTACCTAGGGACACACCCGAGCGAAACGAGGGCAAGTCGCCAGTAAGATATAATATATATTTTTTATATTTGATTTTTTGTTTTGTTTTAGGTCGAGTATAATCTTTTAAACTAGTGGATTAAATGCTTATTTGTCCCGATACATATTGATGTCTAAACAGAGACAAATTTTAATTTCACTTAAGTTCTTATATCTTTAAAAAGTAACAAACCCAAAGCCAAATCTGCACATTAAATATTTTTTGGAAAATCTTATTGAAATAGATATTATTATAGGTACAGAGGCCGAATCTATAGTTTTTAGAATTTTAGTCTGTGTGCCTGTCTGTTACCGCATCACGGAAAAACCACTGAAGGGATTTTGATGAAATTTATTATGATGATAGCTGGTTATCCGAGTCAACATATAGGATACTTTTACTGCAGGAAAATATCTCATCTCTGAGAAATCTTTACTAAATGTTAAAACGTAAGTAGAGACGAATCCGAGCGGAGCGAGATTGAGTCGCTAGTTCGAAATAAAATCTAAACTAAATAACATTCTGGTAGAAAAAGGTAACTGAATCCTCCTTCGATATATATTTAAATACTGCAACACTGGATTTTTCTAAACTATAATAAGTAATATACTAATGAACTCGAGATCATAAATAAGTATATTGAAATTTCAATGGGACGTCTGTCGGGTCAGCTAGTTAATAATGAAATCAATTCGTGCAACGAAAAATTGGGTTCGACGAATTATTTGACCTTACGTAACAAGATAATAAACGATAATATCTTATTCAAACGATTTTTAAAATGATTACATCTTTTAATAAAAATGATATTAATCTATACTAATATTACCTATAAAGAAAAAAGATTTGATTGTTTGTTTGTTTGTTTGCTTGCATCGAATAGGCTCCGAAACTTCTGAAACCGGGATGAAATTAGGTAAGAAGATAGTTTGAGACCCTGGGAAGGATATAGGATAGTTTTTTGTCACGGAAATTATCCCTTAAGAGGGTGAAAATGCGGATGAAAGTTTGTATGGGGAAGCAAGCTAGGGACGAACCCGAGCGAAACGAGGGTAAGTCGCTAGTCATTCAATATAAACAATATATATCGCTTTATTTTCACGATAAGACATAACTTTAGGGCGTTATGAAATAATCTTTATTGCGAATGTTTTTGAAGATATTTGTTCAGGTTTGTCATGTTTGCGGACTTAGTCTTACGAGTATATGTCATTGACTTTTAAAATTGTGAATCAAAGAAGAAACAATAAAATTTTAAAGTAAAACATTTTTGGTCTCACAGTAACGCACTAAGTATAAAGGAGCTGAGACATTTTTCTATGGAAGCTGACATTAGCAACCCGCCGCTATTTTAATTTTGTTGCAAAGTAGCGGCGCTTGATGAAACTGATGAATGAAGGTCGCTTAAACAAACAAAAAAAAAAATAAAAATAAAAAGTGTGTGTGTGTGTGTGTAATAACAAAAAAAAACACACACGATAGAAGTCAAACTTTAAAAAAGTAACCTACGAGCGAATGAGATGAATATAGAGTATCAGGAGTAGGATAATTATAAGGTTAATCATATTTTTACCAAGTTTAAAAGTTATTTTACATTTTATTTGACATAAATATACATTAAATATTATTCACATAATTAATTTTATTATTTCTCACTTCCTGTGTAATGTATTTTATCTCAAATAACAACGGTTACCATGGCAACATGGCAATGTATTCTATATATTTACGTGTTTGTCTCTTTCTAGTGTCACATTTCCGTTTTATCGAGTTTTAAATCACAACGATTCTGAAGAAGATTCACTTCAAAAATCTCCGTAACATGATGCGCTAATGTGTCACTTTTCTGAGATATTTTGAAGGAAAGATCGCTTAAATGAGGCACAATACCTTAAAACGTAATGAGATGATTTTTGATTAATCTGATACTTCAGGATATTGTATTGTCGATATTTTTATATTTATTTAAGTATCTTCTAATTACTATAGGCGTTTCATTGTACGCCGCATGTTTAGAAAAAATAAAGATGGCGAAATGTTGCCGATGCCACAAAGGATCCTCATTTATCCTAAGATAAAAATTATGACTATTCATAGAAATATAATTTTAAAATTTACTCAGTAAATTTACTTACTTAAAAATCTTAAAACCAATATGGTTTTATCGAAAGTGTCTGCAAATAGGTTTTATGTTACAACGGTAAAAGTGAAATGCAAATATAAAGTCAAACTTGACTTATGAAAAATCGCGTAAGACGTCGACTGGAAAAGCTTTTAAAGAATATAAACTTTAAATTTAGTGTAAACTACTTTAGTATACACTCTTTACTTCAAAAAGCTTTCAACTGTCCGCTAGCTTTTTTATTATCTTAGAGTTATTTTATAACACGAGGACACAAGACCATATGACAGAAATTTATAAATTGTGTTTTTCTTATAAGTATACACACACACACACACACACACACACACACACACACACATATATATATATATATATATATATATATATATAATTACAATTACAAATATTCCTACATAATTACATTTTTATATACTCGTACAAATGTACACTTAGTTATTATTGCGGTACAATTCTTGTCATGAGTTGCGAAAATGTTTGCTGTATTTTTGGGCGGAATAGGTGCTAGCTCTCCTGTCCTGGCTTTTAAGACTAATGATCCTCTCTACATCAAACACCACAATCTTTGCAGAAAGTGTGCAAGCTAAGATAATTATAAATTAAATAAAATTTAAGTGCCTGTTTATAATGTTAAAATAACAGCTTTTTACTAAATACATATGAAAGTATATAAGGTATTTATAATAAAAAAATCTGTCTGTCTGTCTGTCTGTTTGTTCCGGCCAAAGTCTAAAACAGCTGGACCGACTTTGACGATACTTTCACTGGTAGATAGCTGAGGCTATAAGGAGTAACTTAGGTTACTTTAAGAAAAAGGTTTAGGGTTCAGCGCAAAAAAAACTAAAACCAATGAAATTGCTAACAGAATCCGACCAGAACGAAGCGAGGGTAAGTTACTAGTGTAAAATATAGTAATATCCATACTAATATTATAAATGCGAAAGTCTGTCTGTCTGCCTGTTACCTTTTCACGTTTAATCCGCTTAACCGATTTAGATGATATTTGGTATGGAGGTAGTTTGAGATCCTAGGAAGAACATAGGGTAGTTTTTATCCCGGAAGTCATCCCTTAAGGGGGTTCAAAGGGCGATGAAAGTTTGTATGGGGAATCATTTCTCAAATAAGGGATATATATTTTTTTAATTTTTAAAGTAGGTTGTATGAGCCGCGTTACGCGGAGTAAAATATATTTTGAACTAACGCTAATAAATTATAATATAAAGTGTACCTTGTACGTGGACTTAGCCGTGGAAGCGTTGCCGGGCCCGGAATCCTTAATCCTGCGTAGGCACTGATCACTAGGGGTGTTTGTGTGTATGTGATGTATAAATATATAAGCCCATAATTAATCCGACCGAAAATACTTATTTTACTTTGTAACCGAAACAATTCAAACGAGAGGAGCACTCGTCATACCGACCGAACAATCCCGAATCCAATTGACAACTGTCATCTGTCATTTCAGACATGACTTAAGACATTAATACCATATATAAAAAATACTAAACATTCCCCCGCCCAAGCAGTCCCAAACTGCTTTAACCGAAATTAAACTAATTACTTCCTTTAAATATCTATCACTTCCCTTAAAATTAGTACCACAATCCGACCGAATAACCGAAGGTAGGCCACGCCTAGAAACAAACCGAGTAAGAGTGGCAATAAAAGCCTCCGTTGATAATTCCGAAACCAATTCTAAATGAACAGATTTAGTGGTCAGACATACAAAGACGCATAAGTAAGCCTTGATGATTTTTGGATTACGATGTTTATGTGACCGTACAAAAAAGGGTCCCGCAAAATCAGTCCCAACACCTTGAAAGGGTTTAGCAGCTACAATTCGATCTCTTGGTAAGTCTCCCATTAAGGGTTGCATCGTAATTCCCTTTAACTTATAACAAGAAACACATTTAAATGTAACCTTCCGTACTGCCCTTCGAGCAGAAAGTACCCAATAATTCCGTTGCAAAATAGCTAAAAGTGCGTTTGGTCCAGCATGTGAATTTTTTAAATGTAAATCCAATATTAAAAGATTAATAAAATGTCCCGATTTAGGAAGCAACAATGGGTGTCTTGCGCTATAAGATAAATCCGAATTTTTGAGTCGTCCTCCAACACGAAAAAGACCGTCTGAATCAATAAATGGGTTAAGCCGTTTTAAATGTCCGCTCAACGTTTGTCCGTTCCGAATACGTTTCATTTCCATATGAAAACTCTCCGTTTGAATAAGCCCAATCAACCTTAATAACGCATCTTTACGTTCTTGAGGGAGTAAATAAGCCGTAAGCCTCCGATTATCTTTCCGTTTACAATTATTAAGAAATCTCCGAATCCAAGCAGTAACCGATATAAGTTTATCTAAGGAACTATAACGTTCAATAAGAAATCCGAAATTAGGAACAAATTCCGAAGTGGTAGCTACGAGGCATTTCATACCAGGCAGCTCCGAATGAGTAACTTGAGATGTGGTTAACACAGGCCAATGTGAATCTGGATATGACAGCCATTTTGGACCCCACCAGAGATTATGGTGCACTAGCTCCGACGCATATAAGCCCCGTGAAGCACAATCTGCAGGGTTTAAATTTCCCGGTACATGTCGCCACGTAATTGGTACTGAAGAATTTTGTATTTGTGATACTCGATTCGCCTCAAATACTTGAAGAGTATGAGGAGAAGTTCTTAGCCAAGCTAAAACTATAGAACTATCAGTCCAACCGAACACCTCCTGGACATCAACGGTCCTTTTCAAACAAAGGCAAACGTGATGTAGAAGTTTTTGCAAGAGCACGGCTCCGCACAATTCCAGCTTTGGAATTGTTAGTCGTGATCTAATTGGGGCGACCTTGCTTTTAGCCATAACCAAATTAACTGAGGGGCTACCATTATCCGAAACCGCACGCAAGTAAACAACAGCAGCATATCCTGCTTCCGAAGCATCCGAGAAGCCGTGAACCGTAATACATTTAGCCGATTTAGGAATAATACATCGCGAAATCCGAATATCTCTAATATAAGAAAGGTCATTTCTAAAATGATTCCACTCATATTCAATATCTCCCACTCCTTTAACCCGTTCCGTACATTTTTCTAAACATAACCCCAACCTACCCAATAACTTAGAGGTGATCAATGACCCTTGAGACCCTGCGTCCAATAAAGCCCTAACTGTAATGCCCCTTTCCGAATCCGAATTAAAATAAACCTTAACCAATGCTGTAGGTAATAAAACAGTAGCTTTAGGGCACGTCTCAAAAGGGTAGGTGGGGACCGTATCCTAGCGCCGACCTGGTGAGTAACCACGTGAACCAGTATAAACAGCCTCACGTGTAGCGTTCCGTTCATCATAATGTTGACCATGGTTTCGACCGTTGGAGTTACCACCTCGCTCCACTTCTCCTCGTTGGTGCGGCGAAGAAGGTGACGTACGAGCAGGTGAGTTCCGAAGAGATTTTCTAACTGTTCTATTATAATAGCGACCACCCCCGCCCATGCGAGGAGGTGACCGTTCCGTAGAGTTCCGATTAATATCCCGCCTTTGTTGGGTTCCCGACCGATTGAAACAAAGCATTGGATGATGCTTATTACTACCACAATGACAATGAGGAATTCGGCTGCACACTCGATAAGAATGAGGACCTAAGCAAAAGAAACAAAGACGTTTAAGGTTAACTAAATCTTTTCTCGCGAAAGGTGTCATTGCTTTAAATTGAGAGCAATGATTCAGAACATAATGTTTTGTTTCACCACAGCAAGCGCATGGAGGAGAAACTTCAACCGCAGCATAATGACCAGCCTTACGTGAAGGCTTTGTTTGCCTCGCATTGTATTCATTATACAAACCATGCGTAGATTCCGAACTTGCACATTCTAAAAGCCGACATTCCGTTTCCAAAAACTCAACCAATTCCGAATATTTTGGTATAATATCTGTTTCACATCCGAATTTCTGTTCAAACCGAGATTTTAGTGTAGTAGGCAATTTTGACAAACATATATGTAAAAGTAAAAATGACCATTCCTCGACAGGAAAACCAAGCCGCTCTAATTGATTTACCGCCATAATTAATGGATTTAAAAATTGAGTCCGAAGTCCATTAAGGCGAATAGAAATTACAGGTAATTTTAAAATCTGGTCAACCTGAACATCTGCCAGCCGTCTAGTATTTTGATAACGCTTCATCAAAAGATTCCGAGCAATACTGTAACCTTCATCCGAAATTCTAATATGTTGAACCAAACCGCGAGGTTCACCGGAAAGACATGACATTAAATATGCTAATTTCTGCGCAGGAGATAAATCCGACCGCTTATCTACAAGGCTATCAAAAAGATTATTAAATCCAACCCATTGATCCATATCACCATCAAAGGATGGGAGCCGAAGTCCTGGTAAATGTGATAACAGAGCATCCAGTTCCATCCGATCCGATTTAATATTTTCCGAAGTAGAAGCCGACGTAGGAGGAGATTTTTGCAATTTAATCGTCATTAATTTATCAAAAGCTTCCAAAGCACGAGTATAGTCCGCCCGGGCCGCAACCACTATTTCACTGTCCGCCGTAATAGTCTCATCCGCGAGTTCAAGAATACGTTGGTAAGACGTCTCAAAAGCCGTAAATTCCGAATTCACCGTTAAAAGCCGTACCGATAAACGCATAGAAAGTTCAGGCCTATCTATAAGATCAGCACTATCTAACAACCATTGCAACTTTACTCTAAATTGGGACCAATGAAACCGTACAGACATGATAAATAACTATTAATAATCAAGCCAAACCAAAAATAAAAAAAAATAAAAATGTTTCAAATAAAATATTAAAATATTCCGAACGTTAAACTATATATAATATTTTATTACAATTATAATTTCTATAAACCGTTAATGCTAATCTTTAAACACAGTATAATATAAAGTATATAATACTTCTTAACTTTATATCATAAATTTAACTTTCAACAATGACATCTTAAACCGTATGAAACAACTCGATAATAATTATCCTATATATTTCACGAACAACCTTTTACTTCTTATTCCAAGTTTATAATATGTATATTTCAATTAATGCAATTTTAATGCTAATTTCATTGAATGAAATAATAAACCTACGATTAGTAACATACATAAATCCAAAAATCACCAAGATATAATCCGATAACCATCAAAAGTTTATTATATAATTATTATATTGACAATGTACGTATAAACGTAACGAACACAGTTCAACGCCTTATCAGCTGTCTCCGCAACGCGTGACAAAATGTTAACACAATAAGGGGTAGATATAAATTACCGATTTCTCGCAAATTAAAGATATCGTGTATTATACACGTAAAAGACCGAAAATACAACCACGCTCTGCTACCAAAATGTATGATCCGCGTTACGCGGAGTAAAATATATTTTGAACTAACGCTAATAAATTATAATATAAAGTGTACCTTGTACGTGGACTTAGCCGTGGAAGCGTTGCCGGGCCCGGAATCCTTAATCCTGCGTAGGCACTGATCACTAGGGGTGTTTGTGTGTATGTGATGTATAAATATATAAGCCCATAATTAATCCGACCGAAAATACTTATTTTACTTTGTAACCGAAACAATTCAAACGAGAGGAGCACTCGTCATACCGACCGAACAATCCCGAATCCAATTGACAACTGTCATCTGTCATTTCAGACATGACTTAAGACATTAATACCATATATAAAAAATACTAAACATAGGTATTTAAATAAAACTAACTTTTCGGATTTTTTCGCAGATTTATTTTGATTTTTGGTTCCCGACGTTTCGATTGCTTTACAGCAATCATGGTCACGGGAGAGTCTCTCCCGTACTACCCGAAAAAATCCGAAAAGTTAGTTTTATTTAAATGTCAAATATTCGCGTAAATCTAAGAAAGTAGGTACTTACTTTTCTATACCTATGTATGTACATATATAAAGTTTATTCTATACTAACCGTGAAAACGTACCGTCAGTTTGTAAATAAAATTCATGTAATCGTACAATAGTAAAATTTCGTCGAAACATAAGTGTGAGGCAACTTTTAATTAATGCCCGCGTGGTGCAACTAAAGGGAGCATTACGTCTGCTTAGTTGGTTATGCCGCGTCAGACGTGCTGATAATAAACACGTCCGACCGTAAATCATAATGGTTATATTCGTACATAATATATGATTATTTTATTAGTATTTGAAATAAGTTATGTCCTCTAGTAATAGTGTATGCACGTGTGTAACATAATTTTACTGTATATCATACTAGCGACTCACCTTCGCTTCGCTCGGGCTCGTCTCTAGCTTGGATATAGTAAAATGGATATAATATGTTATCCTTAACTCCTCGCGGACCGCGAGCACACCGGTGTGCTAGATAACAATTGAATTCTCGGAAATTCGCACGGATTTCTTAGAATTTGTCCGGGAGGGATTAAGAGACAGACATATGTCATCGTAGACTTTTCTGTAGACCTTTTTAAGTTGTACAATACTGTAGTACATTATTTTGATCTATCTCGTAGGGTTCAGCCAGCGTTTGTAATGTAAAACATTAACACACAACACCATCTAGTTCCAAAATAAGCTACAAGGCTTGTGTTATGGATACCAGATTGTCGAAACACTACACATATATAACTTTAAATACATACATATTATAAATATAAGCACCCATGATTGGAGTACAAACATTCGTGCTCATTACACAAAGAATGCCCCTTTATTCCTGTCGATCACATACTCCGGTGGGACGACTACTCGACGCGACCGGTGAGAAATAAGGCGCAGAACTGACGGCTTTACGTGCTCTCCGAGGCAAGCAGGTGAAACACTGTCAACTTTCCAACTCCAGGCTGTTACTGAAACCTTACTAAACAGAAAGACTCAATAACTAAAATTGACCCGACACGGGACTCGAACCCAGGATCCTCGATGTGCAGTCGTACTTGCTAGCCACTACACCTCCGAGGCAAACAAACAAACAAACAAACAAACAAACAAACAAACTTTCACATTTATAATATTAGTATGGATGTATGGATATGGATTATTAACATTGACTTGTGTATGTGAAGCACTCTTACAGTATATGAGATTAACACAGCTCGTCGCTCACGATATAATTACTGAATATGTCCATAGTGTTCTGTCGGATATTGTCTTCAATCTGATTGCTCGGTTATTAGTGGATCATAGCCCTCGAGTTTACGAAAGAGTTAATTTTCTAACGGCGTAGCAATTTTGTTCATTATTTTATATTTAAATATTATTTTTAAAATAGCAAATGTTGAGTTTCTTGTCGACTCTACTCAGCAGAACTGCCTTCCGACCCGATGGTAGCTTCGACACAGACTTACATACTGATATTTACATGAAATAAAATATAAAATTTGACTATTTAAGGTGCTTGTAAAAACTATTTGAATAAAGTATATTTTGATTTCGTTTGATTTGATATGTAACATCGTTTGTCTGCCATGTATATGTATAAGTTACAGTCAGAACTTTTTTGGTGTTCAAAACAACTTTTGACTGACAAAAACAGTTAAAAGTAGTTTTGACTGCAGACCTTGGTCAATAGGAGTTTTTACTGGCATATCGGTCAAAACTCTTAAAATTATGGCATTCGCCGGCCGCTACCGCGGCACGCTCGCTTCGCTCGCTCGGCTCGTGGGCTGTGGTCACTGTTCTAACCTAACCTAGCCTAGAAAAAAAGAAAGTGTTCTTCCGAGTAACCTTCAACCTACTTACCTCCTTAACTTTTTAAGAGTTTTGACCGATATGCCAGTCAAAACTGCTATTGACCAAAGCCTGCTGTCTAAATTACTTTTGACCAACCTCTTTAGTCAAAAGTAGTTTTGATTGTAACATATATCTAATATATAAAATTCTCGTGTCACAGTTTTCGTTGCCATACTCCTCCGAAACGGCTTGACCGATTTTGATGAAATTTTTTGTGCTTATCCGGTATCTATGAGAATCGGCCAACATCTATTTTTCATCCCCCTAAATGTTAGGGGTAGTCCACCCCTAAATTTTTTTTTTATTTCTTAGACAAAATTTTTAATTTCTATTTTTTTATGATACAACATACAAAAATACATACAATCCTCAATTTTCACCCTTCTACGATCAACCCTTATTTTTTAATAGCCATTTTAGTAATAGGAAATTATTTATATGGCAAAACAACGTTTGCCGGGTCAGCTAGTAAATATTATAAATACGAAAGTTTGTATGCGTGTGTATGTATATGTACGCACGTGTGTGTGTAGGCACCTATGTATTATGTAGGTTTCTAGTATTCTATACCAATAAATATCCTTTAAAATACAAAGATAATTTACTGAATGCGCTGCGTCCACTCTGTTTATTGCTGGACCCTTAAATAATAATGAATTTACATTTGAATGTTGAATTTAATAATGTTTTGTTTCCCGTGGTCTAATTACGAAACAATAGCCGACACTAACTGTGAGCTTACATTATTATATTACAAATAGATAGTGGATGGTGCAGTATCAATATTAGAAGATTGTTTCGACCTCCTTTTGTATTATATCAGTATAGTATAATAGTATATGTATGTACCTAATGTTTACTTATTTAAGGAACTATTGAATGTGTTCTTAACATCTATACAGATAAATAAAATTAAAGTGTCTGTTTGTAATGTCAAAATTACAGCTTTTTACTAAATGCATATGGAATTATATACGGTACTTATAAGAAACACAATTTTTAAAAATTTTGTCTGCCTGTCTGTTTGTTCCGGATAATCTCCGAAACAGTTGGACCAATATTAACGGGACTTTCACTGGCAGATAGCTGATATTATATAGAGTAACTTAGGCTACATTTATTTTAGACAAAGAATTAGGACACACCCCAGCGAGGCGAGAGTAAGTCGCCAGTTTATAAATAGAAAGCTAATCTTTCTCTGAATAAGGTAGGTTTGTTATTATAGACGTACTAAGCGATTGTCCGCCAATCCGCACTTGGCCAGCGTGGTGGACTATGGCCTGGTCCTCCTCGTATTGAAGGGAGGCACGGGCCTTCAGCCCATTTTAACGTCCCACTGATGGGCACGGGCCCAAGAGTGGGACGTTAAAATGGGCTGAATATACATACAAACGAGTGGAACCGCGGACGACAACTCCTAGAAATATTTTAGTGAAATATGATTAAATAAAGCTTTACAATGAGACATTTTTCGTTAATGTTATAGGGGTTCAATTCGTATTCGACGCAAATGCTCAAATTGACTGACGTATTAGATATTTATTCCGTCTAAAATAAAGTCAAAGTGAAAGCGAAGAAAGAAATGAAGTATTTTTAATACAATTCCAGCCTCCGTTATCAGATCTTTGGAATTAAATTAGTGTATTGTCAACAGAATTTAATATTGATAGAAAGTTTAAAATCGATGTGACGATTATAAATAGATTAAACTTGACTTCTAAGATTGATTACAAAGTTAATTAGGTACAAGTGAAGGTTACAAAACGAATTAATTAATTAAGTTACTAATAAAAGCTTTTAGGTACATTATAGTTACAAAAATATGATATCAGCTTATAGTAAAATAAATAATAATAAATTTATACAGATAAATAAAATTGGAGTGTCTGTTTGTAATATTAAAATAACCGCTTTTTACTAAATGCATATGGATGTATACACGGTACATATACCAAAACAACATTTTTTACAATTTTTGTCTGTCTGTCTGTCTGTCTGTTTGTTCCGGCTAATCTCCGAAACGGCTGGACCGATTTTGACGGGATTTTCACTAGCGGATAGCTGTTGTTATAGGGAGTAACTTAGGCTACTTTTATTTTAGAAAAAGAGACAGGGTTCCGCGAAAAAAAAATTAAAACCCATAAAATTGTGAACAAAATCCTCGTACGGCGTACGCACCCGAGCAAAGCGAGGGTAAATCACTATATAATTTAAATAAATGAATATCTTAGGAGTAGCAAGCTCCTATTTATATATAAACATAGTTAACCGTGAAAACGTACCTAGAGACGAACGCGAGCGAAGCGAGCGTGAGTCGCTAGTAATAAATATAATCAATATGTTGGGACATTAACACACAGCACCATCTAGTTCCACGGCAAGCTACGAGGCTTGTGTTATGGATACCGAATAGTTGATACACTACACATATATAACTTTAAATATATATATATTATAAATATAAACACCCATGACTGGAGTACATACATTCCTCCCACCGGAGTATGAGAGTGACAGGAATAGAGAGTGCACGTTGTGTCTGCTCAAACATGCGCTGCACTATAATATCTCCTACGCAGATTGTTAGTCTCAATGAGATTGACCGCCATGGTCGGAGTCAGTCAGGAGAACTTATTTTACTTATTTATTTCTTATACATTCGTGCTCATCACATAAGTGCCCCCAGCGGAACTTGAACCCGCGACCGCTGGCAATGCAAGTAGGGTCACTATAAACTGAGCCAAACATGTCCATAATGAACTTTTTATATCAAAAAGTATCTTTAAAGGCAAAGTTCTTTTAGTTTTTTCTTGTTAGTTATCGACTCGTATCGTACTCGGACTGATAAAATCTTCCGTCAGGCATATTAAATTGTTACTTATATATAATACTAGCAGAACCCGCGGCTTCGCCCGCGATCAAACTACGAAAAAAATAAACTTTTTCGCAATACATACTTTATTACTTGCAAAAATAAGTTTGTGTAAGTTTTATTATTTGTTAAACTATATATATTGGAAACAAATTTAATTTTAGCGATCGTAACTCAAAATATTCCGTATTTTAAAAGATGTTAAGCGTATATTTTGTAATTAAATTTACACTTTAAGTATTTAGCAAGCTGCACTACCTGTATTTTTTGTACATTTTTCTACTCCATCTTTCCAAAGTTAGAGGAAGAGAGTACAATGATACAATCGCATACAATGTTTACGACTTTAGAATCATGTAACATGGCTAATATGGTTTTTTTTTAACTAACATACTAACAGGCTAACATCTACGTTATTTTTAAAGACCCAACGCTATGTACATACTGAAGCTTACAGTCTCCTTCCTTCTCCTTCTTTTTTAAGTTACATATATAAAGTGCCATTCTTATTTTGTTGTAGCTTTTTGCCCGCGGCTGCGCTCGCGTGGACTAAAAAATTTGCTCTCTTCCTCGCGCTCTAGGTCTATTATAGTTGTCGCTGCTGTGGTCAGCCGAAAAGTTATACATAATTTTCCTTTGGATTCGGAATAATTTCCGTTCTCTGCTTTATATCTCACACAGTTAATGTGCACTTACAGAGAACTTGAGCCATGTTACTGTATTTAAATATATGCCGTTGCATCTTCGTTAGTCGTTACTAAAACTTCACCGGCCAGTTTTACCCACTTAGAGGCTGAATAAAAAAAAATCCACAATACATGTTTATTTAATTGTATTGCAGAGTATTAATACCAAGTTTCAAGTAATTCTGATCATAAACAAATTTTTCCTCATATAAACAGTACAACCCCCTTTTACCCTTTTAAGAGATAAATTTCGAAAAAAAAAATGATATCTGTATTGTTTTAGTTTTCATTTCAAAGGTAAATACCACTTTACGTGCATTAACTATAGAGTTTCATACAAACTTTCATCCCCCATTTTACCCCCTTAAGGGTTGAATTTCAAAAAATGCTTAATACGTATTTATTTAATTGTATTGAAGAGTATGAATACCAAGTTTCAAGTAATTCTGATCATAAATAATTGTTTGCCCATATAAACTTTATCACCCCCTTTTACCCTTTTAAGGGATGAATTTCGAAAAAAATCTAATACATATATTTCTTATTTTTCATCTTAAAGCTAAATACCACTTACCGTGTATTTCGTGTTAAGAATAACAGAGTTTCATACAATTTTTTATCCCCTCTTTTACCCCCTTAGGTGATGAATTTAGAAAAATCCTTTCTTAGCGGATGCCTACATTGTATAAGGAATATGTCCTCCAAATTTCACGTTTCTACGACCAGCGGTTTAGGCTCTGCGTTGATCGATCAGTCAGTCAGGACAAAGCATTTTATGTATATATAGATTATACGTAATTGGTTCCTTGAGCGATATATTGTGAAGTGAAAAAATAATCGATCCTCTAATTAATTCAAAGAAACATACATATTAAATATCTATCTCTTGGTTTCCAGACATTTATGAACTCCGTTGTTTATCGGACTATTTTGTTTGAACTTTGTAATTTTAGAATTGAATTCAAAGAAAGCTATGTATATTAGTAAATGCAAAAATATAACAAAAGAAGTGACTTGTAACTTATAGTATTACAATTTTAGTACAAAAAGTACCAAAGAGTTATTATAGCTGATTAGGAAGGTTTTGTTGATAGTATTATGTAGGATGATACAAATTTCCAATTAACCCTTGACAGCAATCTAACAAGCAATCTCGATGTTATAGGCGTTTAGATACGTCTCTGTAAATAGCCATTATTCACTATATGTCAATACCGTATGCTATATAGTACATACATATGTATATACATGTGCATTTATTCTGGTTGTAATGACTACTATGTACCTACTACAGGATGCAGATCGTGAGGTCCAGGGTTCAAACCCCAGGTCGTGATAAAACAGTTATCGTATTTGAAGTAAAACTTCTTTACGCACGCTTGACTTGAGAAGATAGCTGGTGAATGCGTGACAAGAGCGTTACGAAAAGTGTGATCGGGCGAGGCGTTTGTTGCCATGGTAACCGTTGTTATTGTCTGAAAAATGATATATAATATTATATTCTTTCTTAAATTATATTCTATAAATATATGATTGTAATATGTCTAATATGCGTTATTTAATTATTTTTTTAGTATCTCACCTATCTTAATTATTTAAAACGTAAATCAAATTTCATAAAGAGTACCGATAACCTACAGAAGTTTTACTTCATACATTCATACATGCACTGTTTAATTTTTTTTCATGAAAACTCAACTTTGATCCACAGCATAAAGCACGCAGTACTCAGCAGACATAAGAGAGTGAAAGGAATTGAAAGAGGACAATGTAACATACAAATTTTCTAATATAATTAATTAGTTCATTATAGGCGTGAAGAATATTTTAGTCTTATACTCCAGATTTTTCAGATTTCTGTGTGTAATTTTTGGATATATTTTCTTTTAAATAATTTAAGTATGCATATTAAAATTAAATATAAAAAAAATGTATTTGAAAAACCCTTTTGTTTGTTAATTGTTTTCTTTTTTAATTTGCCCTTAAAATGACTTCCTCGAAATTCATTTTTGACTCTGAGGAAACAGATAAAATATACTACAGTAGAATTTTAATCCAGATAAAATATAGCTTATTTATTTTTGACGTCCATTAGACATTTGACTTATCGCTACTTATCGCTAATGTGATCTCGCAAGAAGCAAACTTTTATATTAATTTTTTTCCTGAATATCTACAATAATTGTATTCAGCCCTTTTTAACGTCCCACTGCTGGGCACGGGCCTCCCTTCAATACGAGGGGAATCAGTCCATAGTCCACCACGCTGGGCAAGTGCGGATTGGCGGACTTCACATCGACTTCACTTCTTTCGAAAATTAGCTAGGTTACCTCAGACATGCAGGTTTCCTCACGAGATTTTCCTTCACCGTAAAGCAAGTGATAATCATATTAGAAGTGATTCGCACATGAAAATATCACAGATGCGAGACCCAGGATTTGAACCCGCTTCACTCGGTTTTCCAAGCGAGCGCGTTACCACTGGGCTACTACTGCTTTACAATAGTTAAAATACTATATTTCTGTCTATAGAGTAGTTAGGTATTTCTATTTGGAATGCAGTATCTCAAGTGGATTGAAAGCTGTTGTCTATTTCATAGCCTAGAGTATACATAATCTATACTATAATAAAGCAGTAACTTAGCGAAATCTGTACATGAAATATTTTTTAAAAACAATGACTGTAACGTATTATGTACACAATATAGACCCCAAAACAATAGTTATTAATTTTTTTGTCTGTTTGTCTGTTTGTCTGTACGCGTTTTACGCAAAAAGTAATGAACCGATTTCAACAAAATTTTGTGAACTGATAACTTATTACTCGGGTCAACATTTAGGATACCTTTTACTTTAGGAAAATCTTTGTTTCCCGCGGGAAATCGCAATAACTGGTTTTATCGAGTCCTCCTTAGGAACCCTCCGCTGGCTAAACCTAAAGACATACATCAAAACAATGTACTAAAAAATTGTAGATCTTGAAAAGGCCAACAGAAATATTTACAACAGTATTAAGAGATACATCAAAACAATGTACTAGAAAATTGTAGGTTTTAAAAAGTTATACGGGCAAGTTCGCAATATTATATGTCTATCACCTAAGGTACATTCGCAATTATTATTTTTATTCACTACTCGCGACTCACTGACTGACTTATCAACGTTCAGCTCAGTTCAGCAGTAAAACGTACCTAGGGACGAACCCGAGCGAAGCGAGGGTGAGTCGCTAGTATTATATATAGGGATAATGAGAGCCAAAAATATTTTTTAAAATTTTATATGAAACTTTTTTGCTTCGTTATATATGCACATGCAATAAACTGACGCTCGTTAGCATCTGTTAAGAGTTTTATAAGCGGACTTCCTAACATTTAAGGTGCAGGCTTTTTCTCTACAGTTAGGCTAAAATTTTCATATATTATATAGCTATACATATTATAATAAAATTGTAACTAACCTGAATCTGTACATTAAATATTTTTTTTGAAAATCTTATAGAAATAGACATTCTTATCGATACAAAGGCCGAATCTATAGTTTTTAGAATTTTTGTCTGTCTATCTGTCTGTCTGTGACCGCATCACGCAAAACCACTAGACAGATTTTGATATCAACTGTTCTTATTCTTGACATGTTCCACCACGCATAACCCTTATTCATCAATTTTTATCAAGCCTTCTAAAACATAAATGCACTCTTCTTACCCGACTGCAGTGAAGTCCAAAGGAGGGTTATGTGTTTGACTGCATAATACTATGTTCCTTCGTCATCTTGTTCTCATCTTTTTAATTCTCTTTTCAAGCAATTGGTTTTTTTTATTTTTGTAATCTATTCTTTAACGGTACGATTGATTAAAGATGGCTCTTTCTGAAACTATGAAACACCATTAAGTTTTTGCTCAATCAGGAAGTGTCATAATCAGTATACTAAGTAGTTAGTCCGTAATATGATAATATTTATAAACTTGATATTTTTGCAGCCGTGAATGTGATAGATGTTGAATATTTAATATAATTTCGTTAGCTTTCACGGTTAAAGACGTAGTATATAAGTTGTACATTCAATATGGTCATAAAATTGCTAAGGGAATGTCTGGAATGTGAACGATGCCGAATCTATGTAAACCTATGATGTCAAGTTGCTGAAACATGCGATTATCGTAAAATTAGACTTAAAACCGCGTCCATTTTGCAGTAACTTAAGTAAATGTCTGGTTTTTGTGAATAATAATATTATATATATATATATATATATATATATATATATATGTACAGGGTGGAACAAATCTATGGAACATGGAAGAAAAGTACCTTAAATATTGAAGTTAACAAGATTTACTCAAAGGAAACATTTCTTTATTTTTAAAAATAATAATAACTGCATTTAATTTTTTTTTTTAAAAAAGGTTACCTGAACCGGGAATCGAACATAATAAAAATGCAAAAAAGGACAGCGTCACTATTTTATCGAATTAATCGATAGGGTCTATGGTAAGAATAAAATCTCTCGAACAAACATTGCATCTTAGAATTAAAGAAAACGATGAATAAAATATGAATAGAATATATATATATATATAAATATATATATATATATAATTTATTGTCTGTTTGCTTTCAATAGCTTTGTTCTTAATAAACAGGTAGGAAGTATGGATTTTTATGTTGGTATCTTGTGGAATCGGCGTAACCTGAGCAGTAGGTACTATTTGTACCAAAAACTTTACTCGTATAGAATATCAATGTAAATGTTATATATAATAGCGTAGCCATATAGCTATTTCGTTGAGTAATAGCTCTGGTGATCCTCTCTATAGGCCAAGAATCATAGAAGAGAGGTCATTTATTCTTCTTATTTCTTGTAAGGTATAAGTACTCTACGACCATATTACGTGATAAATTGTAGAATTGTAGTAAACTAAAGGTTACGGTTAAGCAGGGTAGGTATTCTCTGTTATTATTAGTAGGTTAATTTTTACTTTTATTTTGTTAAAGAAAATTGTAAACACATAACTAAGTGTAATTTCACTCGGTCCAGCAAATTTAAAGATATCGGTATAGAGGACAGAGTCACATTTGACAGCCAGATGTTAAATAAATAAGAACTTCTAAAAAACTTATTATATTATCAAAATCTGCTAAGCATTTCAAGTGTAGAAAAATAACAAACATAATAACTGATCTTACCTATTTATAATATTAGAATGGATATTTCCCTCGTACTAACATTATACTTGAAAAGAATTTTTAAATTGAAAATTGAATACAAAATATTTCGAAATGCCTCTTCCATTATTTATACATCAGAGGATGCGTGAAAGCACGTGTACGTAAGAGTAAACATACCGTACATTTTTGTTATGTTGGCAGTAAGCCTTTGCTGTAACGATTTTATTATGAAACTAGTGACTCACCCTCGCTTCGCTTCGGGTTCGTCCCTAGACAAAAACAAATCTATCCCACGGGAACCGTACATTTTTCTGGGATATATAACCTCAGTTAACTGGCTATCAATAAAAAAAGAATTTTTCAAATCGGATAGGTAGTTCCTGAGATTAGCGCGTTCAACCAAACAAACAAACGAACGAACGAACGAACGGACGGACGGACGGACGAACGAACGAACGAACGAACAAACAAACAAACTCTTCAGCTTTATAATATTAGTATATAGATATCAAAATATCTTGAAGTAACTTTTAGGTTTTTATAAATTATGCTATAAACTTATTATATTTTACTTATAAATAGATAACATTAAAATAAAAGGTGTAACTCTTAAGTCAAACTTATAAATAAACCAAGTATACTATACTAATTAATAATATACTAATACTAATATTTTTTTATATTATAAATGTGAAAGTGTGTTTGTTTCTTTGTTTGTCCTTCTTACACGTCGAAACAGAGTAATGGATTGGCGTGATTTTTTATTTGGAGATAGTCGAAGGGCTGGAGAGTGACATAGGATATATTTTACTGCGGGAGATTATAACATACCCACGGGAAAACACCTTATAATACAACTTACAACAACACATCATACCTATGTATGATGTCCTCCTGACCGATTCCGGCCACGGCTGCCAACCTCATTGAGACTAGCCAACTGCGCAGGAGATATTATAGTGCACACGTGTACGCGCAGACACAAGTGCACTCTCTATTCCTCTCATACTCCGGTGGGACGACTACTCGACACGACCGGTGAGAGTTAAGGCGCAGGACCGACGGCTTTACGTGCTCTCCGAGGCATGGGGGTGAAACACCGCCAACTTCCCAACTCCGGGCTGCTACTGAGGCTTACTAGATAGAAAGACTCAATAACTAAACTTGGCCCGACCCGGGACTCGAACCCAGGACCTCCGGGTGTGCAGCCGTACATGCTAGCCACTACACCACCGAGGCAGGCAAATATATACACACACACACATATAGTCTACCCATTCCGTACTAACCGTTAAAACGTACCTTTAGGTTACGTAGTTTTATTTGTAGATTTAGATCGATGAAGTAAAATTATAAAATCACCAACTCGGTATAGCAAATAATAACTAAATTAAAAAGAAAACTAAATAAGTTTGTAAATAAAATAAAATTATGCTCTGTTACTCATATAGTGTAAGAGCCTTTTACGTCAGCCTTCAATACATCTTTCCTCGTGAACAAACATTAAAAATCACTTAAGTGTAAGCTAAGGCACCTATGTATTATGTAGGTTTCTAGTATTCTATACCAATAAATATCCTTTAAAATACAAAGATAATTTACTGAATGCGCTGCGTCCACTCTGTTTATTGCTGGACCCTTAAATAATAATGAATTTACATTTGAATGTTGAATTTAATAATGTTTTGTTTCCCGCGGTCTAATTACGAAACAATAGCCGACACTAACTGTGAGCTTACATTATTATATTACAAATAGATAGTGGATGGTGCAGTATCAATATTAGAAGATTGTTTTGACCTCGTTTTGTATTATATCAGTATAGTATGTATAGTAGTATATGTATGTACCTAATGTTTAATTATTTAAGGAACTATTGAATGTGTTCTTAACATCTACACAGATAAATAAAATTAAAGTGTCTGTTTGTAATGTCAAAATTACAGCTTTTTACTAAATGCATATGGAATTATACATATACGGTACTTATAAGAAATACAATTTTTAAAAATTTTGTCTGCCTGTCTGTTTGTTCCGGATAATCTCCGAAACAGTTGGACCAATTTTAACGGGACTTTCATTGGCAGATAGCTGATATTATATGGAGTAAATTAGGCTACTTGTATTTTAGAAAAAGAATAAGGGTTCCGCTCAAAATAATTAAAACGTACCTAGGGACGCACCTTCTAACTTAGCACGAAAGCTAATCTTTCTCTGAATAAGATAGGTTAGTTATTACAGACGTACTAAACGAGCGTCCACCAACCCGCACTTGGCCAGCGTGGTGGACTATGGCCTGATCCCCCTCGTGCTGAAGGGAGGCCCACCCCCAGCAGCGGGACGTTAAAATGGGCTGAAGATACATACAAAACGAGCGGAAAATCGGACAAGAACTCTTATAAATATTTTAGTGAAAAATGATTAAATAAAACTTTACAATGAGACATTTTTCGTTAATGTTATATGGGTTCAATTCGTATTCGACGCAAATGCTCAAATTGACAGACGTATTAGATATTTATACCGTCTAAAATAAAGTCAAAGTGAAAGCGAAGAAAGAAATGAAGTATTTTTAATACAATTCCAGCCTCCGTTATCAGATCTTTGGAATTAAATTAGTGTATTGTCAACAGAATTTAATATTGATAGAAAGTTTAAAATCGATGTGACGATTATAAATAGATTAAACTTGACTTCTAAGATTGATTACAAAGTTAATTAGGTACAAGTGAAGGTTACAAAACGAATTAATTAATTAAGTTACTAATAAAAGCTTTTAGGTACATTATAGTTACAAAAATATGATATCAGCTTATAGTAAAATAAATAATAATAAATTTATACAGATAAATAAAATTGGAGTGTCTGTTTGTAATATTAAAATAACCGCTTTTTACTAAATGCATATGGATGTATACACGGTACATATACCAAAACAACATTTTTTACAATTTTTTCTGTCTGTCTATCTGTCTGTTTGTTCCGGCTAATCTCCGAAACGGCTGGACCGATTTTGACGGGATTTTCACTAGCGGATAGCTGTTGTTATAGGGAGTAACTTAGGCTACTTTTATTTTAGAAAAAGAGACAGGGTTCCGCGAAAAAAAATTAAAACCCATAAAATTGTGAACAAAATCCTCGTACGGCGTACGCACCCAAGCAAAGCGAGGGTAAATCGCTATATAATTTAAATGAATATCTTAGGAGTAGCAAGCTACTATTTATGTATAAACATGGCTACCCGTGAAAACGTAAGTAAATATAATCAATATGTTGGGACATTAACACACAGCACCATCTAGTTCCATGGTAAGCTACGGGGCTTGTGTTATGGATACCGAATAGTTGATACACTACACATATATAACTTTAAATAAATTATTATCGACTCGTATCGTACTCGGACTGATAAAATCTTCCGTCAGGCATATTAAATTGTTGATTATATATAATATTATACGTAATTGGTTCCTTGAGCGATATATTGTGAAGTGAAAAAATAATCGATCCTCTAATTAATTCAAAGAAACATACATATTAAATATCTATCTCTTGGTTTCCAGACATTTATGAACTCCGTTGTTTATCGGACTATTTTGTTTGAACTTTGTAATTTTAGAATTGAATTCAAAGAAAGCTATGTATATTAGTAAATGCAAAAATATAACAAAAGAAGTGACTTGTAACTTATAGTATTACAATTTTAGTACAAAAAGTACCAAAGAGTTATTATAGCTGATTAGGAAGGTTTTGTTGATAGTATTATGTAGGATGATACAAATTTCCAATTAACCCTTGACAGCAATCTAACAAGCAATCTCGATGTTATAGGCGTTTAGATACGTCTCTGTAAATAGCCATTATTCACTATATGTCAATACCGTATGCTATATAGTACATACATATGTATATACATGTGCATTTATTCTGGTTGTAATGACTACTATGTACCTACTACAGGATGCAGATCGTGAGGTCCAGGGTTCAAACCCCAGGTCGTGATAAAACAGTTATCGTATTTGAAGTAAAACTTCTTTACGCACGCTTGACTTGAGAAGATAGCTGATGAATGCGTGACAAGAGCGTTACGAAAAGTGTGATCGGGCGAGGCGTTTGTTGCCATGGTAACCGTTGTTATTGTCTGAAAAATGATATGTATATAATATTATATTCTTTCTTAAATTATATTCTATAAATATATGATTGTAATATGTCTAATATGCGTTATTTAATTATTTTTTTAGTATCTCACCTATCTTAATTATTTAAAACGTAAATCGAATTTCATAAAGAGTACCGATAACCTACAGAAGTTTTACTTCATACATTCATACATGCACTGTTTAATTTTTTTTCATGAAAACTCAACTTTGATCCACAGCATAAAGCACGCAGTACTCAGCAGACATAAGAGAGTGAAAGGAATTGAAAGAGGACAATGTAACATACAAATTTTCTAATATAATTAATTAGTTCATTATAGGCGTGAAGAATATTTTAGTCTTATACTCCAGATTTTTCAGATTTCTGTGTGTAATTTTTGGATATATTTTCTTTTAAATAATTTAAGTATGCATATTAAAATTAAATATAAAAAAAATGTATTTGAAAAACCCTTTTGTTTGTTAATTGTTTTCTTTTTTAATTTGCCCTTAAAATGACTTCCTCGAAATTCATTTTTGACTCTGAGGAAACAGATAAAATATACTACAGTAGAATTTTAATCCAGATAAAATATAGCTTATTCATTTTTGACGTCCATTAGACATTTGACTTATCGCTACTTATCGCTAATGTGATCTCGCAAGAAGCAAACTTTTATATTAATTTTTTTCCTGAATATCTACAATAATTGTATTCAGCCCTTTTTAACGTCCCACTGCTGGGCACGGGCCTCCCTTCAATACGAGGGGAATCAGTCCATAGTCCACCACGCTGGGCAAGTGCGGATTGGCGGACTTCACATCGACTTCACTTCTTTCGAAAATTAGCTAGGTTACCTCAGACATGCAGGTTTCCTCACGAGATTTTCCTTCACCGTAAAGCAAGTGATAATCATATTAGAAGTGATTCGCACATGAAAATATCACAGATGCGAGACCCAGGATTTGAACCCGCTTCACTCGGTTTTCCAAGCGAGCGCGTTACCACTGGGCTACTACTGCTTTACAATAGTTAAAATACTATATTTCTGTCTATAGAGTAGTTAGGTATTTCTATTTGGAATGCAGTATCTCAAGTGGATTGAAAGCTGTTGTCTATTTCATAGCCTAGAGTATACATAATCTATACTATAATAAAGCAGTAACTTAGCGAAATCTGTACATGAAATATTTTTTAAAAACAATGACTGTAACGTATTATGTACACAATATAGACCCCAAAACAATAGTTATTAATTTTTTTGTCTGTTTGTCTGTTTGTCTGTACGCGTTTTACGCAAAAAGTAATGAACCGATTTCAACAAAATTTTGAGAACTGATAACTTATTACTCGGGTCAACATTTAGGATACCTTTTACTTTAGGAAAATCTTTGTTTCCCGCGGGAAATCGCAATAACTGGTTTTATCGAGTCCTCCTTAGGAACCCTCCGCTGGCTAAACCTAAAGACATACATCAAAACAATGTACTAAAAAATTGTAGATCTTGAAAAGGCCAACAGAAATATTTACAACAGTATTAAGAGATACATCAAAACAATGTACTAGAAAATTGTAGGTTTTAAAAAGTTATACGGGCAAGTTCGCAATATTATATGTCTATCACCTAAGGTACATTCGCAATTATTATTTTTATTCACTACTCGCGACTCACTGACTGACTTATCAACGTTCAGCTCAGTTCAGCAGTAAAACGTACCTAGGGACGAACCCGAGCGAAGCGAGGGTGAGTCGCTAGTATTATATATAGAGATAATGAGAGCCAAAAATATTTTTTAAAATTTTATATGAAACTTTTTTGCTTCGTTATATATGCACATGCAATAAACTGACGCTCGTTAGCATCTGTTAAGAGTTTTATAAGCGGACTTCCTAACATTTAAGGTGCAGGCTTTTTCTCTACAGTTAGGCTAAAATTTTCATATATTATATAGCTATACATATTATAATAAAATTGTAACTAACCTGAATCTGTACATTAAATATTTTTTTTGAAAATCTTATAGAAATAGACATTCTTATCGATACAAAGGCCGAATCTATAGTTTTTAGAATTTTTGTCTGTCTATCTGTCTGTCTGTGACCGCATCACGCAAAACCACTAGACAGATTTTGATATCAACTGTTCTTATTCTTGACATGTTCCACCACGCATAACCCTTATTCATCAATTTTTATCAAGCCTTCTAAAACATAAATGCACTCTTCTTACCCGACTGCAGTGAAGTCCAAAGGAGGGTTATGTGTTTGACTGCATAATACTATGTTCCTTCGTCATCTTGTTCTCATCTTTTTAATTCTCTTTTCAAGCAATTGGTTTTTTTATTTTTGTAATCTATTCTTTAACGGTACGATTGATTAAAGATGGCTCTTTCTGAAACTATGAAACACCATTAAGTTTTTGCTCAATCAGGAAGTGTCATAATCAGTATACTAAGTAGTTAGTCCGTAATATGATAATATTTATAAACTTGATATTTTTGCAGCCGTGAATGTGATAGATGTTGAATATTTAATATAATTTCGTTAGCTTTCACGGTTAAAGACGTAGTATATAAGTTGTACATTCAATATGGTCATAAAATTGCTAAGGGAATGTCTGGAATGTGAACGATGACGAATCTATGTAAACCTATGATGTCAAGTTGCTGAAACATGCGATTATCGTAAAATTAGACTTAAAACCGCGTCCATTTTGCAGTAACTTAAGTAAATGTCTGGTTTTTGTGAATAATAATATTATATATATATATATATATATATATATATATATATATATATATATATATATATATATATATATATATATATATATATATATATATATATATATGTACAGGGTGGAACAAATCTATGGAACATGGAAGAAAAGTACCTTAAATATTGAAGTTAACAAGATTTACTCAAAGGAAACATTTCTTTATTTTTAAAAATAATAATAACTGCATTTAATTTTTTTTTAAAAAAGGTTACCTGAACCGGGAATCGAACATAATAAAAATGCAAAAAAGGACAGCGTCACTATTTTATCGAATTAATCGATAGGGTCTATGGTAAGAATAAAATCTCTCGAACAAACATTGCATCTTAGAATTAAAGAAAACGATGAATGAAATATGAATAGAATATATATATATATATATATATATATATATATATATATATATATATATATATATATATATATATATATAATTTATTGTCTGTTTGCTTTCAATAGCTTTGTTCTTAATAAACAGGTAGGAAGTATGGATTTTTATGTTGGTATCTTGTGGAATCGGCGTAGCCTGAGTAGTAGGTACTATTTGTACCAAAAACATTACTCGTATAGAACATCAATGTAAATATTATATATAATAGCGTAGCCATATAGCTATTTCGTTGAGTAATAGCTCTGGTGATCCTCTCTATAGGCCAAGAATCATAGAAGAGAGGTCATTTATTCTTCTTATTTCTTGTAAGGTATAAGTACTCTACGACCATATTACGTGATATGGTTATGTAGGGTAGGTATTCTATGTTATTATTAGTAGGTTAATTTTTACTTTTATTTTGTTAAAGAAAATTGTAAACACATAACTCAGTGTAATTTCACTTGGTCTAGCAAATTTAAAGATATCGGTATAGAGGACAGAGTCACATTTGACAGCCAGATGTTAAATAAATAAGAACTTCTAAAAAAACTTATTATATTATCAAAATCTGCTAAGCATTTCAAGTGTAGAAAAATAACAAACATAATAACTGATCTTACCTATTTATAATATTAGAATGGATATTTCCCTCGTACTAACATTATACTTGAAAAGAATTTGTAAAATGCACGTACTGTTAACTATTTTACTTTTAGCAAGAAATAAATTCCACAATGTATTTTGGTGTTGACAAACTCATTTTATTACTTTTCTCAAACTAAGTGTCAATACAACAAATTAAAAAGTTATCGCCAGCCAGTGAAAACTCGATACTAAAATTAACTTATATTTTTTATAACCATAATACCTATATGTATTAAACATCCCGCCCACCAAAGAACTTCGTTCTTTTTTCTACAATGATAAGGATAAAAAACAACATAATCTTCTCGACACAAACAAAATATAGACTTTATCAAAACAACATCTCCGCCCACCGTGAATGCTCATTTTAAGGAATAAGATAGTGCATGGATGCAGTTCAAATAACATTTAAGTATAATTAGCAATACCTATTAATAATTAACACATTGAAACTGGCAAAAGCTGTACAATTTATAGCCTCCTTAAATAAAGAATAACACATTTTAAACAAAGAGAACATCACAATCAACAAAAGCTGAGTTATATACCTGTTGATTAAAACAAATTTAAGTTTTAATACATATTAGCAGATAAATTAATTTTCAGGTCTAGATAGTACACATAGTTTGTTACATGGCCTCTTAACAATACCATTTTTTGTTTTAATGGTATCACCCTAGTTATACCATCTTTTCCTGGATGCTTTTCTATAACCCTAGCTAATAACCACTTTGCAGGTGGAATGTTGTGATCCCTAACAATAACTACATCATTAATTTCAGGCTCTAATCTTTTGGTTGTCCATTTAAACCTTTGATTTAAGTTCACTATATATTCATCTGACCACCTACGCCAAAAATCATTAAGCATTTTCTGAGTAAGTTTCCATCGATGAAGACTCGAAATTGACATCTCAGAATAGTTCTCGTCTGGAACAGTAACTAACGGCTCACCTACTAAAAAATGACCAGGCGTGAGCGGCAGTGGGTCGTCTGGATTGTCACTTAAAATTGATATAGGACGAGAATTTAGACAAGCTTCTATCTGAGCTAGTACGGTTGAGAGCTCTTCGAAAGTAAGTGTGGCGTCTCCAACCACTCGTTTCAGGTGTGCTTTAGTTGAACGAACACCTGCTTCCCATAAACCTCCAAAGTTCGGGGCATTGGGTGGTATGAAGTGCCACGACGTACCTTCATTTGCTAGCAATTGGACAATTTCGTTGGATAGCTGTGACTTAGCACGGGTTAACATCTCTCTCAATTCCTTCTCAGCCCCTACGAAGTTTGTACCGTTGTCAGAATATAGATGCTCACAATATCCTCTTCGGGCTACGAATCTCCGGAACGCAGCAATAAATCCAGTCGCAGTTAAATCGGACACAGCTTCCAGGTGTATGGCTCGCGTTACCATGCAAATATACACACAGATGTACCCTTTATATGATTTTGCACCTCGGCCAGGGGAAAATCGCAGATTGACGTGACCGGTAAAATCTACACCTGTTTTTCGGAAGGGTTTGTCGGGAACCAGTCTACATTCAGGAAGCTGGCCCATAAGCTGTTGGTTATTTTGACGAGCATACCTTGTGCAGGTAGTGCACTCTCTATAACACTTCTTAACACGTTCTCTGGCACGAATAATCCAAAACCTCGCTCTCAAGAAGTTCAACATAAGTTGAGGTCCGCCATGAAGAGTTTTGATATGAGCGTCAAGGATTATTAGCTTAGTGATATGACTATCACAAGGTAAAATCACTGGATGCTTCTTCGCAAAATCTTCTTGGCCTTGATTTATTCGGCCACCTACTCTTAAAGTACCATTTCCATCCAGAAATGGACTAAGAGTATGAAGAACGCTTCTTTTGAGTACCTCTCCATAAGACTTTAGCTGCTTTAATTCCTCTTGAAAGTACAACTCTTGTGTCTTTTTATACAAATTTGTAAAACTGTTTTACTCTCCTCTGTTGATACTATTTTATTTATAACTCTTTCTCCTTTTAGTCCAAGCGAAATGCAGTTATTTTTAAGAAAAAATAGAATATTGAAAACCTGAAGTTTTATGATTTTAAAATGTTGGCAGGTATATAAGGAATAGAAATTCATAAAATGCCCCCGATGCCCAGCCACCCCCGAGAAATGGGGGGACGCAAAGCGTTAAAAAATAGTTTTTTTCAATTTCCGGCTTACTGTGACGTTCTATCGAAAAATGTTTTCTACAAAAGTTGTAGGTCTAGTAAAAATCTATAACTTTTATTCATAACACTTTTTACAACAACCTCAAAGTTTTCGAGATATTTGCAAAAAACTCAGTTTTTAATTTTTTCTTGGTTTTTTATTTTTAATTTCTAGAATAATCCTTTGATTTTCATGAAACATGAAACTAAGGCAATGTAGTCTACAATATATATACAATAAATAAAAAAAAATTGAAATTGAAATGTTCAGCCATTTCCGAGAAAAGTATGTTTTATGGTCTCGAGAGGCCGAAAATCACCCCCAACTTCAAGTGGACGTTTACATTTAAAAAATTTTTTGTACAATTTTCAGATAGGGCTCATTCTTTTCATCTTGAACTCTACTTTTTAAAGAAATAAAAACATTGTATGGTCGCCCTGTAAGAACACTCTTAAAAATTGAAAACATTGGAGAAATCGATAATTTTTACTTTGAAAACTACATTTTTTTTAATTATCATTGGAAAAGTGTACTTTATTAACCAATTTTTTATAAACTGATTATACCAGTGTATTTTTCGGGAAAAAACGAAAGAAATGATATTCTTAGGTTTTTAATTTGACGCTTATTATTTATACAATATCGTCGTAAACATTCCAATTTTGCAATTTGACGAGTCGTAAAGAAATAGTAAAAATTGGAATTCACGTAAAGTACACCTTTTTCTTTTGTGTTTTTTCCAGTAGAATCTATTTATGTTATTACTATTTTGAATTTAACGATGTTTTATTAATTTTTGATCGATTTTGGAGATAAATTTATTGATTTTTTCTAAAAAATTAGATTTTAAGGTAATTACAGAAAGAAATGAAATTCATTTGTAATCTAATCTTTTTTATTCATTAGTTAAAAGTATAATATAAAAAAATTTAGTTGATATTTACAAAATTTTGTCATCGTTTTGTTAAAAAAATCATAAAAAATGTAAAAAATGAAAAAAATAATAACTAAAAACAAAAAAAAGTACATTAAAATTACTCTTTAATGTACTGTGCATCTATCAAATGCTTAGATATTGATGATAAAAAAGAAAAGGATGCCTTTTTATTGAAAGTCGAATATCTCAGGAAAAAATCGACTTAAAGAGTTTAGTAAAAACTTTTTTTTTTTCATTTTATACATTTTTTTATTATTTTTTAACAAAACTATGACAAAATTTTCTAAATATCAACTTAATTTTTTTAAATTACACTTTTAACTAATGAATAAACAAGATTAGATTACAAATGAATTTCATTTCTTTCTGTAATTACCTTAAAATCTAATTTTTTAGAAAAAATCAATAAATTTAACTCCAAAATCGATCAAAAATTAATAAAACATCGTTAAATTCAAAATAGTAATAACATAAATAGATTCTACTGGAAAAAACACAAAAGAAAAAGGTGTACTTTACGTGAATTCCAATTTTTACTATTTCTTTACGACTCGTCAAATTGCAAAATTGGAATGTTTACGACGATATTGTATAAATAATAAGCGTCAAATTAAAAACCTAAGAATATCATTTCTTTCGTTTTTTCCCGAAAAATACACTGGTATAATCAGTTTATAAAAAATTGGTTAATAAAGTACACTTTTCCAATGATAATTAAAAAAAATGTAGTTTTCAAAGTAAAAATTATCGATTTCTCCAATGTTTTCAATTTTTAAGAGTGTTCTTACAGGGCGACCATACAATGTTTTTATTTCTTTAAAAAGTAGAGTTCAAGATGAAAAGAATGAGCCCTATCTGAAAATTGTACAAAAAATTTTTTAAATGTAAACGTCCACTTGAAGTTGGGGGTGATTTTCGGCCTCTCGAGACCATAAAACATACTTTTCTCGGAAATGGCTGAACATTTCAATTTCAATTTTTTTTTATTTATTGTATATATATTGTAGACTACATTGCCTTAGTTTCATGTTTCATGAAAATCAAAGGATTATTCTAGAAATTAAAAATAAAAAACCAAGAAAAAATTAAAAACTGAGTTTTTTGCAAATATCTCGAAAACTTTGAGGTTGTTGTAAAAAGTGTTATGAATAAAAGTTATAGATTTTTACTAGACCTACAACTTTTGTAGAAAACATTTTTCGATAGAACGTCACAGTAAGCCGGAAATTGAAAAAAACTATTTTTTAACGCTTTGCGTCCCCCCATTTCTCGGGGGTGGCTGGGCATCGGGGGCATTTTATGAATTTCTATTCCTTATATACCTGCCAACATTTTAAAATCATAAAACTTCAGGTTTTCAATATTTTGTTCCCAAACTGCATTTCGCTTGGACTATTTTGGTATTTTAAGTTTCAAAAATTTTCTACAATATGACAAAACTCTTAATAACTTAGATAGACTAGAAAATCTTTCCCATATAAATTCTTCTTTAATTTGAACTACAGCAGCTAAAGTTTTCTTGGGTCTCTCTTCTTCGTTTGTTTCATAACCATGGTCAACCTTGTACTCATTTTGATAACGTAAAAAAGCTGGACCATTCCACCACAAATTATGAACAGTAAGCTCAGCGATAGACATACCTCTCGAGGCACAGTCTGCTGGATTCTGATCCGTTTTTACATGGTTCCATTGATCACGATCTAATACAGTCAGTATCTCGGACACCCTATTGCTCACGATGTTGCCCATCGACTTGGTTCTCCTCTTAACCAAGCAAGGACCACAGTTGAATCTGACCATGCGTATAAGTTTGTCTTTGGAACCCTCATAATTTGTGAAACCTCATGAATCAATTTTGTTGCCAGCACTGCCGCACAAAGCTCCATTCGAGGAATTGAGATTTCCTTTTCGATTGGCGCTACCTTAGTTTTGGCAGTCAACAGGCTTACATAAATATCTTCAGCTCCTTTGCATTTCAGGTACACAGCTGCCGCGTAAGCTCTTTGAGACGCATCGGCAAAGACGTGCAGCTCTCTCATGTCATTATTTGTCGTCTGCAACCACCTTGGTATATTAATCTTATTAACCTCATTTAATGAAGATCTGAATTCATGCCATTCATCCAGCAACTCTGGAGTAAGATCATCATCCCAAGCCAGACCAGACTGCCACAATCTTTGGATGAATATTTTGGCGATTATAATGGTAGGTGTGATCCAACCTAAGGGATCGTAGAGTCTGGCTATATCTGACAACACCTTTCGTTTTGTAATTGGCTTCTCTTGTTCTGGTAAGTTGTAGGAATATTCGAAGTTATCAGATATTTTATTCCAGGTTATTCCCAGCACCTTGATCATATTACTAGCCTTAAAAACAAATGAATGATCGGTTCTCTGCTTGTCTCTTTCAATGTGATCTAGTAGTTTAGGACTGTTACTGCACCATTTCTGGAGGTGAAATCCACCAGCCTCCATCAACTTCGTCATTTGCTCATATATTTCAATAGCATCTGTCTCTGTCTGGCATCCGGTTAACAAATCGTCCATATAATAGTCTTCCTGCGTAATATTTGCAGCTTCTGGATACTTCTCTTGTTCATCTTTTGCTACTTGTTGTAAGGATTTCACTGCCAGATACGGTGCACACGAAGTTCCAAAAGTAAGACGTAATAATCGGAAATGTTCAATAGGCCCTTCAGGTTTCTGACGCCATAAGATTCTCTGAAAGTCTGTATCTTGCTCATTTACTAAGACTTGACGATACATTTGTTTAAGATCCGCTACAATACAGTACGGATGTAGTCTCCACCTCATTAGAATGTGTCGCAAGTCCTGTTGTAATTTTGGGCCTATTAAAAATGAGTCGTTTAACGAAACATTATTAACTCCCTTACATGATGCGTCAAAAACCACTCTCACCTTTGTGGTTTCTTTATCTTCTCTAACTACGGCATGGTGAGGAAGATAAACTGCAAGCGGGTTCTCAATGTCTTCTCTATTTTCTATCTTCTCCATGTGATTTTGCTGAATGTAGTCTTCTAGTACGTTTCTGTATTCCTTTTTTAATGATGGGTTCCTCATTAATCTTCTTTCTAGCAGCTGATATCTTCGGTACGCTATTTCTTTTGACTTCCCATATCTAACTTCAGGATCTGATTTCTTAAATGGTAGCCTTACCACGTAACGACCTTCATCATTTCTCACTGTAGTCTCTTCGTAAATTTCCTCACATTTTATCTCTTCCTTTGTTAGTGGTTTCCCTAACATGTCTGGCTCTCTCTCTATTTCCCAGAATTGTTTTAGAAGTAAGTCCTCCTTTACTTGAAGATGTAGATTTATCATCCTGGTATTAGTTAGCTCCTGTGGTGCCATACGTCCGGACAAGATCCAGCCTAGTTTGGTGTTTTGCGCAATGGGACCCATTTTCGATGGATGTCTCAGTAATCCGTTGAGCATAATCTCACTGTGAACTTCTACACCTACAATCACATCTATTTTGCTGGGTTGTCCATATTTTGGATCCGCGAGCGGTAAATTTTCAACCTCGGACCAGTACTTGACAGATGTCTTACTAGAAAGAAGAAAAGATGTTAGTGAACTTAAAACAAAGGCATTAACTCTAATAGAAAACTCTGAATCATGAAGTGATTCTAAATCAAAAACAACCATACTCTTGATCCTAGACTGACCATCACCTACTCCAGAAACTAATCCATTAACAGGTATTTTCTTAAGACCTAAAGATTGTACGGTGCTCTCACTAATAAATGACGCTTCAGAGCCCTGATCTATTAATACACGCACGATTTGAGAATAGCCATCTGCTGATTTGGCTCTGACCAACGCAGTAGCCAGTAACACCTCTGATTGATTCTTCTCTTGGGCAAAATGAGCTATTATATTTTTCTGTGTACTCGACTCTTGACTCAGCGATTTCTCAGTACTCGCAGACGAAGCGGTTGCTTCTGGACGTAGACCTCTCTCAAAGTGAAGTAATGTGTGGTGTCTTCTACCACAACGGCGACAACACGTAGCCTGGTGGCAGCCTCTCACATTGTGGTTGGGAGACAAACAATTAAAACAATGTCCCTTGGATTGCACAAACTCACTTCTCTCTTCGGGGGACTTGCTACCAAACTGTTTGCATTGGTATAATAAATGTTGACTCGCACAGTACGCGCATACTAATTTATTATTTTCCTTTTTCTCCTCTGAAACGGTTGAATGAAATGACTTTTGCTTAGATACTTGTTTAGTTGCATTACTTTGAACAGATTTTGCAGTGGTTTTTACTCCATCCATCATTTCTAATGTCCGGAATCTTATCTCTAGAAATTTAATTAATTGTTCCCAAGTAGGCAAATCATCGAAATCAACATGGCACACCTCAATCTCCCACTGCCTTCGGGACTCATAGTCAAGTTTGGATACCACAAAATAATTGATAAGTACATCCTAAGAGTCTGTGTTAATACCTAAATTCTTAAGCGCTTTAATACAGGAAGTTGTTGTGTCGAGTAGATGTTTAATCGCTGAAGCAGACTCTGTATTACTATTTTTTTGAGAAAACAAGCGTTTCAGTATCTCATTTGCATTATAACGTTTATTATTGTATCTTTTTATCAATTTGTTCCAGGCTTCATCATAGTTATTTCCAATAGTAGATAAATCTCGTAATAGAACATCAGGCTCACCCGACAAGCTGCTCTTTAGGTAATGAAGTTTCTGAACTGCACTTAATGTCTGATTGTCATGGATAAGAGATACAAACATATCGTAGAACGTTTGCCATTCCTCATAGACACCTGAGAATGTAGGCAGTTGAATTCTAGGGAGCTTGATTTCAGTTGCAGATGATACCGGTGTAGCTGAGAGGAAGTTGTATACGGGGGCGTGCTTGGTTAGGCTTTCTAAGTCTTCTTTTAGCTTAGTTTTGTATGTGATATATATTTCTTCTGTATTATCATACATCTCTTCGCTAAAATATTTTAGCATCGCCCGATCAGACCACTTAACCAAAGCCACTAATTGAAAATTATTGTCCGTAAACTCGTTCCAAGATTTTTCTAAATTCTCTGTTCTAACTTCTATGTATGCCTTCGTCCCTCTTTCTTTGGGTGATTTCTTGTAATTAGTAAAGTTTTTAATAATTAGCTCAGCTATAGCTTCTTGTTTGTTCAATAATCCTTCCATTTTCACTAATTACTTATTGTTCGTATCGTCAAACCCAAAGAATTAATTATATCTTAGATGCAACAATAAACGTCAATTATTATCAACCAAACACTTTTAAATCAAAGTTCTAAAATGTTCGTTTCTTATATTTGTTCACTAAATTTTAATTATTCTCTTCCTTTGTTAGTGGTTTCCCTAACATGTCTGGCTCTCTCTCTAAGTGAAGTAATGTGTGGTGTCTTCTACCACAACGGCGACAACATGTAGCCTGGTGGCAGCCTCTTACATTGTGGTTGGGAGACAAACAATTAAAACAATGTCCCTTGGATTGCACAAACTCACTTCTCTCTTCGGGGGACTTGCTACCAAACTGTTTGCATTGGTATAATAAATGTTGACTCGAACAGTACGCGCATATAGTTTGTCAACCGGGATATTTAAAAAGCTATCGCCAGCCAGTGAAAACTCGATACTAAAATTAACTTATATTTTTTATAACCATAATACCTATATGTATTAAACAGAATTTTTAAATTGAAAATTGAATACAAAATATTTCGAAATGCCTCTTCCATTATTTATACATCAGAGGATGCGTGAAAGCACGTGTACGTAAGAGTAAACATACCGTACATTTTTGTTATGTTGGCAGTAAGCCTTTGCTGTAACAATTTTATTATGAAACTAGTGACTCACCCTCGCTTCGCTTCGGGTTCGTCCCTAGACAAAAACAAATCTATCCCACGGGAACCGTACTTTTTTCTGGGATATATAACCTCAGTTAACTGGCTATCAATAAAAAAAGAATTTTTCAAATCGGATAGGTAGTTCCTGAGATTAGCGCGTTCAACCAAACAAACAAACGAACGAACGAACGAACGGACGGACGGACGGACGAACGAACGAACGAACGAACAAACAAACAAACTCTTCAGCTTTATAATATTAGTATATAGATATCAAAATATCTTGAAGTAACTCTTAGGTTTTTATAAATTATGCTATAAACTTATTATATTTTACTTATAAATAGATAACATTAAAATAAAAGGTGTAACTCTTAAGTCAAACTTATAAATAAACCAAGTATACTATACTAATTAATAATATACTAATACTAATATTTTTTTATATTTTAAATGTGAAAGTGTGTTTGTTTCTTTGTTTGTCCTTCTTACACGTCGAAACAGAGTAATGGATTGGCGTGATTTTTTATTTGGAGATAATCGAAGGGCTGGAGAGTGACATAGGCTATATTTTACTGCGGGAGATTATAACATTCCCACGGGAAAACACCTTATAATACAACTTACAACAACTCATCATACCTATGTATATATATACACACACACACTCACACACACACATATATATATATATATATATAGTCTACCCATTCCGTACTAACCGTTAAAACGTACCTTTAGGTTACGTAGTTTATTTGTAGATTTAGATCGATGAAGTAAAGTTATAAAATCACCAACTCGGTATAGCAAATAATAACTAAATTGAAAAGAAAACTAGATAAATTTTTAAATATAATGTAGTTATACTCTGTTCCTCATATAGTGTAAAAGCCTTTTACGTCAGCCTTCAATACATCTTTCCTCGTGAACAAACATTAAAAATCACTTAAGTGTAAGCAATTTTTATAAAATTGCTTCTTCTTTGCTGCACATATTAAAGAAAAACTAATAATAACTATATGTATAAAAGCTGAAGCGCATTTACTTAAAACAAACATTTAAATTCGATACTCTCTTGTATTCGTGTAATAAAACTATTAAGCTTTGAACCGTTATTTGAAGCCTAAATTAAATATTTGAGAGAGGCTTAACTTGATTTCCGGTAACGCGTCAGTCTTTTCTCGAATTCTCATTGGTCGTCCCCCACCATTTTAGTTCCCTCATTGTACACCAGGTAGCGCTGCGCTCAGAAGATGGCAAGTGTCAGCGCCTTGCCTCATTGGCGATTTGTTTTCCGTAACAGTCAGTCGTGTTTAAAATCTCCAAGTGAGTTTCAAATATTTATATTTTAAATATTATAAATTATTATAATTATAATATATAATATAATATACTACAATTTTTTAAACGATTTTATCGTTCGTTATTTTTAATATTTTTTCATTTTTCTTTAAGTATGAGTGAAGATTCTTCTGAATTATCTGATTCCTCCTCTTCTTGCTCGAGTTCCCATAACGTAGAAGCGGTGACAGTGGAGGTTCACCAGCAGGAGCCGCAACGGGCCACGTCAAGTGCCCTGCCAACCGCGCCTGCTCCTTGCCAAACACAGCGAAAACGGAAACGTTCATACTCAAAGGAGCGCAGTGGAAAAAGGCGTAAACGTCTCGAAGAAACCATACATTATTTGGCTCAACAAGTAAGTGGTATACAAAATTATATTGCGAACAGTAGCGTTGCTATTCAACCTACATGTCACTCTAGTGCTTATGTGCCTGACCAAGGACAAAACATAGATATTGATTCAGATATTAGTGCAGATGTTAGTGGTGAGCTATATTCCCGTGAAAATTGTGAGGAGGAGTCAGTGCAGACTTCTGAATTGCCCGTTAGTTTCAATTTTTCTCTTAATACTGTGTTGAAAGAACCAACAATACAGAAGTCTTCCCAGGCTCGCGTAAAGTTAATTAATTCAATACAACATTTTGATACCGAAGATTGGAACAACGTACGCTATGCAGAGGTGCAAAAGCAGTACTGTTCTTCTCCGGGTTTTACATATTTAGAGACTAATGAAGAAATCAAATCATATGATAAATATTCATCTCTTGCGCTTATTGAGCGCGGTTTCGCTGCCATTACACAGGCTCTTATTATGCAAAATGAAGCCGCACAGAGCGCTTTTACAGCTTTAATTGAGTGGGCAAGTTTCTCGGGCAATAATATCACTGCCAAATGACTGCATGAAAAAGTGAATGAATTATTTATTAAAGGAAATTTTCAAAAAATTAGTAGCGATGTTTTACAGTTAGCTTGTGGTCACAGAGCTGAATTAGTACAACAGAGGCGTGATAGTATTTTGCGTTCAGTAAAAGATAGTTTCGTAAAGTCAAGTTTGCGTAAAATCCCTCCCACTAGTGAGAATCTTTTTAATAAAGAATCTTTCTCGACTGTTATCGAAAAATCTGGGGGTATGTCTAAAGTTTTCTGGCCGCTCCGAGCTCCGACACAAAATAAAGCTGCTGCGCAAGCACAGCCCCATCAGCAGACTCAGGTCGCACCTAGTCATGCAATGAGAATGCCTAGTGTAGTTAATTATCACTATCCTCAATTTGATTATATACATAGGCCACCTTTCCAAGGTGCCTGGAATAATTTTAATGTTAATGGCCAAGGACGCGAATACGCTCGTCCAACCTTTAGATCAAATCAACCGCAACAATTAAGGCCTTTTCGTCAAAGACCAGGATCACAAAATTTTCAAAATTCAGAGATGTACTCAAACACAGGTAGGGGATCAAGTAAACAATCTGTACAGTCAGGATCACGTCGATCAAAAAGAAAATATTGACGCTGCCCCATTCCGTGCAGGTCGATTACTGGAGTTCCTGGAACATTGGAATTACCTACAAGCACCTCTAGGTCTAATAAAAATTATACGGAATTTTCGCATCCCATTTTTAGCCAGGCCACCATTAATAATACCAGACCTAGTCTCCCACCGTTTTCAAACTCCAGTGTCGAAAGGCATGGACGTAATTATAGACCAATTAGTGAATATGGGGGTCATAGAGCCGGCTCCGCTCAGCCCCAGTTTCGTGTCACAAATATTTCTAATACCGAAGGGCGACGGGTCCATGCGTCCAATATTCAATTTAAAAAGCCTAAACAATTATGTGTTTGTAGGCAAATTCAGACTCATAAATGTACACAAAATAGTGAACTTTTTGCAACCAGGGGATTGGTTAGCCAAGATAGATTTATCCAATGCCTACTTCCACCTACCTGTGTCCAAAGCACATCGATGCTTTCTCAGAGTCATTTACAAAGGTCATCTATGGCAAATGACGTGTCTACCTTTCGGCCTAGCATGTGCACCAAAAATTTTCGCATCTCTAACGAATTGGGTGGCACAAGTTCTTCGGGGGAAAGGAATTCGAACTGTGGTGTACTTAGACGACTATCTATTAGCTTGCCAAGATCCTCTGCTCCTAAAGCAACAGGTTCGGGATGCTCTGAGCATTCTACAGAAACTAGGTTGGCAAATAAATTTTCAAAAGTCGGTCCTAGTACCACAAACCAATGTACAATATCTGGGAATCGTTTGGGATACTCATGCAAATCTAAAAAGTCTACCGATAAAGAAGTGCAGGGATCTTCAAGCAAAGATTTTGACATTGTTAGAAAGAAAAAGGGCCAATCTAAAAGAAATTCAAAGCTTAGTGGGGTCAATAAATTTTACCAGTTTTCCAGTATACAGGGGACGTTTACATCATCGAGCCCTCCTGAAACATTGCCAGCAGTTACTGCGTTGCGATCCTCGTCTGCAATTTCCAATACCAACCGCTGCCTTGAAGGAGTTGAATTGGTGGAAAATCAACCTGACTCGGCCCTCGCTCCTCCATTTCCCTCCCATCACACATTACCTGGTTACAGACGCCTCAGAAGTAGGATGGGGAGCTCAGCTGAACAATCTGAGGCTGTCGGGTCTATGGACACTAGAGGAAGGGCGTTTACATTCCAATCAAAGAGAAATGCGAGCTGTATGGTACGCATTAAAAGATCATTGTCCGCACCTAGTGGGATCTTCGATGCTAATACAGAGCGACAACCGAACAGTAGTGGCGTACTTGCGAAACGAAGGGGGTACGAAGTCGGGGCCTTTGATGGAAATTACTTACAAAATTTTCAGTTTATTGGATCGGTTCAATATTCACATAGAAGCCCATTACATTCCAGGCCGCTACAACGGAGAAGCCGATCGGTTGTCACGTTCAATTCGTCCACCAGAATGGCACCTTCTACCCAAAGTTACGTCCATAATTTTTGCGAGATGGGGCCTTCCAGTAATAGACCTGTTTGCCTCAGCGACAGCTCACGTTGTCCCAGTTTACGGTACGCTGAACGTGAGAGATCGAAAGGCACATCTTTACGACGCATTCAGTCAGGAATGGCACTTCCCCCTAGCATGGGTATTCCCGCCTCCATTTCTAATTCCCCGGGTATTACAGCACCTCAACTCGGCAACGGGAATATATTTGGTTGTAGCACCGAGATGGACCAAGGTATTTTGGAGGCCAGACCTGAAGAGTCGCGCTCTGAATCCTCCTTTCACAATACTGAACTTGGGCCAAGTTCTGATCGACACGGTAATGAATCAACCACCTCCACTGACACCAGACATGTATTTAGAGGTATGGAGATGTGGGGGTGGACGGAATGTCTAAAAGGATGGTCGGATAGGCATAAACAATTTTTACAAAAGAGTTGGCGGGATTCTACTTTAACTACCTATAAAGTAGCATGGCAAAAATGGTGCACGTGGGCAAAGGCAAACTTTGTCTCCATCAATCATCCCACTGGAGCTGACTTTGCTAGGTACCTTATAGACCTATACCAAATACAAGGGCTAGCGTATAAAACAATTTTAGTCTATAAATCTGCTGTTTCAGTTTTATGCAACCCAAATGCAGAATCCCGTTTGAGTTCACATGTGTTGGTAAAACAAGCCTTAAAAGCTATTTGTAATAGTCAATCCGTAAATAATAAAACGAAAGCTCCAATATGGGATACAGACGTACTGACAGATTGGTTACAAAATAACTTGCCAAACACGAATAATTTATTTGAATGTTCTGCGCGTGCAGCTGTGTTATTGTTATTATGCTCTGGCCGTCGTGTACATGATCTTACATTACTGGATATTAAAGACAATAATTGCTTTATAAAGGATGAATCAATAATTTTCTGGCCTAAATTTGGATCCAAAACTGACACAGTATGTAATAGACAGTCAGGATGGCGTATTTTGAGAAACAAAGATAATCAATCCCTAGATCCATATTTTTGGATACAGAAAGTTATTGAGTTGTCTCAGTCTAGGCGTGCAATCTGCAAAAAGACAAGCCTATTCTTAACAATATGTGGTCAACCAAAAGAAGCTTCCAGTACTAACATTGGTAATTGGATTAAAAAGATTTTATATCAAGCAGGTATCAAGGCTAGCCCAGGTAGTTGTCGACCCGCTGTTGCTTCAAAGAATTGGATTCAAAATTGTTCGTTAGACGACATACTTGCACGAGGGAATTGGAGATCAGGAAATACTTTTCTAAAATATTACTGCAGAGAAATTCAAAGTTCTTCATTACCATCTAGCTCTAAATCTGTATTACAATTATTTACCCCTATGCTCGATTGATTTTAGACATTGTTTCAAATTTGAGTTTATTTATTTAACAATTTGATTAGTTTAATATAACTATGGCTACACATGAAATAAAATGTTTCATTTGAAAAGTTCATATTGAATTATCGTTATTAAATTGTGATTATAAGGATAATAAGTATTACATAGTAATAATTATACTATAAAGTATGTGGTGATTAAAGTTCATTTATTCATATTAAATTGATAAAAATACATGGTTGTTCCTTATTAACCTATGTCACCTTTCACTTCACTTAGTACTTACATATTTAGCTACTGTTGGTAATTTTAAAATTATCCTAGTTGTTTAACATAGTATCATCACATTGGCTTTTAATGTACACCAGGCGATAACAGACAGATCTCAAATATTTAATTTAGGCTTCAAATAACGGTTCAAAGCTTAATATCAGCGTTTTACCTACCAATAAAACGCTTATTAAGCGATAACCTTATTTGAAGCCTATTATATCAATTCTGCCTGGTGGAAAGAAGTTTGTATATTATATTTGAGATCCAATGAGGCAAGGCGCTGACACTTGCCATCTTCTGAGCGCAGCGCTACCTGGTGTACAATGAGGGAAATAAAATGGTGGGGGACGACCAATGAGAATTCGAGAAAAGACTGACGCGTTACCGGAAATCAAGTTAAGCCTCTCTCAAATATTTAATTTAGGCTTCAAATAAGGTTATCGCTTAATAAGCGTTTTATTGGTAGGTAAAACGCTGATATTACATAATACGATTTTATAAGGTACTGGTGTGTATTGATTGATAAAGCTTTTTTTACTCTGATTTTATTTTTGACGACACGTTCATCTCAGTTTGTAGTGAACCTACTTGGTGTGCCAGCGGTCGCGAGTCCCGCTGGGGGCATTCATGTGTGTGATGAGCACGGCTGTTTCTCCAGTCATGGGTGTTTATATTTATAATATGTATGTATTTAAAATTATATGTGTGTAGTGTATCAACTTTCTGGTATCCATAACACAGGCCTCGTAGCTTACCATGGAACTAGATGGTGCTGTGTGTTAATGTCCCAACACATTTAATGAATTATTTATTTTCCACTGGTTTCAAGAAGGGGAGGTACGGAGTTCGAGTGTATATTTTGTTGTAAGGGCTCTATATAAACAAGAAATTTCTTTAAACGTAATTTGGAAAGTCATGTGCTTTTTTAATTTACAAGTAATTTTTATTTCTTTACTTATTTACATTATTACATATATAGTAAAAAGCTGGTGGTCAGTGGCTTTACTGCGGCAAACCTCAACTGTTTACTCTTGCTCTGGCATTTGTCTATACAGGCTATCATTACATTATTCCAATCTGTTTCCTTATTTATTGCTAAAAGCCGTCGAAAAGCCACGAGTAAACAAAACTGTGGCTACTAACTTGCCCCCTCATGCAATGACTTGCTATTGACTTGCTATAATCGGTTATTATTTTTACATTTTATAACAATTATACTCATTTATTATTATAATTGCACTTTAAATGAATTACCCAATTATTACTTTTTATATTAATGTATTTAAATAATTATAATTTTCAATAATGATATATCGCACCGGACCGTTACTCGCCCTCTCACTTCCCGTCAACCTGACAGTTGTCACATATATTTCTTAATTATTAAAAAAAATGTTGCCATCAACTGCTTCGTATTTATATAAATCAAATTAATAAATAACTATTATTTAACGCATTGTTATTGTCTCATTAATTCATATTACAATAAATATTTATATTTTAAATTAAAAGATATAAAAATTATGATGACTATGCAAACAATGTCAACATAATATAGGTACATATGATATGAGCTTATGTGACTCATTTAGATGAAACGTTATACCTATTATATTTACCTGTGTTATACAAATTAATTAATTGAATTGAATTGAATATTGATAAAAAAATTCTGTTTGTGCTTGTGAATTCCCGAACAGTGATAAAAAAATTAGAGCAAATGGACGAAAGTTAGTTTTTATTTCGATAGAAAATGTTCCCATAGGGTAAAGTTTAGAAGAACTTTTGTTTTTATTCATAAAGATAGGACTTGATTGGGTTTTAATAAGAATTTCATTACCAGGTAAATGATTTAGTTACTTACAAAGCTCTTTCATATTTCGGGAAAAGAAAAGTTTTCCGTGATATCAGATGTTAGGACATTTATGAGCTTATAACCCGGTGTAGGACCAAAACGAAAGGATACAGGAGCTATATCAGAAAATTAAAAATGTATGGTAATGCTTATTTGGAGCATGATATACTAATATAGAACTGCTTAGATATACTAATATATAAATTTTAACAATTAAAATATAGGGGAGTTGGGGGCTCACATTTCTAAAAAACAAACAAATTATTATTAGTAAAGAATGTTTTTTGCTCTGTTGTAAAATGAGTATTTATACAAATTTAAAGTGTTTACAGTGCTCTTCAAATTAATTTAGTTAGCAAGTTCAGAGATTTTTAATTTAATAAAAAGTTAGAAAACATTTTTCGAAATATTAAACTACACGTTTTACTGTTATTTTGTTTAACCGAGTTTGCGTCGGAGATTGAAACTATTTGGGATAATATTCATTTAATATATTAACATATTACAAAATTATATTAAAAAAGCCACGTAACAAATAAGTATTTTTTTTTTGTTGGGACATTAACACACAGCACCATCCAGTTCCACGGTAAGCTTCGAGGCTTGTGTTATGGATACCAGAAAGTTGATACACTACACATATACATATAACTTTAAATACATACATATTATAAATATAAACACCCATGACTGAAGTACAAACATTCGTACTCATCATACAAATGAATGCCCCCAGCGGGACTCGAACCCGCGACCGCTGGTAGGGTCACTATAAACTGAGCCAAGCGTGCCGTCAGTAATGTTCTAATCAACCCTATTATATTAAATAATTCGCATGAAGTGATAATGTTATTCAGCTCAGAACCTCGGCACCTGTTATCCGGGGATAATGTAAAATTCAATCCCGCATTTAATGATGGCAATTTGGTGCCTTCACGGACCTTCCCTTGCAAATGGCCTCGGCGTTATATGGATAGACTAGCGATTCAAGCTCTCTTCGCTCGCGTTCGTCCCTAGGTACGTTTTCACGGTTAGTATAGAATAAACTATATATATGTTCATACATAGGTATAGAAAAGTAAGTACCTACTTTCAAAATTAAAAAATATATATATATATGTATATCCCTTACTTGAGAAATGATTCCCAATACAAACTTTCATTGCCCTTTTCACGCCCTTAAAGGATGACTTCCGGGATAAAAACTATCCTATGTCCAGAGTCTCAAACTATCTCCATACCAAAACCCTCCATATCATCTAAATCGGTTCAGCGGATTAAGCGTGAAAAGGTAACAGACAGACACACAGAGTCACTTTCGCATTTATAATATTAGTATGGATTAATAAACTTTCATTAGAGATATCAAATCAAATGGCAAAAATGTTTGCTTTAACAGTCCTACAATTCCTATTATAAATCGAAACTGATCAAAGTTCGTAATATTGTACTGTCTGGAACTAGAACCTGTGTCTTCGTGGTATGTTTCAGTCAGTTATGGGCACTGGGCTCTTGGTGTCATTTCTAATAAATGATTTTTTCTGAGGTTAAAGTTTACAGAGAAACTCCAGTTTGCTTTAAGCTCATAGAGCTTTTGATTTTAACACGAGTTACGGATTATACGTATGTGAAACAAAAAGGGAAACAATTTCATTAAAGTTTGTAAAAGCCCAGTTCAATTACTATTCTATCTTGAATTTGAATTTAAGTTTAAGTATACATATACCAATGTGTTAAATAAAAGATTTCTAAAAGATATTATAAGTTTCTTATACCTTTATATTTCAAAGAACACCCAGAATTGACACAAAATGGATTACCGATAACACAATTTATTTTGATATGAAGATACGGACGAAATCAATACAATTGTCACGAAAAAGAACTCATTTCATTTTGTAAGTTGTAACTTCCTCGTTGATCTGATCGCGATATCATACTGCTCATTGTGAGGTCCTGGATTCGACTCCTGGTTTAACTAAAATGTTGGGCAAGGATGATAAGAAGTGGTTTTTATCACAATATCTTTTATTTATTTAAAATTGTCTGGACCTGACTAATTCCTCAACATCCAGACTGAATTGACTTATACCACTCTAGGAATATGTGGTGGCATAAGTGACTAGTTTTTTAGGGTTTCGTACCCAAAGGCTAAAACGGGATCCCATTATTAAGACTTCCATTGTCTGCCTGTTTGTCTATACTTCTGTCAACAGGCTGTATCTCATGAACCGTGATAGTGGACAGTTGAAATTTTCACAGATGATGTATTTCCATTGCCGCTATAATAACAAATACTAAAAAACAGAATAAAATCAATATTTAAGGGGGCTCCCATACAACACGATATATATTTTTTATCGTTTTTCCGTCCAACTCGCACTTGTTTTTTTTAATTCATCCACTAAAAACATAAAAAGGAATAATAAAATTATATGGAAGTAAAAAATACTAGTAGATCAATGAAGCAAAGGTAAGCTATCAGTATTTGAATAGATTCGGTCTAACATATAAACCTAAATATCGCTTGTTCAGTTATCCTATGGGAAACGTGTAGTAGAAGATCGTGATAAGATAAAGTCCCCTTTCATAACATAAGTTAATTTCGTATAATAAATTAATTTTCTACGCGTTCGGCTGAGACGTATTATGTAACAAACTTTTTTTTTCTCGTAATCTATACTATATTTATACTAATATTATAAAACTGAAGAGTTTGTTTGATTGTTTGTTTGTTTGGTTGAACGCGCTAATCTCAGGAACTACTGGTTGGAATTGAAAAATTCTTTTTGTGTTGGATAGTCTGTTTATCGAGGAAGGCTTTAGGCTATATATCATCCCGGAAAAATTTACGCTCCCGTGGGATAAAGTTGTTTTTGTCTAGAGACGAACCCGAAGCGAAGCGAGGGTGAGTCGCTAGTAATATTATAAAGCTGAAGAGTTTGTTTGTTTGTTTGTTTGGTTGAACGCGCTAATCTCAGGAACTACTAATCCGATTTGAAAAATTCTTTTTGCATTAGATAGCTTGTTAATTGAGGAAGGCTATAGGCTATATATCATCCCGGTAAAATGTACGGTTCCCGTGGGATAGATTTGTTTTTGTCTTGGGGCGAACCCGAAGCGAAGCGAGGGTGAGTCGTTAGTACTAGATAGAATTCAAGATAAATTAACCCAATCTCAACCAATCAGAACACTGAAGTAACTTATCTAATATATAAAAGTTAAAGGTTGTGTATTTGACTTCTATACGTGCCCAAACAATTGAAATGATTGCGAAGAACTTTGGTGATACTTTGTGCGCTCGTCTGGGGTCTTACTTGAGATCTACGAGTATTATTGTACGCAAGTTGTTGGGGCAATTTGAGATATATTTGTCTGAATAGTCCAAATATAAAAGATAATAATTTTTATTTGTATTGTGTGTCTTATAAGGCATAAGTAGCTTTGAAAGGATCCAACATCCTATTTTAGGAATTATAAAAATATTTTAAAGTGGACTACAATAACTCATAATTTTAATATACAGGTGACATATCCTCGCTTCGCTCGGGTGCGTTCCTAAGCTCGAATGGTTAACACCTCCTGATTAATTTTTAAGAAATTAATTGTTAACTGGACCTCAGGAGGCTCGGCGGTCGTTGACAGGTTAAGGAACACATAAAAGACAAACCTTTAAAGAAAAAAAAATTTTGTGCCAAAAATTTTTGCAGGCGTATAGAGAATAACCCACCAGAGTTTCATCACAATCGGATCAATGGTTTAGAAACCCATAGAGGGCAAACGTACGAACAACCATTTTTACTCATATAGAAGATGTATGTACGTTGTACACACATAAATGTGCTAAAACTTCTGAATCATTAGACACATGTACCAATAACATTTGTTTCACTAGCGACTAACCCTTGCTTCGCTCGGTTGCGTCCCTAAGTACATTTTAATTTTTTTGAGCGGAACCCTAATTCTTTTACGGAAATAAAAGTAGCCTAAGTTACTCCTTATAACATCAGCTATTTGCCAGTGAAAGTCCCGTCAAAATCGGCCCAGCCGTTTCGGAGATTAGCCGGAACAAACAGACGGACAGACAAAAATTTTAAAAATTGTGTTTTTCTTATAAATACCGTATAATTCCATATGCATTTAGTAAAAAGCTGTTATTTTGACATTACAAACAGACACTTCAATTTTATTTATCTGTATAGATTAAGTTGGCATCCAAAAGCTTTGACAGTTGATAATAATCAAAGTGTTCATTTATAAGGCTCTCCGAATTCAAAGCGTAAGCAACGAGAGGCTTTGTTTCCTAACGGGAAACAGAAACTGCTCGTAGCAGTATCGCATTTATTGCAGTAGATCCCTTTAGATATTCTAGTTCCAAATGTTTCAGAGAAAAATCAATACATTGAAACACAAATTAAATAAATAATATCTTTATTTCAATTAAAACTTATAGTAGTTCTTTATGAACAGTTATTATTCTAAAACTATGTGTATACGGCCGCATACAGCCGAGGTCACGAGTTCAATTTTTGACGATACAATCGTGAAATATGTCGAACTTTCGGCTCTAGCCTCTTCATTAAAGAGCGATGGAAACGGCTCTTTTAAAAAATTATACTATAATGATAATTTTCTAAGTACAACACCGCTCGCTTAAAGTTTATACATATAATTATATAGAAATATCCTGACCCTAACACCTTAACGCTAACATAACTTACAAGAATATAAACATTTATAAGTTATAACAAACGATAGCAATATTTTTTTCTTTGTCTAATAGTAATGTAGCTCCAAAAAAAAAAACAACCCAAATATGAAATAAGAACTTACCTACTATAGTTTGAATATATTTTCATTTATGGTTTAGATTTCTTACAAATATTAGTTATGACGAGCTTAACTTACAATATAGTACAAAAATCTTAAAAATAAGTATTAATAAATTAAGTAGATATATATATTTTTTGAAGTAAAATTTCTTTAGCCGTGACTGAGGGGTAAGTCAATACATTGGAAAAGTGCGTGTTGCGGAAGTGTGTCGCGGAAGTTAGAGTCAAATTTATTATTAATAATAAAAAAATATATATTATATTTATATTTTCATAATAATTATTATTTATAAAAATATATATTTATTATTATTAGTTTTATAATAATAATTATTTATTAAAATGAATATATGAATATACTGTAGGATGAAAGTGCATAAATTGAATAAAAGCTAATGTGGGAAGTGTGAATGAAAGAAAAAATGAGTGAAAGGGACAGAGTGTTTGGCCATGTGGTATGTTGAATGAGAAAGTTTAGAAAGAGAATTAAAAAGAGAATTAGAAAGAGAAAGCAAACTCCAAAGACATCATAATAAATTATTGAAAATTTAATAAACATATTAAGATGAGTATGGTGTGGTGGTTTTATTGATGGCATCCTCAATCTCAGATTATTTTATAAAAAATATTATATTTATATTTTGATTTGTTTTAATTTAATTGCGATATCTGCCACAGCGCATAAGAAGTTTTACTTCAATCGCGCGTAAACCTTACACGCACTTCTTTTATTTTAAATAAACTGTAAGAATATGGTGACTATAATTAAAATTTCTTTACAATAACACGTTTTTATAAATTTATACAATAACAGTTTTAGTCGATGTCATATGAAGGAAATACAAACTACTATGAGTGAAAATTGAAAAATCTCATATATATATCTTGAGAGTGCTGCTACAAAATCGTATCATAGTGTACGTATATATATAGGTATATATATAAAAATGAACGTTGGTAAGCGCATAACTCAAGAATGGCTGGACCAATTCGGCAAATTTATTTTATTGTATACTAGCAGAACCCGCGGCTTCGCCCGCGATCAACCTACGAAAAAAAAAACTTTTTCGCAATACATACCTACTTTGTTACTTGCAAAATTAAGTTCGTGTAAGTTTTATTATTTTTTAAAGATATATGGAAAACAAATTAAATTTTAGCGATAGTAACTCAAAATATCCAGTATCTTAAAAGATGTTAAGCGTATATTCTGTAAATAAATTTACATTTTAGGTATTTAGTAAGCTCCACTACCTGTATTTTTTGCACACTTTTCTACTCCATCTTTCCAATGTTAGAGAAAGAGTGTACAATGATACAATCGCTTACAATGTTTACGACTTTAGTATCATGTAACTCGGCTAATATAGGTTTTTTTAACTAACATACCAACAGGCTAACATCTACGTTATTTTTAAAGACCCAGTGCTATGTACACCTGAAGCTTACAATCTCCCTCCTTCTCATTTTTTTTTAATTTACACATGTAAATTGCCATTCTTATTTTGCTATAGCTTTTTCCCGCGGCTACGCTCACGTGGACTGAAAAATTTGCTCAGTTTTAATTTCCATTGAATTTGTATGTTATCATATCGAATTTTTAATATTATGTCTAGGGTAAAACTCTAGATTCATTTAGCTTAGTCTACGCTAAAAAACCAACTACAAATATACCACGCTGATGAATGTTCTGTCTAGTTCTGCTAAAATGTCCCTGTGAGAAACTATCATCTCTTAAGTCTACGCCTGCTACTTTTAACAATTTACCTTGAGATATATTAATGGTCATTTCAAAGCAAACTCCAAGAAGGAATCACAATAGATTAAATTCAAAGGCGTAGTCAGAAGTTATCAGTGGTATTCGAGGTATGAATTCTGATTCCCCCCAAGCACGTGCAGCAAACACAGTGACCACTATAATGTTTAATAAATTGCTCACAGTTTATCCCGTTACATAGCTTAGGCAACTTTTTTATTGCAGATGTACCAACTTTCAAAAGGAGGATATAGATAGCAAGATACTCTCTAGCTAGGTTCTTTCTCTCTCGCGCTCTAGGTGTGTTATAGTTGTCGCTGCTGTGGCCAGCCGAGAAGTTATACATAATTTTCCTTTCCCATAATTTCTCTATATCCCACACAGTAAGTGTGCACTTACAGAGAACTTGAGCCATGTTACTCTATTTAAATATGTTCAACAACTCAAAGTTCAACGCCCAGTTTTACCCACTTAGGGGCTGAATTTTAAAAAAAATCTACAATACATATGTGTTTAATTGTATTAAAGAGCATTAATACCAAGTTTCAAGTAATTCTGAACATAAATAATTTTTTCCTCATATATCATAACCCCCTTCTACCCTTTTAAGGGATGAATTTCGAAAAAAAATGATATTTCTATTGTTTTAGTTTTCATTTTATAGGTAAATACTACATATTTTCCATGCATCAATTACAGAGTTTCATACAAACTTTCGTCCCCCATTTTACCCCCTTATGGAATGAATTTCGAAAAATGCTAAAACATATATTTATTTAATTGTATTAATGAGCATTATTACCAAGTATCAAGTAATTCTGATCATAAATAATTGTTTGCGCATATAAATTTATCATCACCTTTTACCCTTTTAAGGGATGAATTTCGAAAAAAATCTTATAATTATATTTCTTATTTTTCATCTTAAAGCTAAATACCACTTTTCGTGCATTTCGCGTTAAGAATGACAGAGTTTCATATAATCTTTTATCCCCTATTTTACCCCCTTCGGGGATGAATTTTGAAAAATCCTTTCTTAGCGGATGCCTGCATTGTATAAGGAATATGTCCTCTAAATTTCACGTTTCTACGACCAGCGGTTTAGGCTGTGCGTTGATCGATCAGTCAGTCAGGACAAAGCATTTTATGTATATATAGATTCCTTAAGGTCCACGGAAGGTTTTAATACTTAAAAAAAATTATATCCATGTTACTATATCCAAGTTAGGGACGAACCCGTGCAAAGCGAAGGTAAGTCGCTAGTATATATATATATATATAACATTAACACAGTTTAAGCGAATATTTGGCATTTAAAAAAAATGAATTTTATCGTTTTAACCGTGACTATGTTTTACATAAAGCATTCCAAATAGTGTCGGTAACAAAGAGTAAAAATAAAAATAAAGCGAATGCGAAAAAAATCCGAATAATAGATTTAGCTTGTTCATTCAAGTTCTTTTTTTTATGAACTTTTCCGCCAGTTTTTTTGTTTACATACTCGTTATCCACATGAAGAAATTTCCATAGGATATTGACATATTTTCAACATTAATTGATTTTTTAATTTATTTTAATAAGGTTTGCTAGTGGTTATTATATCTTTTATAAGAAATAATTTAACTCAAATAATTAAATAGAGAACAGTTACGCATAACCGTTTGAAAGCAAACACAACTTGCATATTCTTAACTGATGGTACTAACAGTTAGGGCGCTGGTATGACATTACAAACTTATTATAACTCACAGTCATATTTATAATCTTTCAACATCAAATGGCTAGATTCATTTTGATCTGCCTTGAACCGTCTGTCCTTCCACCGATTGGTATACAGACTTGTTGAATCGGTAGTGCCGGAGTTTTTCGCTCGGTATTCTGACATATTCCTTCGTTCATGGCTTTGGGACCTCACTCGCACCAGATGGGACCCATCAGAAGTATGGTTCACCATGGTCTCCCTGACGCTGGACTGGTCCCGGTATCTGCTCTTCTTGCGACGAACTTTGCGGCAGCAGAGTGTTTCTTTGAATGCGATTCTGTATCTGTCAAATGGAAGGCGCCTTATAATATAATCATATCTGTAATATTAAAATTAGAAAATACTTTTTTAAATAAAATTTAACTCTTGAAAATATATATGCGAAGTTTTATTTTTGTAGCTTTTATAACTTATTATATACTGATTTATTTATTTATTTATATATTGAAATTTAAATACATATATAGCAAGAACAGATATTTAAAACGATAATAATTGCAGAAGTTAAGAAACTGTACAGAAGTAAGTGTCTCTACAGAAAAAATATGTACATACATTCAACAACTAATAAAAAATAACATTTTTAAAAACAAAAATATAAACAACCATTTTAGCTAAATTAAATAAGTTTACAAAAAAAGAAATTATTTTAAGTAAAGCAAAAGTTATTTAACCGCTGTGGATGACAGTAATATTGTTACTAACTTTCAAAATGTTTACACTATCTTGAATATAACATTTAACGTCTTTACTAAACTTTCAGAGATTGCAAAGGAATGAGTTTGTCCTCGAAAGAATCGTAAATTCAGATACCGAAAGCGTCGGCCCTCGTCAAATAAGTTCATTGAGAACTGATAAAAACCTAACTTTGGAAGCAAAATCATATCACTTACTTCGTTATGAAACATAGATAGCGAATACGTTGATTAGTTTGTCAAAGTGCCTGAGCACGTCAGCTAACGAGACGAGGGTTTATATTCATAGACACAAAAATTATATGCTTCTTTAATTCAAAAAAGGACCGAAATAGAGCAATCTCATTATACAGACGAGATAGCTTTCAATAATAATGATTGTCATGTTTAAGAAGTATTTTTCGTCTTAGGCAAATAAGATAGTACGATTATATATTTAGGACTTTCTAAAAATTGAGCCAAGTACGATAGATAGTAGAGATAGAAACGAACATTTTTCATGTATAATTAAATTTGTTTATAAGTATTTTGTTATGTATTAGTATTATATCAGTACATACAGCGCAATTCATTAAATTATTTTTGAAGTAAAACTTCTTTACGCACGCTTGATTTGGGGGTTAAACTTGTGAATGCGTTACGAAAAAATGTACGTACGTTTGTTGCCATGGTAACCGTTGTTATTGTCTGACAAATGATATATAATATTATATTCTTTCCTTAAATGATATTCTATAAAAATATGATTGTAATATGCCTAATATGCGTTATTTTTAGTATCTCACCTATCCTAATAATTTAAAACATAAATTGAATTTCATAAAGAGTACCGGTAACCTACAGTAGTTTTACTTCTTGCGCGTGTACACATTCATACATACACTCTTTAATTTTTTCTTTTTTTTATTCACGATATCTGATATCATCACAGCTGAGTCTTTTCATTTACATTTCTAACTAATAACTAATATAAATATGCATATTAGCGTTGTATTATGAATTTGAATGAATAAAATTTATAACGTCTTAAGGTTTTCCATTTTAGAGTTTAAAGTTCTCCATTATAGATTTCCTAAATTTTTGTAGTCATTAGAAATTCTGAAGCAAATGTTGCTGCAGGACTAATAATAAAGTACTTACGCGACCCTAGCCCAACTACTCGTGCTCTAGAGCGTACTCTACATGTATGGGTTATGAAATGATAAAGGAAAGAACCTTATTTGCGTTAACATAATTATTTTTATCTAAATAATACGATAAATATCTACAAACATTAGATATTACCTCAAACAGGAATCGAAATTACAACTACGTACTAACTTTGTTATAATATTACCTAGCAATTGTTGAAATATGATAGCTCTCGAGTATAAGTGGTTTATTTAAGTAAATGGAAAATTTTAAAGGTTCCTGAGCTTCGCACAAACAGGTGAAAAGAGCAATTAACGCGTCGGATTTAAGCATAAGTCAGTTGTACGTTTACTTCTTGTAACCGAATATTACTTGCTGTGCATAACTAAATTAAACAGCTTTCTTAATATAGATTTTTATGAGTATATCGAGAACTAAAATTATTTTTTTTTTATTTTTTTATTTTTTTTTTTATTTTGTTAAGCATCTCTAATAAAAGATACACACTTTACATCGTTTAAGAATATAAAAATAAATAAAACTTACAATTTGTGTGCTCCCTCACTTATAAGAGACCACAGCTTGCTCATTTATGAATTAACGTTAAAATTAAGTAAACAGAAAAAGTTTATGTAGGTACATTTAGAGAAATAATTCTTAAATCATTTATAAAGATACATAAAATAAAAAAAAAATAAACAAATCATAGTACAACATATTTACACATTACGTTAAGTAATTCAGTTTTAACCATCCACAAAATAATTAAAAATGTATACAGACTCAGGCAAAATGCATACGTAATTCTTTTCACGATACAAACTGAGAAATGCACTCACAAACATATTTTTATTTTTACGAACATATCGAACCTACGATATCCTTCTTAGTAGCACTTACCATTGCACTATATCTTCATAACAATTCTTACCTGTGACTCATGATGTTATACAAGATAGGGTTGACAGTCGCCGATATGTAGTAGAAGACGCCCGCAGCGAGGAAGAGATATTCGTTGATCGTGTGGTAGTACTGAACTCCAGGGCCGTAGATGAAGAATAATCTTTGGAAGTGGAATGGAGCCCAACAGACGAAGAACGCTATTACGACTGCGGCTGAAAACAAGTTTAAGAGTTTAGTATAATGTCCTCTCGACTGATTTCGGCCACGGCAGCAAAGAACAATGGCAGGTTTCTATACAACGATTTACCTGATATCCATTTGAGGCGTCTTAAAATAAAAAAATGCTAAAACGATAGGGATTAAGTAACACAACTTTATCCAGAAAGATTTATTTTATTAGGAAGTCACAAAAAAAAGATATTAGCATTTTTATTTTATGATTTGCGGTTATAAACCTACCTAGCAATGACAGCTGTCACTGGTTATTGTACCGAATAATATAAATTAAATATTATAAATTAAAAAAAGGTACGTTAGCGTTACATATAAGTTACGTTTTTAATTTCTTTATCATGGATGAAACTAGGTACTACTTTGAATCCGTTAGGAGAGTTCAGTATTAGTTGTAGGTATACACTGGCGATTGTCCGAGAGAATGCACAAGTCGTCGCATGGGGCAAGTAATCGGGTCCGTGGGCAAAGCGACAATTAAAACTTATAATAATCTAGAAAAATGGAACAGTAACAGCAACATCAAACGTAGTAGTCAGAGGCATACGTAAAATCATGGATGACAAATATAAAATCTAAATAATATGTCAATATCAATTATCAAATCAATCTCATTGTCATCTGTTGTGTTGCTATTACTATTATTTTAATTACTGTACTAACTGTAATAGCTTCAATTAAACTTACAGCTTAACATATAATGTTTCCATTAAATGTAAAGCTGTAAGATTAATGAACAAAACATAGATCATTATTTAATTATGTACATAAGACTTTTAATAAAAATATTCTAAAGTAAATACGGCATTTCATTTTCTTTTGTGGCAACAATTTTTACATCATCTTTGACAAATGGCGAAGCCGGAAGAACATAAAAAACAATCAATTAGTAGCTTATTATGCAAACATTTCTTCGTGGCTTTGTCATGTAAAACAAACGCCGTGAAAAAAAAGAGCAAATTAAATAATTCAGTTTTGTATATGTCCTAATCTTAGACGCTTCAAAAACGTTCAGGTAAAAACTTGCCATTGTTCTTTCATTGAGACGAGCCACTGTTCTGGACCTATTACAATGCACAAGTATACATGCAGATACCAGTATACTCTCTCTTTATGTCACTCTCATACTCCGGTGGGACGATAATTCGATGCTATCGAGAGAGATCAGAGGCAGGTGTGTGGAATATCGTCAACTTTCCTTCTCCAAGTTGTTAATAAGAATTCCTTGACAGAAAAACTCAATAACTGAATTTGGCTCTACTCGAGATTTGAATCTAGAACCTTCGGATACACAGCCGTACATGCTAACCACTTCCTTTACATTTACATTATTGTTTCTATCATATTTTTTTCTATTAGTGATAACAATTGTACAATATGATATCTAAGTGGGCAGATTCGGTTAAATATATTCGTAACTAACGACTTACCCTCGCTTCGCTCGGGTTCGTCCCTGGGTTGCTTCTCGAAACAAAATTAATTAATTAATTTGGTTTTAATTTTTTTTCGTGGGACCCTGTTTTTTTTTCTAAAATAAAAGTAGCCTAAGTTACTCCTTATTACATCAGCTATCTGCCAGAGAAAGTCCGGACAAAATTGTTCCAGCCATTTCAGAGATTAGCCGGAACAAACAGACAAACAGACAGACATAAATTATAAAGAATGTTGTTTTGGTATAAGTACCGTGTATACATCCATATGCATTTAGTAAAAAGTGGTTATTTTAATATTACAAACAGACACTCCAATTTTATTTATCTGTATAGATTACATATACATATATATGCATGTATGTATTATACATGTGACTGAGATGCGTCGACGTACCCACTGATTAATGTCAGACGGAGTTAGTAGATTAACAGGATGAACTAAATCGATTTATCTTTATCTGATGTGGGCTATTTACATTTATATATTGAGATGGCTTTCGAAATTTTACTATTAAAAATTAAGGTAGGAAAAATATTATAATAAAATATACGAATGAAAGAAAATGTCTGCCAAAGTCATCACTCTCGTTATATTATTATTTGTGATATTCCAAACATGCATCTAAACCAGTTTGCTTTTAGGATAACATCTATCATGACATGACATGACATGAAACATCTATCAGACATGCTATTTTTAATTTATACTGAACTTTATGTCTCTTATGATGGGTTCACACGTCAAGTCGCATGGTAAAATGGAGGAGTACTCAATTCAGTTCTATGTTTTTGTGCATATATTATTCGATATATCTATATCTATACATATAATAAAATTGTAGAGGTCGAATATCTGTACATAAAAAAAATATGTTAAAAATCGATTCAGGGGTATGTAAGAAGAGTAATAGAACAAATCCAGATTTTTTCATTTTTTGTTTCTCTGTCTATTTGTCTGTTTGTACGGGCTAATCTCCGGAACTGTTAGATTTAAATGAAATTTTGTATGGTGGTACCTTATATCCCCGGTCAACATCTTAGATAATTTTCATTCCGGAAAATTAAAGAGTTCCCGTGGGATAGATTTGTATTTGTTTGTCTAGAGGCGAACCAAAGCGAAGCAAGGGTGAGCCGCTAGTAGTACATATATACGTACATATATCAACAAAAAAAACGACTCAGTACCTTTTGCCCCTTTCTTTGTCAATTGATTTTCTTTTTAGTTTAGTAGCTATTAATGAACACTTGGATTGCAATTATCGGGCGAACACTAGTAAATATAAATCGATTTTTATTATTCTTTTGTTGGCCCTATTATTATTATTATTATTAATATTTTTTCACCCTAAGGTATTTTTTTGAAATTTAAATGGGACCAATCTAGAAGTAAATACTTTCGAACAAAATAAAAATGGTCCAAATCGGTTAATAAATAACGGAGTTCTGAGGTAACAAACATAAAAAAAACATACAGCCGAATTGAGAACCTCCTCCTTTTTGAAGAAGTCGGTTGAAAACAACTAGAAAGTTCATATTACAGAGTAAACAGTGACGTTTTCATTGTACTGCAAAAATTGTACACCTCTAAATACTTTTAGTACATACTCACTAGACTTGTCAAGCACAATAAAGGTGGATTGATTTCTGTAATAAAATTACATCATTCGACGACATGTTTGGCTCAGTTTGTAGTGACACATCTTGCTGTGCCAGCGGTCGCGGGTTCGAGTCCCGCTGGGGGCATTCATTTGTTCGATGAGAACGAACGTTTGTACTCCAGTCATGGATGTTTATATTTATAATATGTATGTATTTAAAGTGATATATGTGTAGTGTATCTATATATTATCTGTTATCCATAACACAAGCCTCGTAGCTAACATGGAACTAGATGGTGCCGTGTGTTAATGCCCCAACATATTTATTTATTATTTATCTTCAACTATTACTAACATCTTGCTATTTTATGCTTACCCATTTAACCCAGTCTTAGGCATGCAAATGTCAGATTATTGACGGTAAACACGGCTGCGATACAATAATAACTTTAATCTCGAACGTTTAGGTACATTTTTCTTTTTACCGACCTGCGTCATAAAAGTGTACCATTAAAGCGACCGATATTGAATATTCTGTATGGTGTGCATCATCTGTTACGAGTAAAATAACCTATGTTTATAGTCCAACTTCTGATAGGTACAGTATATGATATTTTAATGTATCAAGTCTTAAAAGTAACTATAGGCACTATAGTGCCACCTACATACGTCGGTTTATCAGATTTCAACTTTAATGAACTCTAGATTTAGCAAAAGGGACTCCTAATTACAGATTGATTTTGGAAGCCAGCAAGAGAACAATGCTCGTCCAAGCTTTTATATGCAAATCAGTTTCAAAGGTCTATCGATTAGTGTACGTCTGTGCCTTAAAATACTTTCGTTAATAAACCTATCCTATTTTTAAAGTTTTTATTTTATATTAGGGTTTTTACAAAAGCGCTCGAAATTTAAATAAAACATGTTGCTGATATGTTATTAATGATACTTAGGTATTTTATACTGTCGTCTTACCCTAACCACAGTAAAGATATAAACAGTATTGTAACTCGGCCCTGTCCTTGAAATAATTACCTACGCGCCAGTAGTCAGTACAGCCGCACTCTACACAACGACGCGAGAGGGCTGCCTGTCTACAGTATTTTAATTTCAACTTGAGTTTCTTTCTAGTTTTGTGATTGCAAATATTTTATTTTTTATTTAAAAAATATTATTAGTAAATTTAATTAAAAAATCTCAAATTTATAAGGGTGTATGTGACCCTTATAAATTTGAGATTGAAAAATATTTGCGCCTCGACTGAGACGTACGAAAAACTTTATTGTTTAAAAAATACGCATTCGGATAAACAGTTTAATTAAAAATACTTTAATTTTTATTTTTAATTTAATTAATTATTTTATTTTCAAAACATACGATGTCTCGATACTTTTTTGTTTGACATTAGCGAAGTTGCAGGAGAAATAAAATGTTTATTTTTGTATCCAATTATAAAAGTTACATAACATAACCATCTTATAATTTTCATATCCAATTATACGATCTGGCAGCCCTTTACGATTGTCTACCGAGTGTTTTCCGAACGCGAGGCGCGTAGGTATAACTCGATTTTCGACCGTTTGTATGAAGATGAAATACTGTTTATATCTTTACTGTGCCCTAACTTTGCTCGAATACGGCGCCTAACATTAGTCAATATGTAACTCCAAGTCATACTATATCTATGTATGTACTAAAATTCATTTCAATCGGTCCAGCTATTTAAAAGTAACAAACTTATACCCTAAAACACTTTTGCATATATAATAATTAACTACTTACCTTCGCTTCGCTCGTGTTCGTTCCTAGTGAAAAACAAAAACTAATCTACCCCACGAGAACCGTACAATTTTACGAGATAAAGAGTAACCTATGTGCTATTGCAGCCTATAGTTTATCTCTGTGCCAAATTTCATCCAGATCCGTTCAGCCGTTCTGGCGTGATTGAGTAACAAATATCGATCCAAACTTATATACTATACTAGCGATATCTTCCTCGCTTCGCTTGGGTTCGTCCCTAGGTTGCTTCCCCATACAAACTTTCATTACCATTTTCACCCCTTTAAGGGATGATTTCTGGGATAAAAACTATCTTATGTCCTTTTCAGGGTCACAAGCAAATTACATCTAAATCGGTTCAGCAGTTTCGGACCCTATTCGGTACAAACAAACTTATATGTACATAAATCACTACATAGTATGCTCGTAAAACAAAGTCGCTTCCCGCTGTCTGTCCTTATATATGCTTAGATCTTTAAAACTACGCAACGGATTTTGATGCCGTTTTTTTAATAGATAGAGTGATTTAAGTGGAAGGTTTATATGTATAATACATGCATAATATAGAAGAGAAACACTGATAATTTTAGAGGTTTTTAATGTCATGTCGTAATTAAACACTTTTTTTGCGCTTACATTGCAAACGCTGGCTGAACCCTACGAGATAGCTCAAAATAATGTACTACAGTATTGTACACCTTTAAAAGATCTACAAAAAAGTCTGCGATGGCATATGTCTATCTCTTAAGGATAGCATACTATATCCATTTTACTATATCTAAGTTAGGGACGAACCCGAGCGAAGCGAGGCTCACGCTCGCTAGTCCAGGATATAATCTTCATTCATAATTTCACTTTAATCAGTTGAACCGTTACAGCGGGAAGAAGTATCAAATATATAAACTCAATCTCTCACAAGTTTTTATATTTATAGCACTAGGATGGATAGAAAACTAAATAAGTAAAAAGCTGTGCAAATCGTGACCGAGACACAAACTTTCATTTTTTCAATCACATTTAGATTCGATATCATTTATGACACTGAATTAGCGATTTAGTATTTCAAGACCGACCGACAAGAAGAGTTTGTTTGTTTGTTTGGTTGAACGCGCTGATCTCAGGAACTACTAAACCGATCTGGAAAATTCTTTTTGCATTAGATAGTCCGTTAAGTGAAGAAGGCTATAGGCTATATATCATCCCGGAAAAATGTACGGTTCCCGTGGAATAGATTTGTTTTTGTCTCGGAACGAACCCGAAGCAAAGCGAGGGTGAGTCGCTAGTGTATTCATATAGATCATTTGATATGGTAATTGTTGTAATCTTAACAACAAGTGCCCTGGACTTCACGCTTCAACAAGGATTTTGTGTGTTTATGTTAGTTCACCGACGTATCGTCGACTTCAGAATGATTTCCTGTATATTTGCGTGATAGCGCAATATATTGCTCATATTGAACAACTTTGTTAGTAAAGTTTAATTATTTGCTTGCGTTCCTCAACACGCTAACAACTTCACTTCGATAGTAATTTGGCTTACATTAATTAATATAACCTCTAAAGTCAGCTGTAGCTTCATAAGCGCAGGCAATATACTATGTCAAAGTTCTAATCTCAATTGGAAAACTCTTTGTAACAACAAATAGAAAACTAAAAAAGTATAATATTTTTTGATTTATCTACCTGGATTTTAACCGATAAAAAAGGAGAAGGTTCTCAATTCGACACGTATATTTTTTATGTTAGACCACGTATAACTGTTTACAGTGTAGTCCGATTACGATGATTCTTTTTTTTATTCGATAGGGTATACCTCAAAGTTAGTCCTATTTAAATTGAAAAAAAACCCCACACATAAATGTAAAAAATAGGGGATAATTGATTTTTCACCTTGATTTCCTTCAAAAAAGTGGTTTTATAATTACTAGAGATTTCATGATTTATCAGTTAAAGGGTGATTGGTGTTTAGCTTTCATGTATATATATATTATTGATAGCAATCAATACCGTCTATTATTATTACATCGTTAAAACTAAATATATTTACTTAAGTGACAGTGTCTTCAAATAAACAAATTTATCCTATGGATCTTTAGAGAAAGTTTACACAATTTTATTTAAGTGTAGGTATGTAGATGTTAAGAAACAATTAGTCCCTACGATAGCCGTATGCGGAAAACGAAGTACTAAATCTCTACTTTCTTTGTCTACCGAATAAGGAATAAGAATGTGATACAATAAAACAGCTAGTTTAATAATACTACTTTTCCAGTGTTCGATCGGTCGAACATTGTTGAAATTTTAGTGAAAACATATACACATGAATACAATTTACCTGTCTAGTATATAAAAAAACGTGTTCGTACTTATGTACGCACGTAAGAAGTTATACTTTGGCGTAACAGAACAAAAATAGCTAAAGATTTCATCCCGTATGTCACAACTCTCTGTTTGTAAAAGGATCTAACTTCATCCAGCCGCTTTCAGCTAACTTCATGTCATGTCGCTATCTCATATTTTTTTTCAAATGTGCCCAAAAGAAGTATAACTTGAAAAACTATTTCCATTTTTTTTAATAATACTAAAGTTAATACATAATTAATAACTAAAACTAATTTAACTATTTTTTTCTGTATTACATTTAAAGTGCAATAATAAAGAATAGAGAAAAAATAAAGAATAAAAAAGCTCGTTTATAGCTGCTAAACAAAAAAAAAGAACCTCGGTTGACAAACACAGGTTTTTCTCCTTTTTACTAAACTGTTTTGTCATTGTCTATTTATACATATATTGTTATACTCACGCTCATATAAAAGCTCGTGTATAGACAATGCACGGACAAAGGCGAAGTTTTGATAATGGACTAATAAAGGAACCATTACGGCTAATGTATTGACCTAGTAATGTCATGGAGTCGAACTTTAATAAATACCTTATATTTATACAATATGATATAATCAAAGAGTACGGGTAGATAATGTGTGCTATTTCTTTTATTTTTTTATTTATTTAGAGAAAGAACGTGATAAGATATTATGTAATATTAACCATTATTAAATAATTAAAAAAAACCGATTTAGAATTTTGTATTGTATTCAGTGAAGTCAAAGTAGATACACTTGTATTCAGCTCTTTTTAACGTCCCACTGCTGGGCACGGGCCTCCCTTCAATACGAGGGGGAGTATGACCTAATGGTCATAATCCACCACGCTGGCCAAGTGCGTGTTGGCGGACTTCACATGTCTTTCAAAAACTTGCTAGGTTTTCTCAGACATGCAGGTTTTCTTACGGTGTTTTCTTTCACCGTAAGGCAAGTGGTAATCATGTTAGAAATGATTCTCACATGAAAATATCAGAGGTGCGAGACTCGGGATTTGAATTGGCTTCACTCGGTTTCCCAAACGAGCGCGTTATCACTAGTGTAGTGTAGTCGTGGGGGAAAGTATTGGTTAAGAAACTATGATTTTTTTTCTTATCCTCAACATGAACACAAGTAGGTAATATGTATATAGTTATTCAAACGTACTCTAATGTATGATTTTAGTTATGTAAATTTAAAATTGCCTGAGAAAATGCCAGATATTTTAACATTCTACATGAAAGTATTATTGCAACTAGTTCATTTTAGTTAGCTTTGTAACCGTAAAATATTAAAGAACTTTTTCAGAAACAAAGAGCATGGTTGAACGTACTTTTGCTATGTTTTATTTACAATATAGAAAAGAGTCATGTATGGGGCTATATGGCAGTAGTGGGCCAATGGTAGCTCGCTTGTAAAAACAAGTGATGCGAGTTCTAACCTCAGGCCTCAGACCAATGATATTCTCATGTGCGAATCACTTTTGACATGATTACCACTAACATGACATGTGAATTCATTATAAATAAAACTATCTTTTTGGATTTTTTCGCGGATTTATTTTGATTTTTTTTTGCTTCCCGACATTTCCAGAGAGGTCTCTCCCGTGATCATGATTGCTGTAAAGCATTCGAAACGTCGGGAACCAAAAATCATAATAAATCCGCCGAAAAAATTCGAAAAGATAGTTTTATTTATAATTTCAAATATTCGCGTAAATCTAAGAAAGTATTATGTGAAGTTATGTGAAGTCTGCCCCGCACTTGGCCAGCATGGTAGACTATGTTCTGGTCCCCTCGTATTGAAGGAAGGCCCGTGCCCAACAATCACACGTTAAAACACTGAATACAAATGGGGTATTTTAAAGTGAGTATACGAATACTACATTTTTTTTTATTTTAAATTAAAAAAAAATAAGGTTATGATATTATACAAAATGAGGTTACATATATGATACGATTATAGTTTTTGTTTTCAAGTAAAATAATGTATCTACAGGCAGTGGTAGCCCAGTGGTATTGCGCTCGCTTAGGAAACTAAGTGAAGCGGATTCAATTCCCGGGTCTCGCACCTCTGATATTCTCATGTGAGAATCACTTCTAACATGATTACCACTTGTCTTACGGTGAAGGAAAACATCGTGAGGAAACCTGCATGTCTGAGAGAACCTAGCAAATTTCCGAAAGACATGTGAAGTCCGCCAACTCGCACTTGGCCAGCGTGATGGACTATGGCCTGATTCCCCTCGTATTGAAGGGAGGCCCATGCCCAGCAGTGGGACGTTAAAAAGAGCTGAATACAAGTGTATCTACTTTGACTTCACTAAACCTGAAGCTAAGCTTATTTTCAGAATTAAACAATAGAGATTATATCATCCTTAGAAGTTTATTATTTTACAATATATTTGCAAAATAGTGAAAAAGATTTGAAAATAATCATTTTCTTTCATTAAAATTACATTACTTTGAGATATATGAGGTATTTTACACTTATACATACCTATATACCTATACACGTCGTCTTAAAATATATATTAATATTTAATGACCATTGTTTTGTTGTTGTTATATAAATAACTGAATATATAAAAGTATATATTACAATCGATTAAATATAGATGGAAAAAGGTTTATTAGGTAATTTAGAGAGATTTCTAATATTTGTTTCACGACTTATACAGTAGACGCATTAATATCTATTATATTTATGCTGTAGACGAATCTTACTCTAAATCCCAGCATAAAACTTTATACTTTGAGGGAAGCAAAAAGCTTTATAATTAAGCTTTAGTAGTCCTTCAATTCCTGTAGTATAAAAAGATTAGATATATTTACGTCATTGATGAATTCAATAAGCGGATCCTTCGTCAATTTGATAGGCTCTATTCACGTAGCGGCCGTTAGTACGGTGGATTGATTACGATAGACTTCTAACTTTAGTTCGTTAGTGTATGAAAGCATTGAATGGTTGTACCGATAGCCTCAGTAGGGAATCTGCAACTCATCATCTCAGTGCTTATTTATCCAAATGACCAACTTATCGAAAGAGTTTTTAATACAGAGTTATTAACTTTTAAGTGTCAATTCTATTAGTGTTAAATATTTATTTTACGGAAAAATTATAAAATTGAGAAAAATATAATAAAATTGTAACTAAGCCGTATCTGTACATTAAACAGTTTTTGGAAAATCTTATTAAAATAAACATTATTATCGATACAGAGGCCGAATCTATAGTTTTTAGATTTTAGAGGGATTTTGATGAAATCGGTATGATGATAGCTGGTTATCCGGGTCAACATATAGTGTACTTTTTACTGTTTTTTTAGAAACTACGGAAAGTCATAAGATCGGGTTTACACGCAGGCATTTTATGCAGCGGGCATAAGAAAAATTTTTTTAGTGTTTCTATACTCAAACTTCAGTTGGCCTCAAAGGGTCTTTTGATCACATTAAAAAATAGGACTGTTTGGCAACAAAATTTTTTTCGAGTTAATTAAACGTTTTTCCATACAAAATGTATGGGAAAACGATTTTGGCGATTTCTGCTATTTCTAGTACTCATACCTTAAATGGTTTCATAGTCTTTTGATCCCTACATGAAATAGGATCGATTGACACGAAAAAAATTTTTTTCGTATTTTAGCATTTTTCTCGCTGACTGTACATTTTTTCCAAAATCTGTGAATGCAGTTCAGAATATCTCCAAAAGTTATGGATGGTTTCCTAGGAACGTTTTTCTGTAACTATAACAATTAAGGTACCTGCCCTTACTGTCCCGTCTCAAAAATCCACCCTGTATACATTGTATGTATATTATTACACACTTTTACTAACTTTAATATCCATTGCAAAATTTGCCAGCCATTTTTTTTGTAAACGTTACTTAAAACTTACTTTTTACGTTACTTAAAACTTACGTTACTTAAAACGTAAAACTTTTTTTATACTGTGCTTATACTATACTGGCGACTCACCCCCGCCTTGCTCGGGTTAATTCCTAGATTGATTACCAATACAAACTTTCATATCCGTTTTCATCCCTTTAAGGAATGATTTTTGGAATAAAAACTATCCTATGTCCTTCCTAGGGTCTTAAACTATCTTCTTACCAAGTTTCATCTAAATTGGTTCAGTAGTTTCGTAGCTTTTTCGGTACAAATAAACAAACAAACAATATATGAGCGATTTGGGATTAGACTACGTAATTTGACAAATCCCGCATCGTCCATAACAAAGTCAGGGATGGGGCAGTGTGCGAGATCATATGACATGACATGATTGTTCACGACGCTTGTCTAATTCTCTTTGTGAACTATTCATTTTTGCGGCACCTCTGCCGTAGGGAAAACGTTAATATAAATACAGCCTATTTGTTAATCCATGATATAACTTTTTTAATTAGGGTATGAGTTACGGAATAGATATTAAATGTGTATATATATATATTATATATTCAGTTGACTTAAATAGTGCACCAACGCCATGACATGTAAATACCATAACTTGTAAACTAAAAAAATAGATAAATAAATAAATAAATAATTTTTTAAACAAGTTTTTGTTTAATGCGTGAAAAAGAAGAAAATAAATCTATAAGCTTGTGTTTAAAAATGTTTTTGAAGTAAAACTTCTTTGCACACTTGACTTGGGGGGTAAACTGGTGAATGCGTTATGAAGAAGTTTACGTACGTTTGTTGCCATGGTAACCGTTGTTATTGTCTGACAAATGACATATAATATTATATTCTTTCCTTAAACGATATTCTATAAATATACGATTGTAATATGCCTAATATTCGTTATTTTTAGTATCTCACCTATCCTAATTAATTAAAACATAAATTGAATTTCATAAAGAGTACCGATAACCTACAGAAGTTTTACTTCTTGCGCGTGTACACATTTATACACGCACTCTTTAATTATTATTTTTTACTATTGGTTTATTCTATGAACCGTTAGTGGAAAAAAAACAAATTTGTTCACAAAAGTTAGCTTTTGTGATGTTAGGTTTCGTTTGTTATATAACCAATTTAGTTTAAATTATAACTTTGTTCAAGCCGCGCTACAGTTAATTCCTACAACAACATTTAAAACTACTTAGTTATCGATAGTAAAACAGTTGTAAATATTGTTCCACGTTTACGAATAACGTGTAATTTACGACTTCTGAACACATTAATATAGGTTTAACCAGAAATTTCAATTACAGGAAAAAATATAACTTCCTGTTCAAAGGACATGAATCAAAAATTAAATTCATGCAATAAGAATTTGAAAAGTACTATATTCTATTTTTTAAACATAAATTTAATTTCATTCCAATTCGGAAATTTTAATTAAAATTTTTACGTTCAATGTTAAAGAACAAACGAGGTATAAAGGTTCAAACCGTAGGATTAAATAGTCAGCGGTACTTCCCTTATCTTACCTATATATATGTATATAAAAGAAAATCGTGTTAGTTACACTATTTATAACTCAAGAACGGCTGAACCGATTTGGCTGAAGATTGGTGGGGACGTAGCTTAGAACCAGGAGACGGACATAGGATACTTTTTATCCCGTTCGGCCGCGTTCCCGTGTGACGTGACATAAAACGTCAAAGCGAATACAAGTCATTATAAAACGTGGTACAACAAAAACGCATCTGACATGGAATAACAAAGCGCAAATGACAGCTAAACGTAATTTTGTCTATGGTTAAGTATTACATCAGAAAAAAATCAAAAAAATATATTAAAATTTATATGGCTAATGCTGGCAAAAAACTATTTTAAATATCTATGTAAAACGTACCTAGCGATGAACCCGAGCAAAGCGAGGGTGAGTCGCTAGTTCCTTATATACTATAACTCATATATGTTACTTAATTAATTATAAAAAATTATGTAGGTTTATACTTGGCGAAAATATCGGGTTACCGTTACGAATATATCAATTTAAACTATCGTCATATTTACATACTGTTTAGCTGTTACTACCTATATGTAAGTTGCCAACTTCACACAGGTCAAAAATACAAGCATTTGTTCCGTACGAGAATCGAATCTTAGATCTTCTGTAGCAGGTTATATCGATCAGACATATCATAGTATGTATCAAGCCCTTTTTTAACGTCCCACTGCTGGGCACGGACCTCCCTTCCATACGAGGGGGATCAGGCCATATTCCATATAACACATCATGCTAAGATGATTTTCAATCATTCTATACTAATTTATAACTTAACAAGAAGGTTAATTGATTATAGTGCATTGCATGTATGTAGAAGTACGTCTGAGAATTCACTCGTGTGCTTAGGAATTCGGACATCGCCTGATTGAATTAAACTACGACACATCGTTTATTGAGTTAAAATACCACTGTAAATTAGATTAGATAGACAAATTTGAACGGTACATAGTAATTATACATATATATTAATACGTGAAGCAAAATCTTTGTACTCGTTTTTACGAAAATTGCGCGGACGGAGGAGTATGAAATTTCCCACACTTATAGTTTATATAGAGAAGGAGTGCAGAATGCTGCTATTTTTTTTAAATTATGCATAAAAAATACATTAAATCAATGAAAAAACATTACACACACTACCATATTTGACACACACAAGCATATACTCCTTTGTTTATTGTTAAAGTCTGTGGTCAAACTGAGAATAGATTAATATTGTAATATACGCAAGACAATAAATATATAACTTAATGAATTGTGGTTGATTTTAAACCACGCAGCGATCACTAGTTATAATTAATCGGTATGAGAATTGGTTTTCTAAGGTTTTGGGTTTTGGAACTGATTGCAAAAAGAACCTTCCGTACTCAATTCAAGTGTGTTTTTTTTTGTGCATGTTACGGGATATTTTCGCCAAGAATCAATCGATTTTGATGATACTTTTTTAATGAAAAATTTATATGTCAAGGGTCTTCCCATATTAATGTCAAAAGAATAATATAGTGTCAAATAAAAATAGAAGCATCATTTCTGTTGATGAAGTTGTTACAAGATACATACATATATGTTGAACTCAACATTCTACGCACTGTTATATAGCTCAAGGGGAGGAATGTGTATAATTGAGAATCAAACGAACTTACCTTGTGATGTTTGATTTCTAATTATACGAGTGTCTCGACTGAAAATGATTACGTTTACATGCAGCAGTACGCCATATTGATGCTGTCCTAATGACATTTTAAAGCTATATATATATATATATTTACTCTTAAAAGAAATAGTTTAAACTATTCCTTTTTTAAATAACCTTTTCAGCGCATCCCACCACGCCATTTTGATTCAACTTTCATTACGCATTTTTGTGTTGTCCGAGTCACAAAAATTTTACAAATTTTGTAAAATCAACATGGAAAAAAAGCGATTGGATAAGAACAATACTGATATTGGGAGGAAAGTTTTAAAGAAAGTAAAATAACTTAATAACGAATACTAAGAAGAGAATAATTTTGTTATCTGAGGATTCTATAAACGAACTTATAACGTTAGAATCACATTCATATAATTATAACATTCATAATCCGAGAAAATCGAGTCTTATGTTCTGTATGTATGAGAATAATAACTGCATCTGTGGTCTAGTGGTCATCATGTACGTCTGCAGATCTGGCTGTCCTAGGTTTGAGTTCCGGGTCAGGCCAAGTTTAGTTATTGAGTTTTTCTGTTAGGAAATTTTCAGTAACAGCCCGGACTCGGGAAGTTGGCGGTTTTTCAACCCTGTTCCTTGAACAGCACATAAAGCTGTCGGTCCTGCGCCTGATCTCTCACCGATCGTGTTGAATTATCGTCGTATCAGGATTTGAAAGTAACAGGAATAGTGAGTACACTTGTTTACTATAATATCTCTTGCGCTTTTGGATAGTCTCAGTGAGTTTGGTCACTGTGACCGTAACTCGGTCGGTCAGGAGGACATTATTATAAAAACTGCCTCGGTGTTGTAGTGGCTAGCATGTATGGCTGCACACCCGGAGGTCCTGGGTTCGAGTCCCGGGTCGAGCCAAGTTTAGTTGTTGAGTATTTCTGTATCAGTTGAGTAACAGCCCGGAGTTGGGGAGTCGGCGTTGTTTTATCCCCGTGCCTCGGAAAATACGAAGCCTATCAGTCTTTCGCCTTAACTCTCACCGTTTTGAGAGCGAGAGTGACAGGAATAGAGAGTGTACTTGTGTCTGCGCGCACACGCACAGCACTATAATATCTCCTGCGCAGTTGGCTAGTCTCAATGAGATTGGCCGCCGTGGCCGGAATCTTTCAGGAGGACATCATTATTATGATGAAAATATCAATATATACGTATCAAACAAAATATTAGGTACAACCAAAATACTTACCTAACATTCTAATAATGTTCTTCCTAGACTGAGCCTGCCTCGCTTCCCCATGAACGCTGCCGTTCACTCCATTCAATGTGCCCGGACTGCCCGGGTTGTGAGCATGGGTTGACCTGCGGACAATAAACTATTAAGACTAATTGTTATATTCTTTATTGCACTAAACAAGTAATAAAAAATACACAGAAAAGAACGTGGACAAAGGTGGACTTATCACTATAAGAGATCTCTTCCAATCAATCCATGTATATGGGAAATAGTGTTAAGTAGCGAGACAGAAAGAGAAAGTGCAAAGAAATGAGAAAATATATAAGAATAAGCTTAATATGTAAAACAAAATAAATACAATATATAAACATATAAATATATATACACACTATATTTCCATATATGTATGATATATAAAAATAAATACATGATGATGTATTGATTCTTTAGATCATATTTTTTTATTCCAGTTACAATGTATGTTTATATTGAACCCATATACTAGGGGGGTCATGTTGGCGGACTTCACATGTCTTTCGAAAACTTGTTAGGTTCTCTCAGACATGCAGGTTTCCTCACGACGTTTTCCTTCACCGTAAGACAAATGGTGATCATGTTGAAAATGATTCGCACATGAAATATCAGAGGTGCGAGAACCGGAATTTGAATCCGATTCACTTGGTTTTTCAAGCGAGCGTGATACTGGAGAAAAAAGACTTCGACTTTTGTAACAATTACCTATTCTCCATTAATGATATATATATATATATATATATATATATATATATATACATATATATATATATATATATATATATATATATATATATATATATATAATGCAAAAGTGTGTTTGTTTATTTTTTCATCTCTTCTTATCTCTTAAAGTACCTATCTAGTGTTAAGCTTGAGTCAACATTACGTTTTAAAATACATGTATAAGAAGCTTTGGGCACAGCAAAGCCGCGAACACATTTCATCGTTTCCACTTGAATCCTTTACAGTGTTTCCTGATAACAAGAATTAGTAAAGCGTGGCTGAACTCTAATTTCATCACTTTGATGTAAATCGTATGTAAAAGTATGTTAACGTTTTAAATGAAATTTTGGTGTATTTTGAATAGAATGTTCACAGATTTCTCAAAACAAATTTAAATTTTGTTTACATTTAGCATTGTATATGAAAATTATATAAAAGTAACTTTGTATTGTCGCGATGATATTCGTGGGAAGCTAAACTTTCGCATATCAACTTTAGATTATAATGTTTGACAAGTATTTAGTAGTCACTGTTTTAGTCACATAATATGGTAAGGTATTTTACGTCAAATTTTTATATTTCTCTAGGTTGGTTTCCTTGCGATTAGGGATTAGTTTTTAAAGAGATTGTCTTCTTTTTCGTCCAAGACAACAAGATTGTTGTGATGGCCCATTGTACTATTAAAGAAGTAGCTACCGTTTGTATGGCTTCACTGAAAAACGTTAGCTGTGGCAGCTCGAAAGCGTCCAGCTGTATTGCAGGGCTCTGCTGAGCCGCCACACGATAAGGTGAACAGTAATTCCAAACGAAAACGTATCTAATATATTTAAACGAGCAATTCTTGTATATTTATATATTTATATATTTATTTATTATACCAGCGATCTCAGAAACGGCTCTAACGATTTCCCTGAAATTTGCTATGTTGGGGGCGAAAAACCGATCTAGGTTAGTTTTATGTCTGGGAAAACGCGTATTTTCGAGTTTTCTTTCGCATTATTCTACGCAAAGTATGTAATTTCGCACATTTGAGTATAAGCATCGTAGTCAAGCGGTTAAGGCGCAAGGTTGATTATCACAGGTGTGTTCGAATCCTGGTCGGATATAAAGTTTTTACTTTTATTTATTTTTTTGTATTTATTCAAGTTTTTATTTTTTTTTTATTTTTAAGCCAAATTAAAAAAAAATGTATTTTTACCCAAAAACTCCGAGCGAAGCTTGGTCTTGAATATTAAATGACAAATTCTTATACATATACGAGTATATTATATAATTTTTTTTCGTGTCTCTCGGAAACGGCTCTAACGTACAAAATTTGTATTTAAATAAGGTTTTGCTTTTTAAGTGTACCTATTTAGGTGTGTTTCCTAAAAAAAAAAAACATGATTTTAAAAAAGAGCTGAGCGAATCTCGATCCCCCTGGTATTTGACAATAAAATAAAAAGTACTTTATTATTTCTTATGTAAATAACAAAATGAAACTATAATATAATCTTTTGTTGTACATTATTTCAAAGTAATAAATTGTATTATATCAACAATATTTGCATAATATGTCAATAGGATCCAATATATCCTTTTATAAACATCAATATTACGAGCCCACTCGTTTTATTAGCGAATTAAGAAAATATTTTACGTAAAATCGGATACGTTAAAATCGGATTTTAGAGCCAGAATTTTCAGGGTTACTAATAAAAGCGAATTTTAGTTTGTCAGTTTTCTTATAAAAATTAGCATCAAACTAACTTAAGCGTCTTAAGCGAATATTTTATAATAAAACTTTCTTCATACTTTGCTATTACTATGTCTATACTAAAAAGGGAAAAATAAAAACTTTTTGTAAAAAAAAACCGACTTCAAAAAAAACACTAAATAGTAAAAAATAAGTGATTGGTAGTTTCTTATACTTACTATAGATACCTAATCAAATATTTTCGAAATCCGTACCAGCCGATATAAATCAAAGCACACCGACTTCGAAAATATCTGATTAGGTATCTATAGTAAATGAAAACTACCAATCAGTTATTTTTTACTTTTTAGTGTTTTTTTCTGAAGTCAGTTTTTATATTTTTTCATAAAAAGCTTTATTTTAGAAAAAGAATTAGGGTTTCACTCAAAAAAATTAAAACGAACCTAGGGATTATACTTTCTTAGATTTAAATTATATATATTTGACATTTAAATAAAATTATCTTTTCGGATTATTTCGCGGATTTATTTTGATTTTTGGTTCCCGGCGTTTCGATTGCTTTACAGCAATCATGGTCACGGGAAAGACTCAGTCTCTGTCCGCGAAAAATTCCGAAAAGATAGTTTTATTTAAGTACCTAGGGATGTAAGTCGATAGTATTTAATATGTTTAGTTTAGACGTTTTATTTAACTAACATATAAGGATTTTATGATTAATTCAATATAGATAAAAAATGATTAAATGAAGCTACATCTGCATATGAAACGTTCAACCGCTAATAATGGAGTCGAAACATTCCCTTTAATGTGGCAAGAGACTGTGCATGATACGGCCAGGCTGAATAAATTAGGCCGAAAATGCAATCAAATTTGTGGTTCGTGTTGATAAATGCATAAATTATTACGTCACGTTAAATTTATGTCAAAAAGGTTTTTACTTAAATCGTGATATAATGTTTTATTGAGCCTGTTATATTTTTGTTTATTTTTTATCTGTATGTTAAATGTTATTTTATGTTATTTTTTTTAAAATAATCGTTTGAGCGTCTGTTAAAAGTCGTGTAATTTCTGAGTGACTTGACTGATTGTATTTATAATATATATTACTAGCGGCTCCCCCTCGCTTCACCTCTGTACAAACAAAAACAAATCTATTCCACGGGAACCGTACATTTTTCCGGAATAAAAAGTAGCTTTTTTGTTATTCTGATGTATGAACTATATTATTGTAAAGTTTTATTAAAATCCAATCAGTAATTTTCGTGTACTAAGCTGTATAAATTACTACAGTTTTTTAACTATCCCACGGCAACTCTTCAATTTTCCGTGATGAAAAGTATCTAAAATGTTGACCGGGGATATAAGGTACCATAATGGAAAATTTCATTTAAATTGGTCAAACAGTTTCGGAGATTAGGCCGTACAAACAGACAGAGAAGCAAAAAAAATTAAAGAGTGCGTGTATGAATGTGTACACGCGCAAGAAGTAAAACTTTTGTAGGTTATCGGTACTCTTTACGAAATTCAGTTTATATTTTAAATAATTAGGATAGGTGAGATACTAAAAATAACACATATTAGACAAATTACAATCATATATTCATAGAATATAATTTAAGGAAAAATTATAATATTATATATCATTTGTCAGACAATAACAACGGTTACCATGGCAACAAACGTACGTACATTTTTTCGTAACGCATTCACCAGCTTACTCCCCAAGTCAAGCGTGCGTAAAGAAGTTTTACTTTAAAAATTGAAAATAATCTAGATTTGTTCTATTTCTCTTCTTACATCCCCCTGACTCGGTTTTTAGCATTTTTTTTCTATGTACAGACATTGGACCTCTACAGTTTTATTATATTATGTATAGATTAGATTAGAATTAGAATATAGTTTACTTTAGTGCAAGGCTACCAGCTAAACTGATTCAACAATGACTAACAATGTTTGAATATTCATTGTTTATAGATGATATTGATTCTTCATAATATATCGTAATTTGTAATTTTATAACAGAATGGCAGTGGTAGCCCAGGAGTAACGCGCTTACTTGTGAAACCGAGTGAAGCAGGTTCAAATCCCGGGTCTCGTACCTGTAATATCTTCATGTGCGAATCATTTCCAACATTATTACCACTTGCCTTATGGTGAAGGAAAACATCGTGAGGAAACCTGCATGTATGAGAGAACTTAGTAAGTTTTCGGAACACATGTGTAGTCCGCCAATCCGCATTTGACAAGCATAATGGACTATGGCCTGATCCCTCTCGTATTGAAGGGAGACGAAGGAATGGAAATGGATACATAGTTATATACCCAGACATATATACTTTTGATAGTCATTTTGTAGGGAATTGTATAAAATAAAGGCGGAATTGCTGAAGCTTAGTAGTTTTACTTGGAAACTTATTATTAACAATATGTACATATATTTGGTTTTATCGAGTCGAAGTCGAGATGGAAAGGTGTTAATAAAATAGAAAAGTCAACTTATTCAATAATGATATCTTTTCGTCAAAATTGACGTTTTTTAATTTACCTATTTATTTTTATTTTCCAATCTCACTTTTGACGAAATCTGTTAAAGATGCAAACATCTAAGCATCCAACGGCACTTGAAACCACATCACTGCAATTGATGTGGCTAGTACGGTAACACCGACGTGGTTAGTTTTACAGTCACTTTGTATCAATACTAGCGACACCCTTGCTTCGCTTCTGGTTCGTCCCTAGATAAAAACAAATCTATCCCACGGGAACTGTACATTTTTCCGGCATGATATATAGCCTATAGCCTTCCTCAGTTAACGGGTTATCTAATGCAAAAAGAATTTTTCAAATTGGATTAGTAGTTCCTGAGATTAGCGCGTTCAACCAAACACACAAACAAACAAACTCTTCAGCTTTATAATATTAGTATTAGTATAGATAATGCTAAAATGTTGAAGCAAGAAACACATACAGGGCATTTGTTTTCACACACAGAACCGCTCCCATGGTGAACGGACGGAAATGAAAGATAACCTACGAGTATGTCCGCCCCCATATACAATCTGTGACATAACTAAATTTATAACTTTTTAAATTATCGCGTTCCATATTTATATAATAACTATACTACGGGACTTAACGCGTGAATAAGTTAGTCAGTCAGTCAGACTGCCCGTGACCACGGCTGGTGCAACCCAGTCGAAACGTCGGGAACAAGGTATATAGCCACTTATTCACGCGGTAAGTTCCGTAGTATAGTTATTATATAACTAAATTTCATCGAAATTTGTGCAAATATTAACTGCTATTAGAAACATTGCATGAATTCGACGCTAATACACAACTAGCGACTCACCCTTACTTCGCTCGGGTTCCCTAAGTGATTCTTTGAATTGACAAAACGTTTTTATTTATGAATCGATTGAAATAAAATAAATACTAAATTTTAAGTGAAGCTTACTGCAATACATAAGTGAAAACCGCACCCAAATCGTTTAAGCCGTTTCTGAGATTAGCGTGCACAAACGCACAGTCAAACAGACAAAATTACAAAAAAATATTGTTTTGGGTTCTATTACCTCCGATAATAGTTTTTCACAAATATCTTCCATGTAAAGACAGCGATTAGTTACGCTTTTATTACGACACGTTTGAGGACTTTTATTACAACACGTTTGGCTCAGTTTATAGTGACCCTATTTACTGTGCCAGCGATCGCGGGTTCGAGTCCCGCTGGGGGCATTCATTTGTGTGATGAGCACGAATGTTTGTACTCCAGTCAACGTAATATGTATGTGTTTATACTTATATATGTATAGTGTACCAACTATCTGGTATCCATAACATACTTTACCATGGAACTAGATGCCATGCCATGTGTTAATGTCCTAACGTATTTAGGTATTATTTATATGTATAGAATAGGCTATGACCTCAAAGCTACTGTCAGGCACCTAAAGAAACTACTACTTATTTAAATGATAAGTAACTTTCATTTTACTCAATAAGCAGGTTATTTTTATTATGTTCAAGATCAGATATAAAACTAATACTATGAAAAGTTCGTAAAAATCGATCTAATTCCACTTACAGAAACAGGAAATAGATTTTCATTTTGGTCCGAACGCAAGTAAAAGTACCTATCGTATAAACTACAAGCGGGATTAGTGAAATCGCTTCAGAAAACCCTGGCTGTTGGTAAACAGTTAACTTTATCTCCCAGTAACAAAACACTGGTGTAAGAATCTTAAAGCTCGTAAAATATTACGGTATATTTAACATTTTTCTTTTATTTATCTATTCTAATATCATAAAGAGGAAAAAATTGTTTTTTTGTTTGTTTGTTTGTATCGAATAAGCTCCGAAACTACTGGACCGATTTAGATGAAAGTTAAGAAGATAGTTTGAGACTATAGGAAGGACATAGGATAGTTTTCATCCCGGAAATGATCCCTTAAGGGGATGAAAATAAGAGTGAAAATTTGTATGGGGAAGCAACCTAGGGACGAACCCGAGCAAAGCGAGGATGAGTCGCTAGTACATTATATAAAACATTTACATATAATCATGTTAATGAGCAGTCAGAAAAAAGGAAAAAAACAGCAAAAAAACACGGTTTATGGTCATCCAAAACTTTTTTCGAGGAAATTGTACTATTACATATATTATCTATTGTCACTTATTCATGAGTATTTTATTACTTCACACTTTCATAGTTTAATGGATTTGAGTTTTTGGAACAAGGATACCCGTCGATGTGGAGGAAGAATACGAGTGAAGACAGGGGTAAAAAGTAGTAATGCACATAAAAACATAATAGTAGAAATAAATATTATCCATCAAGGCAATAGGTCATGATACTGATACTCATGCACAATACATCAATACATCAACATCAATACAGTATAAAACAAAGTCGCTTCCCGCTGTCTGTCCCTATGTATGCTTAGATCTTTAAAAATACGTTACGGATTTTGATGCGGTTTTTTTTAATAGATAGAGTGATTCAAAGAAGGTTTATATGTATGTATAATACATGCATATTATAGTACAGAAAAGCCGAGAAATTCAAAGATTTGTATTTCATATTATACATCAAAACGTACATAGGGACGAACCCGAGCGAAGCGAGGGTGAATCGCTAGTATAGTATATCCAAAGTATCCAGTATAATCTCTTCAGAACTAAATAATGCTCCAATGTTAGCTGTTTATACATGTAATCTCCGAAACCGATCTTAAAGGGGCTTTCGTTTCCGGATATAAGAGCCGGCCGTGAAAGAGTTAAGGCTAGGCTGGTATTTTATTAAATTAAAATAGTTTCCGCGACAGACATATTTGGGGGTGGTTATTAGGACATAGTTTAGATTCTCACTGACATTCGAGGGTTTCAACCCTCTTTACTGTGCTTTCTTAACGAACACGTTACCACTAGTCTACTGTTGGCAATTCCAACATGTACATTTTTTTACAGTTGGCAACAATTTTGTAATTATTTGTATTTTTTTTTGTCACTGGCAATACTTATTTCTTCTTGTTAACGCTTTCCTGTATGGTAGTGGGCATTAAAATAAACGTGTGAAGTTAAGTGCTCCGAGGTTTCATTAACCAGGCCCTATAGATAAAATAATATAGTCGATCATTCCCCCGGCATCGACTTTATGTTAAAACATTTTTATATTAAAATCAAATAAATGAACCAAGTAATTCTAAGTCCACACTTTCTATATAATTGAAGTTCACTAGAAAAGTATCTAATAAGAAATCCTATGATAATCTGTAGAAGGTAAATTTAATTTTTTCACTGTAATCCGACTCAGAACGAAGGAGGTACAATAAAAAAGTTTAAAATGACTGGAAACTAAGCGTAATCCACAGCCAGGTTAATCCTTGTAGTGGAGATAAAAGATGGTTTCATTAAGAACAAGTCTGATTAATTCATGAGCAACTTATTATTTATTCATTCATCCCTTATTCCCTTAATCAATATATATTTATGTTATTTATAAAACACTAGCGACTTACCCTCACGTAAGTATATACAGATATTTTAGTACTGTCCTATAGTAAGTAGCCTATGTGTTACTCCAGACCATAGCCTACCTATATACTAAATTACACTATGAACTACCTAGATGGTGTAGAGGCTAGCATGTACGGCTGCACATCCGGAGGTTCTGGGTTCGAGTCCCAGGTCGAGCCTAGTTTAGTTATTAAGTCTTTCTGTTTAGTAACCCTCAGTAACAGCCCGGAGTTGGGAAGTTGGCGGTGTGACACTCTCGTGCCTCGGAGAGCACGTAAAGCCGTTCGTTCTGCGTCTTAACTCTCACCGGTAGTGTCTCGTGTCGTCCCACCGGAGTATGAGAGTGACATGTATAGAGAGTGCACTTGTGTCTGCGTGTACACGCGCTGCACTATAATATTTCCTGCTTAGATGTATAATAGTATCAATGAGATTGGCCGCCGTGGCCGAAATCGGTTGGCAGGACGTTATATATTATTATGTATTAAATTTCATTCAAATTCTTCCAGCTGTTTAAACATGAAGAAAACATACATATAGACAAACATACATAAACTTCCGCATACACTTATAATAGTCACATATAACAATCAAGTAGCTATATTTCTATCGTTTTTATCATTTCCAGGTAAAATTTTATTAATCTTAACGGCTCTGTATATAGAAAAAAATATTGTGTATAAAAAAAATAGTTTTATTTTAACATCCACGTTACATCCTGTTGAACATAAAAAGAATTACTAATACGAAATCTTCAAAACACTTTGTAAGATTATAATATCTCTCATCTTCGTAACAATGTAGTCAAGTCAAATATGACTACAATTTTTATAATAAATGTTAATATCATTGGAGCTATAGAAACCGAGATAATCGCGAAAAACTGATTTTTGTGACCTTTGACCTTGAATAACTTACGGCGCAGACACGGGACTTTATGAGATTTTTGAGATAACTGTTAGAACACCAAATTGAAGCTGTATACTAGTTTACAGCTTATTATCTCTCATTCCGAGGTGAAACCCTTTATTTTTGCTTAATTTACTGGACTTATGGTCGAACGTTGGTTAAATTAAAAGAGAAAATCTGTTATACAGACTGATGTTGCGTACTCGGGTTGTTTTATAAGCGTTTTTTGTACAACTACAGGGGACATTTCTTACTTAACCAACATTAATACCATTTAAGGCTAACGCTAACGATATCTTTGGCTATATGTAAACCAATTTTGATTTGTTTTAATAAAGGGTTATACTTCTAGCTATCCCATCTAGATTTTAGGAAGAAAACACAGGTAGATTTTTCTAGTCCTAACGTTCTTTGAAGTAAAACTTCTTTACGCACGCTTGTCTTGGGGAGTAAGCTGGTGAGTGCGTTACGAAAAGGATGCAATTTTGTACACAGATATTGCCTAAAGTAACACATATATTACTACTTGACACTTAGGAACACTCCCGGTAGCGAGGGTTTAGACACTTTTTTAAACATATAAATTGATTTGAAATCTAAAGTTCTATTTGAATGAAAAATATGTTTATTTTTAAAAGCTCGTGTACGTAAACTCTCACCGCGTCTAATACTTATAAGATTAGGTTTATTATAAAAAGAGCGGCTCACCCTCGCTTCGCTCGGGTTCGCCTCTAGACAAACAAAAAGAAATGTATCCCACGGGAACCGTACATTTTTCCGGAATAAAAAGTAACATATTTGTTATTCTTATGTATGAATTATATTATTGTAAAGTTTCATTAAATTCCAATCAGTAGTTTTTGTGTACTAACCTGTATAAGTTACTATAGTTTTTTAACTATCCCACGGGAACTCCTTAATTTTCCGGGATGAAAAGTATCTAAAATGTTGATCGGGGATTAAGGTACCACCATGCAAAATTTTATTTAAATCGGTCTTACAGTTTCGGAGATTAGCCCATACAAATAGGCAGAGAAACAATAAATTTGGAAAAAATCTGGATTTGTTCTATTTCTCTTCTTACATCCCCCTGACTCGGTTTTTAGCATTTTTTTTTCTATGTGCAGACATTTGACTTCTACAGTTTTATTATATGTATAGACTTGTACCATAAGATATACACGAACGCATGACCTTCAGGACAATAGCAAATAATTTAAGTAGACAAATTTGTCTCTAAAGCTAACACTGAATCTAACATTTTAAACAAAAGGATTAGTTATCCTGAATTCGCTTTCAAGTTTAATTTAACAGTAGACGATCCTAATTGATTTATTTGATCAAAGAATTTGTTATTCTCAACGATAAGTTATTATTTAAGAATTGTTGTTTCAATAGCTTTTGTTTTAATGATAAATTATTATGTCAAAGCTTTTATTCTGTATGCAAATTGACTTCAATTTAGTTAAATATTGTACTAGAAAATTTTTAGAGTTCAATGTTTTGCAGAGCGAGGTTTCTTCGGTAATTATTATAATAAAACTATGTTATATCACACACATTTTTGGGACGTTTATTTTATTACGCCCATATTATTAGATTACCACTTGGTAATCAGATTGAAAGTTATTCGCACATGAGAATATCAAAGGTATTAGATCGGGGATTCGAACCTGCTTTTCGTCCGGCATTTCAATAAGCAAAATTCAGCTTTGTCTATAATTTAAACATTTTATAAGTCATAATTATCTGTAAATTTAAAATATAATTAAATGAAAAATTGACATTTTTTATTGATAAAATTATATCGACATTAATAAAACTAAAATAAAATACAATATATTAAAAATGTCTAACTAAATCCTAAAAACGTGCATTATTCTAAACTATGGTGTGAAAAAGATACATACCCCATGACATACCTGATGCGTAAGCCCATCCTAACGTACAGACAGAGGATGATCAGGCCAGGCAGGATGAAGAAGAAGAAACTGCTCAGCTCGCAGATGTACCAAGAGGGCAGTTCCAACATAGCACAAAATGCGGACTCTAAAGATGCATTGCCGGATGCTGTAGAAAGAGGATAACTTTTAAAAGTATGTAAAAAATATATTTTTATATATTAATTTTTGCCGTTCACATGGTGTTCGATAAAATAATTTATTATGGGGGGATAGTGTAGCTTTCTATTAGTGAAATAATATACATGTATTATTAGTATTTAAGGTTAGTTTATACATTTACAAACAAACAAAAGCATGGGAAAACCATCACTCTGTTTTTTTTTATTGGTACGTACACTTATTAAGGTGTTATAGAAAAATATTTTAATTAAGTAACTCAAATACATTATTCACATATACATATATTTACTTATATGTATTTTATTTATTATTTATTAAAAAAAATGTGACCTGAACAAAAATCGAACCTATAACCTGACTGTTACTATATAACTATATGAGAATAATATCACGAAAATCTTCTCTATAAAGCTTTGCCATTTTTCATTTCCTCTCGATGCAAACTTTGCGAGTACCGTTTCACTTTACATGGTTCCTTCAGAATATTTTTATTAAATTTTAACCACAGTAATATAAATAACCGTATATGAAATCTTTACCACGTCTTGAATACTTAAAGTTATACATGTGTCTTATAATGTGGGAAAAATATTGCATATAGGTAAGTTATGACTATCTTTATCATAACAAAATTTCATTTCTGTACATCTGTTTATACGTTTGAATCTTATAAACTACGCAATAAATATTAATGTGATTTTTACTACTATTTCAAGAGTTTTTTTTTTCCAGAAAGTTTATGTGTTTTAATGTATACAATACTTGGGCGACCGAGCTTCGCTCGGAGTTTTTAGCCAAAAGTACAAATTTCTTTTTAATTTGGCTTAAAAAAAACTTGAGTAAATACAAAAAAAAAAAACAAAAGTAAAAACTTTGTATTCGACTGGGATTCGAACTCGAACACTACAGGTGTTCGAAAGACGCGTTTTCCCAGACATAAGAATAATCCAGATTGAATTTTCGCCCCCGAAAACCCCCACATACCAAATTTCTGAGAAATCGTTAGAGCCATTACCCATATCGCTGGTGTATATAAATAAATAAATATACAAGAATTGCTCGTTTAAAGGTATTAGATTAGATAGATATAATAAAACAGTAAATTAGCGAAATCTGTACATGAAATATTTTTTAAAAACAATTACTCTGTGTACAGAATATAGACCCCAAAACAATAGCAATTTTTGCCAGTTTGTCTGTTTGTGTTTGCGCTTTTTGGGCAAAAAGTACTGTACCAAATTTAACTACAAAAAAGTCCACAATAGAACATGTCTATCTTCTAAGATATGTACATATATGCAATAACTATTCATATCTATTTAAAACGCACCCAAGCGAAGCAAGGGTAAGTTACTAGTTTATAAATAAAAAATACTTTATTTCGATGACCATTTATATAAATAAGTAAATAAAATATACATATTAAGATAACATCAAACTTTCCAGATTTCAGACAACATCAATCGTGTAGCTCAAAAAAAAACTGATTATATTAAAAAAAATACAATTAATATGAGAGGTTATATTTGTATAGCAGTGTACCGTCATAAAAATGAACGTCTCTCAGCCCATATAAAAAAATGAACAAATGAAACGACCCCGAAGATTTAACGCTGACTTTCAGCAACCGCCTTGGGTAGATTTATATTAAAATACTAGCGACTAACACTCATTCCGCTCGGGTTCGTCCCTAGTTACTTTTTAACGTTTAGTTCAGATTTCTCAGAAATAAGACATTTTCCCACAGTAAAAAATATCCTATATGTTGACCCGGATAACCAGCTATCATCATAACAAATTTCATCGAAATCTTTCCAGTGGTTTTCTCGTGATGCGTTTCCAGAGAGACAGACAGACAGACAAAAATTCTAAAAACTGTAGATTCGCCCTTTGTATGGGTAATAATGATTATTTCAATGAGATTTTCCAGAAAATATTTAATGTACAGATTCGACTCAGAATTTTATTATATGCATAGATTAAGAGAAATCTCAACGTTTCTAATTACATAATGTCACATTTAGTTAGAGTCTGAGCGAAAGGTAGGCTTTTATTAGTAAAATTTTGTATTTAAGAAGTCTGGCATTCTAATAGAAATGCCTTTTGTCCTAAAGGTCATTTTCGGAGAGGTTTTCAATTAAAGTGATTTTTTTATGTAAAGCAGACTGTTCAGGTTCTTCTTAAAATAAATGAAAAAACTTATCGCATGTACTTAAGTAATAATTAATACATTTAAATGTAATAAATGTAAAAAAATACATTATGATACTAAAATAAGTAAAAATGATAACCGGATAAAATATTTACCATTTTATATAAATAAATATGTTGGGACATTAACACACAGCACCATCTCGTTGAACGGTAAGCTGCGAGGTTTGTGTTATGGATACCTGATAGTTGATACACTACACATATTAGATAACTTTAAATAAACATATATTATAAATATAAGCACCCACGACACAAATTAATGCCCCCAGCGGGACTCGAACTCGCGACTATATAAAGGTTAAAAATATTTCAAAAGTGTTTTCCTGTATGAAATTTCAAGTAGTGCGAAATATCCTAACAATTAATTGAAAAAAATTGATATAACAAAAGTGAAAAACGATGTAATAAGAATATGAAATTAGTTTAAATTGTAATTTAAGTTACCGTAGATATAAGGCCTGAAGGTGACACTATCTCAAACCCCAAAACAATGGGTAATAAAGCACAAAGCGCGCTCCTGCACCTAGGAAATTGGCTTAGTTTGGAAAACCAGCATGACAGCGTGCACTGGGAATCATGTTTGAGGCTTTGATAAATATTTGTGAAATTTTCATCAGTGTTGTATCAATTTGAGATTATAGTGTAGTTGAAGCATTATCTTATCTTCGTATTTATTTAGTTTTATTCGTCTTCAATTGCATATGTCGTCCTATTGGACATCATAGTTTATTGTATAAGAATCGGACATGTGCATTGTGTAAGTTTTTCTCGCACATAGAGTTTTCTGTAGCATAAAATATATCAAATTTGCAATATTTTACTATATTTTAAGATGCTTAATTTAATACGATAAAAAATACATTTTTTAGTAAAACAAATTATATTTCTTTTATCGTATTTATTGTATTATTTTATATTACATTTATGTAGCAATCTATAAATATCAACCATCAAAAATAAGTTGATATTGAAGTTTTAACAATACAGCTCCAATAGTATTCGAGTCAAACTATGACACACAGATATACAAACAGGTCGACATGACGAAATTATAAGGGTTCCGTTAATACTTTTTTACTATAAAACCCTTATATTTTTTTCTAAAAATCAGTAAAACTGCACAATTTTGGTTATTAGTCCCATAATTGCATTTTCCTTTGCTTTAATTATATATTTTGTATAGTGTAAAAATGTTATACTGGAGCTTCTAGTAAGTCTGACATCAACATTTTTAATTAGTATTTTTAACTAGATACTCCATCTTATCGCTAGTGAATATATATGTATAGAACAAATACCCACTAAAAATAATCCTCGCATAAAACGGCGAGCTAAAGTTAAATCTTTCGGTCCGCCAGAACAATTGAAAAAATGCTTTTACGACTATTAGTCCAATCTGAATCCGGTTCGGGAACAAACAAATTAAAACCTGAAGTTTTATGGTTTTGAAATGTTAGCAGGTATATAAGGAATGGAAATTCGTAAATTGCCCCCGATGTCCAGCCACCCCCGAGAAATGGGGGGACGTAAAGCTTTGAAAAATAGTTTTCTCAATTTTCGGCTTAGTGTGACGTTCTATCGAAAAATATTTTCTACAAAAGTTGTAGGTCTAGTAAAAATCTACAACTTTTATAAATAGCACTTTTTACAGTAACCTTAAAATTTTCAAGATATTTGCAAAAAACTCGGTTTTTAATTTTTTCTTAGTTTTTTATTTTTAATTTCTACAATAATCTTTTGATTTTCCTGAAACTAAGGGAGTGTAATCTTCAAAATACATATAATAAGCAAAAAAAAAAAAATTGATATTGAAATATTTAGCCATTTCCGAGAAATTTGTTTTATGGTCTTGGTATATAGGCTGGAGATCACCTTCAACGTTAAGTGGATGTTTTGTTTATATTTAAAAATATTTTTCGTCTTGAACTCTACTTTTAAAAAAAATAAAAACATTGTATGGTCGTCCTGTAAAAACATCCTAAAAATTGAAAAAAAATGGAGCAATCGGTAACTTTTACTTTGCAAAATAATTTTTTTTAATTCTTAAACTTTTTAACCCGGGAAAATTACGGTTCCCGTGGGACAGATTTGTTTTTGTCTAGGGACGAACCCGATGCGAAGCGAGGATAGACCGCTAGTGTCATTATATAATAGATATCCTTTTTCGCAAGGACCCAATATAAAGTTTGGCTAAAAGTTACAGATACTGTTCCAAATGATTTTCCATCTAATGCGTCGGTCGCAGCTACATGTAATTTCTGTGATGCCAACTGTGGAGTTTTCTTATATGACGGGGTAGCTAAATGAAAAAACTTTGATTTTTTCATGTTTGGAAGTATTTGTGTATTTTGATTCATCATGATTAGAAGTAGGATATAAAATCAGAATATAAATAAAAAACACAGAAATAATAAAATATACTTTTGTTATAATTCAAGAAATTCTTTAAATTTCTTTTTTTTTACATTCCGACTATTTTATTTAGAAGTTAAACCAATAGTTTAGATTTTTTGTTTGTGTATTCAGCCCTTGTTTATAACGTCCCACTGCTGGGCACGGACTTCCCTTCAATCCGAGGGGATCATAGTCCACCACACTGGCCGAGTGCAGGTCGGCGGACTTCACATGTCTTTGGAGAACTTGCTAGGTTCTCTCAGACATGCAAGTTTCTTCACAATGTTTTTACCGTAAGACAAGTGGTAATCATGTTGGAAAATGATTCACACATGAAAATATCAGAGGTGCGAGACCCAAGATTTAAACCCGCTTCACTCGTTTTCCCAAGCGAGCGCATTAACACTGGGCTACCTGCCTCTTTTCATGTTTACAATAACGGAAATACATTGAAATTACAAAATATAGAGTTAATTATAAATATATACATAAATGTATAACGGCTATGATAACAAATACCTTTATCTGAATGGCCAACGCAACATGTGCCTTTAACAATAATAATATTGTAGGTACATACGCTAATATATTTTTAAATAGATACTCTTTTTTAGAACTACATATTTGCTAATTTTTAAAATAATGATTCAGTCAGGGTTTTTAAAATAATGTTTCATGTTGCTGAGCACGAACTTCGACTTAAGAGGTCTATTACATTATGACTGTGATTTTTCAATTTAATGCTCATCTTTGACGTTCTTATCCAGAGAAACTGAAAATCTTCGACAATTTTGACTTATTGTATGGTGGAGAATAATTATTAATATAGTTCATAGCGGCCTCGTTTTTTGCAAATTTTCATTATTATTTGAAATAAAGCCAAAATTCCGAAGCAAGTTTTAAAAAAAATGCGCGTCGACACTTTTTCAAGCTCATGGATTGAAGTACTATACTAAGCAAACGAAATGAAAAATATATAATAATATCTCACATGTAGTGATTGAGTTTATAACGGCCTCGGAATTTGAAAATATGTATTCGATTTCTACAAAAAAATCCTTTTTAAAATCTTAAAAACTACTAAAAATGTTCAGAATTAGCTGTAAATATATCCTTACAACATTAATATTATTCAGTAAAATTTATACCAGAATATACTTCAGTTCAAAAGAAACGTAATTACATACTTTTTTTTAACCAATTTATTATGAAACTTTACATAGAAGCAATTACAATTGCAGAAAATTCTAAAAACAGCGATGTGTCGGCCGCTCGAACTCAATACCATAGAACTCGTTACATTTTGTGATAGGCCTCTTAATGTGTCTCCTCTTAATGAATCAAAGCCGGTAGACGGATTTCACGAATTTTCAAAAACTGTATACATCCTCTCGGACGTGCATATTTTCTGCCAAAATTTTCTTTCAATGCTGCACTTTTTAGCAAGTGGTATTGTTAAAAAATAATTTGCGCATGTAAACCTCATAATCACGAGACCCGCGTATTTAAGCCCGCATTACTAGGTTTTCCAAGCGAACGCATTCCCAATGGGCTACCAGCTGCTTTTATTTTTTAGACGGTAAATATTTACGACAAAGTCAGCAGCATTATATAATAATGTTAACTTGGCTGATTTCCGAATAATACAAATAACAATTCTCTCGGATAAAGATAATAAAGTAAACACAGTAATACGTTAGTAAAATAATATTGATTTCATTCCAGAAACCTAATAAGCAGTATCGTGATTTTTATCTAAGAAAATATTATATTTTTGATGATCCGTATTGTAAAGGTCGTCCGTGGGATAAAGTTACGTGGGATAACAATTTTTCATATCGTAACACAATTTATAGCGTCTTCGGTACCTAAAATAGATTTTGATCATTTTAATTAAAAGTTCTTATAGTTGCTAAACAGAAAAAAATAAAGATTGCATGTATGAATGTGTACACGTGCAAAAAGTAAAACTTTTATAGGTTATCGGTACTCTTTATGAAATTCAATTTATGTTTTAAATAATTAGGATACGTGAGATACTAAAAATAACGCATATTAGGCATATTACAATTATATATTTATAGAATATCATCTAAGGAAAGAATATAATATTATGATATATCATTTGTCAGACAATAACAACGGTTACCATGGCAACGAACGTACGTACATTTTTTCGTAACGCATTCACCAGCTTACCACCCAAATCAAGCGTGCGTAAAGGAGTTTTACTTCGAAAATATGTATAATTCTCAATTCTCTTCTAAATTAAATAAACATAAATTCGTTTTAATTAATGTGTATTATTAAAATACAGGCGTACTCAAAAATATGAAATCCTTCTGTCATTCTCACGTGACGTGGGACGTGAAACCAATTATTATACGCCGCCTGTGCTACGTTTCCGATACAAAAATAGCTAATGAATGTGTTAATTAATTATATATAGTTTAAAATTTTAAACAACACGCTTAAATGATGAACCGAACGGAAAAATATTTTTAGTAATAAAGTGATTAAGCTGAAAATGAATGTTATTGTGGAAAAGGCGTGGGGTGCTTACACAATACAATACTACAATGGAATATTTTTATACTAACTCTACTTTTAGAAATCATACCAATGGAATATTTATAACCACTGATATCTAGCACCTCACGCTTTTTTTACAATAATTTTTTTTTCTTATACCAAAAATTATTTTTTACTTTTCACTTCGGTTCATCATTAAAGCATGTTTTTTAGTTTTTTAAACTACGACTATATCGTATTTACCATTTTTTAGTTTGATCTGCTATAAACGCGTGTTTTTTTTTAGTTTAATAAATATTTTTTTAATAAGTTATTGTATAAATTATTGTCATCAGTCCCTTATAAATGTGCTAAATTTCAAGTTAATCTGACGTTTTGAAGTGGGTAAAAATCGCCTTGAAAGTTTCCCTTATATAGATAGACTAGCAGAACTCGCGGCTTCGCTCGCGATAAAACTACGAAAAATACGAAATTTCATGCAAATATGTCCAAAAAATAAAAAGTTTCATACAAACTTTTATCCCCTATTTCACCCCCTTGGGGATTGAAATTTGAAAAATCCTTCCTTTGTGAATGCTTTCGTCATATGAGGAATACGTGCGCGAAATTTTAAGTTTCTAGCCTTAAGGGTTTGGCCTGTGCGTTGATACATCAGTCAATCGCTTTTGCCTTATATATATATGTATATATTGATAGATAGATAGTGGTGAAGCTAATAAAAGCGTGTTAAAAAGGAAACCTTTAAGTCATTCTACTCATTTATTATTCATGCGGAAACAGAAATAACAAACGAAAGTAAAGTAAAAGTTTAATAGAACATTAATAATCGTCAACACGTATGTAGCTCGCTTAGTAGGCAGGCGACTTCAACCCCTCGCCTCGCATGAAAAATGTCGTTACACCTACGACGCCTTAAATATAGTACTTCGAAAATATTATTACGAACAGGAGAGTGACCACATTTCTACGTACCGCATATAATCCACTTTCACTCAGAGCTCTTAATTCATTTACATATATTCATTATTTACGTTATTATTTTTAATCAATTCTAAGATTTAAAATAATCTTATTATAATTCAATTGCGAAATCTGTGTGTTGATATGATACAATAGGTACACATCGGTCCGTATTATATGTAGAAGGCTATAAAATATATCATGGTAATACCAAGCTTTAAAGGTTTGCTTAGTTTTACTAAGCGACTAGCAACTAACCCTCGCTCCGCTCGGGTTCATCCCTAGAAACGTTTTAACGGTTAGTATAGATTTCTCAGACTCAGACAGACAGACAAAAATTCTAAAAATTATAGATTCGGCCTCTGTATCGATAGTAATGATTATTTCAATAAGATTTTTCAAAAAATATTTAATGTACAGATTCGACTTACGTACAATTTTATTATATATATAGATTAAAACTTTTATTTAGAGATGTGATTATATTTTCTTAGTTTTCTTTTAACGATATTGATTTTGATTTTACAGAGTCATCTTGCCTCTTGGGACGTGACCTTTTCTATTTTCTAAAAATATATTTGTATTTGTAATGACAAAAGATGTAATGTGATATCTGAAAGGACTAAAGGGATTCAAAAAATTATTTCGCTAATAAAAATCTTTCTCCGACTAATATAGGTTATCCACACGAGCGAAGCCGGGGGCCAAACTTAATTTATCAAAATAATTTAAAGGATAATATCAGGTGATTGATAAACGAGATACTATCAATTCAATTACGTTCATTTCAAAATACAAATGTACATTTTTTTAACATGTACAATGTAAATTTTCGATTATACTTAATTCTCGCTTTCACAGTAAATTCACTGTCTAATTTGAGCGTCACCAATACTTACGGCACTATACGGCACTCTCTTATTTAATTTTCATGGTTAGTTAATTTTAATATTGACTTAATGACAACTTTGTAACGCAAAGATCGTAAATGGCAAGTCTTAACTTGGTAATTTAATTTAAACGTTACGTAGAGTGACAACATGTTAAAATTTTATGGCTTTGTTTTAATAATGAGATCCAACAAGAGTTTTAGAAACTTTTTCCTCCAAGAAAAACTCTTGACGCAATTTTTAACACGTTCACTGCGGCAATAGGTCGAATCAACCCGATACGAGACTTACCCGTGGTGCGGCACGAAAAATCTGTGTCTTACCGCTGGTGCGGGATAGATATCTCTTTCATTTTATGAAATAAAAAAGGGACTTTTAAAGTTTTATTTTTACCTATTCAAATATTTGACGTAGATACGACCCTATAACGACTAACAGTAAATATTTTTCGCTAGGTGCGGTTATCGGGTCTTTCAGACCTGATAACCCGATGACCCGATAGCAGCACCAGATTTCGTGTTCGTGACACTAGTGTTGCACATAAGTTAGCAATGTCTAAATCGTTATCGACGTATTGTAATTATTGTTACAAGTGGTAATGAGTTTTGACAAAATGAAGAGGTCGAGATGCAGAAAAATGCTTTTGACGTATGAAGGTGAAGATGAAAGGAATAATAAAACCCGGAATGAAACTGTAAGTCCCAAAATATTTACCAGTCACACGCAAAGTGAAAAAGGTTAAATCTTTTTGCGAAGTATGAAAAAAAACCATTTGTTGTAATGAAAAACATATTTCTAATCTTTTTAATAGTCGATAAGTACCTTTTATTTCAACAAAACTTACTATTCATCTCATCGTTGTTTTACTTGTACAACACTATTTTTTTATCGATACACTTTACAAGCAGTGCGGATATCGGGTGAAAACGACCCGAAAATTTTGACAAATCGTTAACATAAGTTACAATAGCCGGATTTTGTTACGAATGTATAAATATACGAAATGATTATTAAAAAATATGTTTCATAAAGAAAATTTTAAAAAAACATTATAATTGTTTCAAAATCCACTTCTGAATACATGTATACCGAACAGATATTTTCGACCCGATAACGCACTCCAAAATCGTCATGCTTCAGGTCTTAGGGACCTTATATAGCACTAGCTGAAAGTCATCTAAAAATCTTAACGCAGTGAACGTGTTAAAAGAAATACTTAGGTACAAGTATTTTTAGAAATGCTACCTAATTATTATAAAATAATAATATAATCTATACAGATAAATAAAATTGGAGTGTCTGTTTGTAATATTAAAATAACTGCTTTTTACTAAATGCATATGGATGTATACACGGTACATATACCAAAACAACATTTTTTACAATTTTTGTCTGTCTGTCTGTCCGTCTGTTTGTTCCGGCTAATCTCCGAAACGGCTGGACCGATTTTGACGGGACTTTCACTGGCAGATAGCTGATATTATAAGAAGTAACTTAGGCTATTTTTATTTTAGAAAAAGAATTAGCGTTCCGCGAAAAAAATTAAAACCCATGAAATTGTGAACAAAATCCGCGTACGGCGTACGCACCCGAGCGAAGCAAGGGTAAATCGCTATATAATTTAAATGAATATCTTAGGAGCAGCAAGATACTATTTATGTATAAACATAGCTAACCGTGTAAACGTACCTAGGGATAAACGCGAGCGAAGCGAGCGTGAGTCGCTAGTATATTATAAAAGTGTGTATTTATGTACGCTCGTCAGAAGTTACACTTTGTTTTTTAAAGCATTTAAATAAAAGCTTGTTTTTAATTTTTTTCATTTGATGCCCATATCATAACGCTTATTGTAGAAATGATAAATCTCCATTTTGTAACATCCGCCATATTGGATTAAAAATGGCGATATTTATTAATCGCGCATTGTCACCAAACGTGTGTGCCTTCTCTTTCACACTATACTAAAAGGAGATTTAACAAGTAACATCACACTATAGCTAATAACGTTTAACGACTAACTTTATACTGTAGTCTAAATCTGTCGCAAAGTAAAAAAATCACTCTCATTTTTCATTCTTCATAACGCATCCAAAGAAGTATAACTAGTTAACATTTCTTTATTCAATACGTTTTGTTATGATCATTATTATATTATTATTTTGAATTTTCTTTTTTAAAATTCTAAGGATTTCGGTGTGTTATAAAATCCGCGGGCCTGAACCAAAAGTACTTCATTGGAATTGTGAGGCTATTATATTAACAGCTGCCTCTTGAAGAAATTTTTATTTATTATTATTTAATTTTTTCTCTTGTGGGATAACGAACTTTCTGGTTTCAGTTTAACAATACAGCCAAATTTAGCTAAGAGGATTTGTTTGAGCATTCCGAAATTACTTTAGTTTAAGTGTCGTTTTTACGCTTTTCTACAATATTCTTTTATGTTCTAATTTTGTATTTTAATTTTTTCAGCTACATAAGTATATTCAGAGCAATGTAATAGTTATATATGTACATGTTTCAACCCGTTTTATCGTCCCACTACTAGGCTCGGACCTCCATTCAATACGTGATCAGGCGATAGTCCACCACTCTAGCCAAGTACGGGTTGGCGGAGTTCATATGTCATTCGAAACCACACTGAGTTATCTCAGACATGCAGGTTTCCTTACGTAACAAGTGGTAATCATGTTGCATATGGTTCGCTCATGAAAATATCAGAGGTGTGAATCCTGGAATTTGAATCCGCTTCACTTGGTTTCCCAAAAGATCGTGTTACCTTTGGGCTATTATTGCCTTTGTTACAGACATACAGATAATCAAATAGATTTAAGTAATATAATCCCATAAAAGGTTAGTTTTCTTACTTTTGATAATGCACTTACCAGGTGGGTAATCGTGGTAGTTGACAGTTGTGTAGTGGGCAAAAGGCGAAGCGGCCAGAAGCGACAACGCCCACAACGCGAGCACAATCCGTAACGCCCTTCGTAGACCTGCTACGGCGTAGATGTGTAGCGGGTGACAAATCGCCAAATAACGTTCAAGAGTGAATGCTACGATGGTCAGCACTGACACATAGGAGGCCCTGAAATGAGAAAAAAATGGTTAAATCTACATATATATGTATGTGCTTAATACGTAATTTCATGGTGAATGATGAAATGAATGCTTTCGCATACATTTTTTGTTCCAGCGACACGGGAGAGCACAATATGTGCATATGAAAATATTTATTTATTTATACACTTTTTTGTACACCACAGTAATGAAATCAATATAATAAAAAAATATCAAAAACTAAAGTGTGCATAAAAGGCGGTCTTATCGCTAATTAGCGAGTTCTTCCAAACAACCTTTGGGTTAGGAAATATGGAAGACTATATAGGTTGAGTGATGTAAATATTGTGCCGTGCCTGCGACTGTTTTTTTATATTTAAGGTGCGTGTTAACAGACTTCTCCTAGGAACTCGCTATATCGTAGACCTTATCTATACCTTCGAGCTAAGATGAAGATGAAAAGTGTGTACACATTTATATATATATATATATATATATATATATATATATATATTGGTATATATATGTTTTTTTACACACTTTATAGCCTATCCAACTACTTACTACATACATTCCTTGTTACTTATTAATTTATATAAATAAGCGTCTAATATGTCGAGTATTAGACTTTTTCCATCTAGCTCATTCGCATTCGACAAGTTTGCCGAGTATAACGTAAGATAAGGAACTCCGTTTCAAAAACAAGTGTAATTTCACAAACTACGTCCACATCGTCCAAACAATTGTGTTCGGGGTCCCAAAAGGGTTGATGGTATTACTTTGTATATACATATATGTGGAATTTGTAAGATGAAGTATGCGTGAAATGATAATTTAAGAATAAAAGGAGATGTATGTTAGAATTTTAAGAATGGAATGGAATGAAAAAGATGAATAAAAGAAAAGAAGCACGTTGTATCATAATGACGACACGACGGACGCGTGAACATTGTATTTAACTGATTTTTAAAAGAATAAATAGTTATTTGTGTATAGAACGCTTTTATTAGTATCCCCGGATCCTACAAACATATTTTATATATCCTTATGTTAAAATGAAATACTTTAAGATCTTTTTTATCTAAAGCATTACCTTTTATAAAAAGGTACAGCATCTGATGAAAATCTGGGAGCTGTAGATTTATTGATTGTAAAAAAAGTATATATATATATATATATATATATATATATATATATATATATATATATATACTATTCTTCTGCACTGCACTTAAAAATAAATACAGTGATTAAAATACAATTTTTGTTTATATATCGTAATATTAAACTGAACTTTTGTTGAACTATGAAACTGAACTTGACTGTTGTTGAAAAGGCAAAAATTGGAGATAGAGATAAGAGATGCGTTGATACAAAGTGTATTACTTACTCTTCTATGTTATTTTACATAATTTAAAAATTAACATAATTTTATTAACTTAGTATTTTGGCAAAATTTTGATAATCCATATTAACCTATATCTAACTGTAGTATCGATTAAGTTTGTTTTAGGACGAAAACAATAGTTTACAGCCACTCGAGTGGATTGGAGTGGAAGTTAAAAAGTCAAACTGTTTAATGACAACTGGTTAAACTTACGAATTTTAGCTCACTTGATTCATTGCGGCGGTCACTACACTACATTCTGGTTAAATGCGTTTTTTTTAGTTTTCAGTAGTATATTTTTAATTATGATCATGTAATCTTTATTGAAAAAAAATTATAATCATAATTATTCTGAGTCAAATCTGTACATGAAATATTTTTTGGAAAATCTTATTGAATCAGTCATTATTATCGATACAGAGGCCGAATGTATAGTTTTTAGATTGTTTGTCTATGTGTCTGTCTGTGATCGCGTCACGAGAAAACCACTAGACAGATTTTCATGAAATTTGGTATGAGGGTAGCTGGTTATTCGAGTTAACACATAGGATACTTTTTACTGCGGGAAAATGTGTCATCTCATCGTCATATATAAAAGTTTACGAAGCAAAAAATTGATGTGATTTTTGCATAGACTTCTTTTATGATATAGATTTATGGGGAGTGCATGTTTTATTGCGTTATTTTATGAGAAATTTCGATAAGATATAAAATTGAAAAAAGTCACTTCGCTTGCAGATAATATTTTAATTTTTGCGCGTTTATAAGTATAGCACACTTTCATAGAAGTAATTTCCTACTCTCCCGGGCGAGGGACGTGCGCCGAATGTTGAGAAGGTTATTAATTTTAAAGTGTTCAACGTTTAGCGGGTTTGTATACGAGAATAAAAAATTAAGGTAAAATACTTGGAAACTTCTTGACACTAGATTTTTGGTTTTTATAATTGATAATCATGAGGAAATCAGTCAGCTGTTAAATTATCTCGTGTCTACGTGTCAAGGTCGGAGGTCATATGTCATATTTTTTTTCTAAGTATCTTATTTGAACAGTGTTAAAGCACTTTCTTTATTTAAATATAATGTTTAGTTTTAATTTTTTTGTGTTTTGAGATAATATATAGCGCTAGTAGTAAATTAAAACACGCTATCGTTTGGTTTATTTAAATTATATAGAAGGAGGTTTTTTCATATTTTTTAGTATAAAATTAAAGTGCTAATAATGACGTTCGAGGAATTGTATTCCAACGGAGGAAGGAAGGAAGTGTGAGGAATTTGTTGTTAAGTAGTTCATGGTCCTTCGAGCCGGATCATGGAGGCATTTTTGCGTTAACATGAAAAACTAAAGCTAAACATTATTTAAATAAAGAAATCATTTCAGCACACAGAAAGAGTTTTGTAATCATTATAAAAGTTAAAGAGCATAAAATACTCTTATAATTTGATCTTCAACAATATTTCATATCAAGCGTTCTTAAGAAAGAGTAAAAGATTGGGAATCGCTAAGCCGAATATATGGACAAGTTAACGCTTATTCATATAACGTTTCAATTAAAAGTTAGGCATTTTCTTAACTGTTTAAATATATTATCTGTAAAGTCTTTTTAAAATTTAATAGAAGCTTGATTTTTTAGAAAACCTATCGTTTTCATTGCATAGCTATTTTATACTGTCTGCTCTGTTCTGAAAAGCAAACATTGTTTTTAGAGGCTAGTATATGCATTATATAGGCTATTTTAGGGAAAAGTGGTTCATAATAACAACTGTATCATATATAAAGACTCTTTATTTCTTAATTTACACAGGGAGATTAAACTCATAATCAAATACATATCGCAATACACCATTACTGGTATTAAAACATTACAAGACTTTACATCACAATAGAAACAGACTATGAAATATTAATCGAGTGCTTCTTAATGTTATTAAAAGTGTAGTCTTAAAGGCATTGAACGCATAATATAGGTATGTATTGTGGTATTTATCTCAGTATTAACAAATACTATTGACGTTGTAGCTACGTCGTAGAGGGCTATATTGTATATTTGAAACCATCATGTACAGATTACTAACTATATATTATTTACTAATGAAATCATAGGGAGTCAGTTCCGTGTGATCGTTGTATGATGACGTTGTATCGATTTGAAACTTTGATACTTTGTATGCAGAATTTAGTTAATTATGTTTAGTTAAAATGATTTTTTATTACCTCAATGTGTGACGTTATCAATAAAATTAAACAACATAATATCAGCAAGGAACTTATTTTAGTGAATTTACCAAATTTTATTATTCTAGTGTAAAACCCTTAATAATGAAATAAGTATTCAGCTCTTTTAACATCCCATTCCTGGGATTATGCCTGCCTATATTACGAGGATCAGGCCATAGTCCACCACGCTGGCCAAGTGCGAATCTGCGGACTTTACATGTTTTCGAAAACTGGTTAGATTCTCTAAGACATGCAGGTTTCCTCATGATGTTTTTCTTCATCATAAGGCAAGTGGTAATCATTTTGAAAATTAATAGAAAATGAAAGTATCGGATGTGCACGACCCGGGATTTGAACTCACTTTTCTTATTTTTCCATATGAGCGAGTTAATGGACTATTTCTACCTAAGTAAGCAAAAATAAATGTAGTAATAAAAATGTGGAAAATAAAAAGGTGGAAAAATAAATGTGTTCTTCACAGTATTAGAGGACAAGCGATAACTTAGAAATACGAATTGTTTAAAGTAACAAGACAATAAGATATTGGCCAATTTATCAGATATTGAAACTCATTGCAAGTTTAAAGACAAAAATAGCAACATTTTATATAGAAAATATCACATCACCAATCTTTATTTGTACTCCAATACAGGAAAAAGTTTTGAACATCCACATGGTCAGAGAATTTATCCGTAGGATGACTGTCACCTATTCGATTCTTGTTCAGCGTAAATATTTAGATTAGCCTTACAAATATTCCGTGTTCTCTTAGTGCGTATTCATTAGTCTATAATCTAAACATACGTTATATAAACAGAAGGCTCGTTAAAGTAAAGTGCTCTTGTTACCAGCATCCCACTTGTCATTCTTACACTTTAGCTTAACTTTATTTTCCAATAAACTTGTATAATCCTCTCGTTAGTTCTTGTATCTAGGATTTATACAGATAAAAAGTCATTGTGAGCGTATATTTGCAGACAGATGCATGCTCCCTCCCCCCCCCCCCCCCCCCTCCCCAAACGTGTGTTCACCTTATCATGGTTGGTGTTGACTTAGTAGTGGTATGAGTACTAAATGCATTTGCCAACATTAAAAAAAAGGTAGACGCATACTATTTTTAACACGCAGGCCTTTTTTTTGGTAAAGCACCATCAGTCATTTTATACAAAATATTTATAAATAATATACACAAACCTTCTTCTTGCTCTTTCTGCTAGTGGAAATCGTATTAATATCCATTGCGTGGTTTAGAAAAAACTATGTATAGATTCTCTTTCATCTCACTAAGATTTGATCATGAGACTGATGATGTGATAACCACCAGTATAACAAGTGGTGATAACGGCAAAATGCATACAGTACGGTAGTCACTTCGAAAGAATTATTTCTTACAGTTTTTAAAATCTGAAGGCTTACTAGGCAAGTATAAGTACATTCTACATTTGTTGCTAATAAATATGTAGTACTATCGGATGATGTTTTTTATGTACTTAAAAATCGCTAACTTTGTGATTTTTACATCTAAAAACAAGAAATAATTCAAATTCATCGAATCTCATACAAAATTTGGCCCCACCTGAGACTCGAACCTAGAATTCCATCATCTGCAGCCTCTATAAAATTGAGACAGTAAATTAAGAGTAGAGGTAGACGCTTGTCTGGAAAAACTAAGTTTAAATGTCTAAGTGACATTATGCGTCGTGGCTCCGGTGGGAAGCAATGAGACTTTTAACACATAAATATGACTTATAATATATTTTTCAACGAAATATTCTTGTCACAACGTTTTCATATCTCTGGGACCAAAATTGTATTATCACGGTTCCTTACGTATACGTTGAGAGCTTAATAAAATCAAAAGCTTTCGTCGATATTTCGTCAATACTTTTACGTTATATTTAAAGAAGTACTAATATTCAACTTATTCTACCTTCTCAAACAGTATTGTGATCGTTGTAATAAAAGAATACACAGAAAACAAAATATTTGACGACACGTTTGACTCAGTTTGTAGTGACCCACCCTACTTGCTGTGCCAACGGCCGCTGGTTCGAGTCCTGCTGGGGGCATTCATTGTGATGAGCACAAATGTTTGTACTCCAGTCATGGATATTTATATTTATTTTATAATATGTTAAAATTATACATATATATGTAGTGTATTAACTATGTGGTATCCATAACACAAGCCTCGTAGCTTACCATGGAACTAGATGGTGCTGTGTGTTAATGTCCCTACATATTATATTATATTATTATGCCTTTAGTACCCAAGGGGTGCACAATAAAAGAATGTTTTGTTAATTGGCCGAGCGAGCAACCTTATAGGTCATATTTTACTACCGATCTGGACGAAACTATACAGGTTTTAAGACTTTAACAAATCTTTTGCTTCGGGGATTTTTGATTAGAGGGGTATTTCCTCCAAAAAGGGGCAAAAAGAGGGCTACTGGGTATGTCCGCGTTATGAGATCCGATTTCGGTGTTTCTTTTTTATTTAAAAGGTAATAACCTTATGTTGGTCTCATAAAAATTTGGTGATGATCTGATTATAATGCCCTCATATCCGGTGTAATAAACAGAATAGCTCCTCAAAATGCAGTATGTGCTTGCCAAGTCTACTGTTCGCAGAACTACTAATCTCTTAATAAATCTAAACGTTGACCCTTCGGTTAGTTTTGTACGAATATTATTTTGAGATACGAGTATACTAACTTACAGAGTAGAATGAATAAAATGAAGTCCATCGCTTAGTATTCATATTCTAAAGTTCATGAAGTTCTTAAGTGCATGAAAGGAGTGTAGAACTTTTAAAACCACGAGTAATCCGAAAACATCCGGAAATCTAAGAAACTATTATATTAAAAAAAATGTCTATTTCGAAAGTGTTGTTGCGTTTTAAATTACTTAAATCAAAAGTCTAGACCTTTTAATAAATATTTAATTGCACTATGTAGATTTATACATGACACAAGCTTCCAGAAAAATCAGTTAAGAATTAAGTTGAAACAAAAAATAATTTTACTTACACTTCTCTTTTTAACAAATGTTGCCAACCTAAAAAATCCTAACAAACTAACAATAAATACTATTATTATTATACTAAATACTATATTAAAATAAACTATGTATTACATTGTACTGTAACAGAAAGAATATAAGTCTTCTTCTTTTAATATAGAACGAATCGACTTAAACGTTATTAGTAGATCTGGAATAAAGAATAGAAGGATTCTGGCAAGATTATATTTTACGGAAATACCAAATGTTTACTTTTTTATTCTAATATACGATAATGATGCGAGAAAATCGACTGTAGGCTTGTATTTTTCTTATCCGATCTTGCAGTTTCCGACGTTCTATGTTTATTCACAACGGAGTTACGTTTGCTTAAGTAATAAATTTTCAAATAAACCGAAACAATAAAAATTAAGGGCTACATTCACCTAATTATTAGTTACGCTTTTACAAGTTTTTATTTAATTTGAAATGTTTGTTAGTTGGTCCGTTTCTATGAGTTAAATCTTGCAAAGTGAATGAATGAATGAAAAACTTGTGCTTATCCTACAAAGTCGAAATTTTACATGTTTTTTTTTTTAATAATTAAGCAAACGAAGCAGCTCCTCAACGGTTAACAATATAGATGTGAAATTTTATATATACATTAAATTATTTAAAATTTCTTAAATACGCTTTGTAAAATTCTAATTGTGTTTGAAGTATGCAAAACAAAATATGTACGGTATTTAAATCAATTTAAGAACGTTGGTGCACCAGCCACGAAGCTCTCGCTGTTTGAAATAGTTTTCAGCACGTGAATGCCATTAACAAAAATCCACGAACAATTAGTGGGTTTGAATCTGTAATTCAATTACAAGTCTGCAAGCAATTGTCACAAGATTTGTTTGTAAAGCGCTTTATTCCTTGTAATAGAAAAAAATATAACTGAAGTAAAATCATACTTTAGAATATTTAACTGTCTGTTTTTAATATCAAAATAACAGCTTTATACTAAATGCATTTAGAATTATATACGGTACTTATAAGAAAAACACAATTTTGAAAATTTTTGTTTGTCTATCTGTTCCGGCTAATCTCCAAAACGGCTGGACCAATTTTAACGGGACTTTCACTGGCAGATAGCTGATATTATAAGGAGTAACTAAAATTACTTTTATTTTAAATAAAGATATAGGATTTCGCTCAGAAAAATTAAAACGTACCTAAGGACGCATCCGAGCGAAGCGAAGGTAAGTCACTAGTATATAATATATGATGAATAGAATAGTTTAAAAAAATATTATTGATAACACTAAAGCTCGTAAATAGCAACTACACAAACTCGGTTGACAAACAGAGAAGAAAAAGGGACGCATCCGAGCGAAGCGAGGGTAAGTCGCTATTATAATAATATAATTTATAACAAAGAATCATTATAATAGCAATGTAAATTACATATTTTAAATTGCAAAACTATTGCAACCCTAATTAGATTTTTTTTAAGTTGTAAAGTATTTCGGTACCAATACTCTTTTCTTCCAAATTATTGCATAAGTTTGTGGGCAACGCAGTCTGTAATAACTATGCCATTTAGGCATCAAAGACCTTAAACTTTCTCGTGACCATATTTGCAAGTATTCAAATTGTTATGTGCTGAATTTGAAGAAAATTGTGATTAATAATACTTTATAAAAAAAGCAAAGTAAGGTCACAACAAAAAAATTGCTAATTCGTTTTAGGACAACGAGAAATATCGTTTATTAAAATAATTTGACCCAATAGCTACATATTATATTGAAAATGTTTAAAATATTGTAACTCGACATTTAAAAGAACAGCTGCTGAGATTCTCATCCGTTCAGTACATCTGCATTCTTAACCAGTGGTATGAAACCTCCTCTTCCTCCTTTTCCTCAATTCCTCACGAATTTCTTTGACTTAAGTTTATGCTTTGAAAGTGCTTGTAAAAGTTTAGTTGAAAAATGCTCATTTTAAGTCTAAACTCACAACTTGGTGCTATAAAAGCAAATAGTTAATTATTTGTAGCCATTCTTATAAGAGACATATTTTGTCTCCTACAAAGTTTCATCCTACTACGTATTAATGCTCTATATTTTCTAGATACATTGATATTTAAAGTGTAATATTACGATGAAAACAAAGAAACCAACTTGCGCCAATCTAACAAATAGTTATTTCCAAAAATGACAAGGCTAACTCGTTCCAAGTTTCCGTGTCATTGAAAAACAAGTATCCAAATTTTTTCGGATTTTTTCGCGGATTTATTTTGATTTTTGGTTCCCGACGTTTCGATTGCTTTACAGCAATCATGGTCACGGGAGAGACTAAGGTGTTAGATGTCTCAAAGGTATTATATAGTTGTTACAGACAGCCTACCCACAAATAACAAAATGAATTCAAAAAACTTGAAAATTGGCACCAAAGTACCTTACAATATTTGTTAATTTTAATTTTAAAACATTTTTATAATTTTAATTACTTTTATATTATATAATTTTATATTATTTATATAATTTTAGCTTTATTATTATAATTATTACAATTTTTTAGAAAATTTATTGATTAATAATCTATATTTAGTGTTGCCATTATTATATAAATAATATAAAATTATATAATATAAAAGTAATTAAAATTATAAAAATGTTTTAAAATTAAAATTAACAAATATTGTAAGGTACTTTGGTGCCAATTTTCAAGTTTTTTGAATTCATTTTGTTATTTGTGGGTAGGCTGTCTGTAACAACTATATAATACCTTTGAGACATCTAACACCTTAGTCTCTCCCGTGACCATGATTGCTGTAAAGCAATCGAAACGTCGGGAACCAAAAATCAAAATAAATCCGCGAAAAAATCCGAAAAGATACAATAGTTTTATTTAAATGTCAAACATTCGCGTAAATCTAAGAAAGTATTAAGTATCCAAATGTTTTTTCAACAAAAAAATATAATACAAACAATGTATAATATAAAATCGATATATAAGACTGAATTTGTGGATAGTTATTAAAGGAGCAACAGGTCCTTTGTGACAAATTTAGCAACAGTTCAAGGAATTTGATAGAGGAACGTGGGGCTCAAAGTTTGAGTCACGCTGATCCAAGGTATTAATTCATACAATATGCTAGTACATTGAACTAGCTCTAAGGTATTCACTTTATGTTATATGATGAAATTCATCATTAAGCGATATACTCTACGAATACGATTAGCTAAGATTTTATATTATAGTACACTAGCGATTCACCCTCGCTTCGCTCGGGTGCGTCCCTGGGTACGTTTTAATTTTTTTGAGCGAAACCCTAATTCTTTTTCTAAAATAAAAGTAGCTTAACTTACTCCTTACAACATCAGCTATATGCCAGTGAAAGCCCCATAAAAATCGGTTAAGCCGTTTCGGAGATTAGCCGGAATAAACATGCAGACAGACAGATAGAGAGATAGACAGCCAAAAATTTTAATAATTGTGTTTTTCTTACAAGTACCGTATATAATTCCATATATTATGAATTTAGTAAAAAGCTGTTATTTTGACATTACAAACAGACACTTCAATTTTATTTATCTGTATATAACGATTATGGTCCAAATTAAAACACTAGCCCGACACTAGTTATTTATTAAATGACATTTAATTTTTAAAATATAAAATTGACGATTCAAAAGTGCTTGTAAAAGTCTATTTGAATAAAGTATATTTTGATTTGATTTGAATGTTTATAACATTGTAAGGTGTTCTGGTGCTCTTTCTCTTTTCTTCCAAATTAATGTAAAAATTTTGTGGGTAAATGAATAAAAAAAGTTTGTAACAATTACAATTTTTAATCTTAGTCTCTCCCGTGACCATATGTGATTAGAAGCATGCGAAACGTCGGAAAACAAAAATCAAATGTTTTATTTAAAATTTTAAGTATTCGTGTAAGAATAAAAAACATTACAACTAAACTAAAAATAAAACAAGAAATATATATTTTTAATCGAGTAAAAAAGTCTTTCAGTTAAAGACAGTGTAATTTTTATATTTAAGCACAAAAATTGTACATTTCGTCTCAACGTTACCATCTGCCCGGGGTACAATTCCCATGTTCTGAAAGATGCTATTCAAGAAACTCAACGGCTAAAAATATTTTTAAATTAAGATAAAGTTAGGAGAAGGTTGTTGTAGTCCAGTTGGGCTAGGACTATAAAAAAGGTTGGATACAATACAAGTTACAGATTACAATATTTATTTAAAATATACTAAGTATAAGAAAATAAATATACTGAGTAGCAATTCGATAAGTAAACTATTTTATTAACACGGCTGTAATTTTTTTTATCGATTATGTTGTTCTTTTAATATGTGTTGCCTGATGGTTAAAAAATAAACCGATACACGAACTGAATGAATACATAATTTATTTCTACGTATATTCGTCACTTATTCGCTTTCAAACCTTTAAGCATCGTAAACCAAGAGAATGTAAATTTCAGTTCCATTTGCATGAATTTTCCAAATGTTGAACTGCCTCCAGTGAGCCATGAAACAAAAACCAGTGAAGGATGCAGAGTCGATTTGCAAACTCATTGACTTAGACTCATTATATTATTGTACTAGAAAAAAAATCTGTGACATTAGTGGCCCAGTGGTAGCATGCGTGCTTGAGAAACCAAGTGAAGCGGATTCAAATCCCGAATCTTACACGTCTGATATTTTCATATGTGGATCGTTTTCAACTTGATTACCACTTGTCTTATGTTGGTACTTACTTAAGCAAACATTATGTTGAAGGGAAGAACTTGACCAAATGTAGGACGTTTAAAAAAAGGCTGAATATAAAAAAAACTCCAAAAAAAATTTTTTTTCTTTTGATAGCTACGTGAAGTAAGCGTGTTGTAATATTATAAAAATAATAATTGTCTGTTTTAGAATTAAACTTGTCAAACATTCCCCAGTCTATTGTAACTGATGCTATTCGCGCTTCCAAACTTTTTTAATATTTACAACTACGAAATCACATAACACTTTCTTAGATTTACGCGATTATTTAATATCTATATTATATAATAAAATTCTGAGACGAATCTGTACATTAAATATTTTTTGTAAAATCTTATTGAAATATTCATTATTATCGATACAGAGGCTGAATCTATAGTTTTTTGAATTTTTGTCTATCTGTCATGTCTGGAACACATCACGAGAAAACCACTGGACAGATTTTAATGAAATTTGATATGATGATAGCTGGTTATATAGGTCAACACATAGGATACTTTTTAATGCAGTAAAATACCTCATCTCTGATAAATCTATACTAAAATTTGGAACGTAAGTACCACCCTCACTCCGCTCGCGTTCGTCACTACTCACTAGTTTTAAATAAAAATATATTTTCAGATTTTTTCGCGGATTTATTTTCATTTTTAGTTTCCGGCATTTCGAATGCTTTATTTAAAATCTACAAAAATATTTGCAGCTTATTTCAAAGCAATATATAAAAATAAAAAACTACTGTGGACTACTAAAACACAGTATGGAATAAGAAACCCAAGGTTTGGCTTCAAATTTGCCAGTATGGTAAATGTACATTTACCAGACTGACAAATTCATCATTTTTGTACAAAAAGAGCATTTAAAGAGCATTAGTATCTATTTAATACAATAATCTCCTTGTGTATAAAACGTTATCAAAATATGTAATATTGTACTATTTTTCGATTTCGGTGACGGCGGCAAATCCCACTTGGAATAGCCAACAGTGAAATATTACAGTGAAAAAGTGTTTGCACAGATAAGTTTCTATTCCCTTGCAACCTCACATTCACAACTTGAGATGACGGGTGAAAGATTAAATACAGGACCGACAGCTTAACATTTTCTCTGAGGCACGGGGTAGTAAACACTGCCAACGTCTCAACTCCTGGCTGTTTTGCTTAAAAATTTTTGAAGTTATAATTCTTTTGGCACGTTTAGAAAAAAATATGAGAGAAAAATTTTTCGATGCGCGCGCACAACGACAGCCAAAAAGCGACATGATGAATTTAGCTGAAAGCACCATGATGAAGTTAGCTGCATTCCTAGTGGCCTAGTGACATACGGGATGAAATCTTTAGCTATTTTTGTTCTGTTACGCCAAAGAAGTATAACTTCTTACGTGCGTATATAAGTATACACACACGTTTTCTTTTTGGCTCACCTCGACCTTGAGGTCCAGGACTCAAGATTACTTGGATGTAGCTTCACATGCTAGGCCTAGTGGCTACCAATCATGCACTCAATAAAATGTGGCAATGTTTGGCATACTGTATATTTCGCTCGTTGTTAGTGAATGACCATTTTATATTTATAAAGGTAAGTAAGGATTTTTCTGCAGATAGATCTATTATATTGTCTACAAATTAGATTTAGAAAAAAAATATTTATCATTGCATAAAACTTAATCATTTGTCGACAGCAAATTATCTATGTGCTACAGGTTGGAACACTTGTAGTCTCGAAAGCTTCATAATACCAGAAGAAAAGCTCTAATAAAAGTTCAATAATCAACAAAAACTTTTAGCTATCAAAAAGAAAGAATACTCTTAAGAGGTACCTTATTATGGGCGTTGTATAAATAAAAAGTTGAAACTTAAAAATCTGAGACAAGGCGATGCGGAAAACAATGAACGCTTGCGGCTTCTTTTTGACAAAACAAATCATTTAACTTTTTGAATTTAAATTCGCCTTAAGTTTTTGGTTTAACAAATTGAGAATCGAACTTTTTAATTAAAAAACAATACAAAATTAGCAGTTTTCAGAACCACGAAGGGATTAAACACCAACACTTTGTCTTTTTTACACAATAAAAGTGTTCACAGTGAATAATTTACACTCGATTATAAATACTTAACTTGTCTACTTGTTCTTGTTGCGTCAGTTTATTGCGTTACGTCGTTTTCTTCCTTATGTTTGGTAATATGCAGTTAATCGACTAGTTATCTATACAACTTTTATATAAAAAGAAAAAAAAAGGTTTTTTGTATATGAACTAAGAATCTGCTGAACCGATTTAGATGGTATGAAGATATTTTGAAACCCTAGCAAGGACATAGATTAGTTCTTATCCCGGGAATCATTCTGTAAGGGGGTGAAAAGGGGGGTGAAAGTTTGTGTGGGGAATCAATGATTACTCAAGTAAGGGATTTAAATACCAATAATTAAAAGTCTATCTTTTTTTTTACTATCCGTCAAAGCATACCTAGGGACGAACTCGAGCGAAGCAAGGGTGAGTCGCTAATATTTCTTATACTTAATCTCATAGATATTAAAAAGCACATACTATGTGCAAACACACAAAACAGTATATATTCCGGTGTCGAGAAAATCTAACAAGACCAAAAAGATCAGGAACAACCGACTTTACGTCCCCTCTGTAACACGAAAGCTCTCAATACAAAATTCTAAAATAATAATTCTCCTCACTCTAGACTCGAACTAAGTACCTCATGATCTGTAGCCATCGACGCAATCACTTCTCCGTACAGTATACAGATCCTGGTATTCAAATACTGTAGACTATCTAGATTTTCTAGCTTACATTTTTATAATAAAAATTGTTGGAAAAGATTTCCTAGAAAGCGTTTCTTGTATGTCATTTAAATCTTAGTATGAATATTTTCTAGATGATAGAGTATCTTTATACGATACAAGTGACTTACCCTCACTTTGCTCGGGTACGTTCCTAGGTATGTGCACATAGCGTTGCTATAGTTTAATAGGGAGATCTTTTTAAGAGGGATAAATCTGTAATATATTATTTTCATATGAATTTATTAGTCTACGAAGCGCACGCCGAATCTATAGTTCTTAGAATTTTTGTCAGTCTGTCTGTTACCGCATCGCGGAAAAACCACTGGAGGGATTTTGATGAAATTTGGTATGATGGTAGGTGGTTGGTTATCCGGGTCAACACATAGGATACTTTTTACTGCGGAAAAATATCTCATCTCTGAAAAATCTATACTAAACTTTAAAAACGTAAATAGGGACGAACCCAAGCGGAGCGAGGGTGAGTCGCTAGTATTAATATAAAAATAATATTTTGAAATTTGTAAGAAGAAAAAAGTTAAAATATTATTTCAACATTTTATATTATCATAAAAGAATAATTTTTATTTGACAAAGACGTCTTATCTCGATCAAATTAGATTTGTGAAAGAAAATAATTCAAATATCAATGTATCAAGCGCTCTATACCGTAAGTACATAAGGAATTCATGATTTATAAATATTACTGCAATGTAAATATAGCATATTACTATCTTTTTTACATAAAATAATCTATACTTAATATTATAAAGCTGAAGAGTTTGTTTGTTTGTTTGTTTGGTTGAACGCGCTAATCTCAGGAACTACTAATCCGATTTGAAAACTTCTTTTTGCATTAGATAGCCCGTTAACTGAGGAAGGCTATAGGCTATATATCATCCCGGAAAATGTACGGTTCCCGTGGGATAGATTTGTTTTTATCTAGGGACGAATCCGAAGCGAAGCGAGGGTGAGTCGCTAGTTTTTACATAAAACAATTATATATTATGAGTTCAAAGATTTACATATTAAAATTATTTGCGAAAATTCTGAAATAGAAGCCAAATAATTAATATAGGTTTGAGATTTTTTTCCAAGAATGGCTGTGATTTTAATGAGGATAATTAAGCTATCCTGTTAACGTTATTAGATTTTACCACTACAAGCAGGACTTTTTTTTAATTTTTAATTAAAAGTATTATTTTCTTTAAAACATAGCAAATATATAACACCACAGATCATATATACAGTAATAACACGAAGGCAAAACCAGGTGGATGTATATGTATTCAGTCCTTTTTTAACGTCCCATTGCTGGACATAGGTTTCTCAATATAAGGAATAAGAAAGAACAGGTCATAGTCCACCACGCTGGCCTGACGCTGGCCACTTAATACAAACATTCCCCGCCACCTTCCTCATATCCAGTCAGTCAGTCCTACACTACCCAGTCTTGCCTTAATGCGATATTTACTCTAGCATTTGACAGTGCGTCTGCAGACATGACATACTTTGAAGTATACTAAAGTTATATAAAGCCTCAATCAGGTTAAAGCTAGTATAAAATAATAAATAAATAAATAAATAAATGTTGGGACATTAACACACAGCATCATCTAGTTCTATCATAAGCTATGAGGCCTGTGTTATGGATACCAAATAGTTGATACACTACACATATATAACTTTAAATACATACATATTATAAATACAAACACCCATGACTGGAGTACAAACATTCGTGTTCATCACACAAATGAATGCCCCCGGCGGGACTCGAACCCGCGACCGCTGGCACAGCAAGTAGGGTCACTACAAACTGAGCCAAATGTGTTGTCATCAAAAGTTTTTTTTTTTAGGCGTGCATGTCGAGTTATTTTCACACAATAATCCAACCCTTGTTTAATTCATTCAATACAATTTCATGAAATAGTAAAACATGGTAAAGTACTTACGCTTCAGAAATGAGAGCGCGTAGCTTGCAAAACACTACCCCAAGGCTGTAAGGATACTGATGCCAGTACACTGATAGATCGTTTGGAAGACCTGAAAATAAAAACATACATTAATCTTATACATCCAAATAATAAAATTGTATAAGGATAAAAAGTGTAGTGATTATTCAAAATACTAAAATATTTTTCTTAAACTAATGCAGATGTGTGGGATGCTGTAGAAGATATCCGTCTCACTGGTCTAGTGTCTAGAATATATTCGCCTCTAGATCTTGAGATCCTAGATTCGATTCCCGATTGAGCAAATTCTAGTGCCTACCATTCGGTGGAGCCGGGAGATCTTATAAGTAATTATAAAATTCTAACAAAAACATAACTTGTACAAAAATGTAAGTCTCGCAACACAGTTCTTCTACCGCAAAAACTTGTGAAATCTAATGTAAAACCAAGTTGGTTAATTTAATCAGTTCCTATTTATGGAATTATATCCAACAACTTTGTCATACATTGCTTTCTAATTAGTTCACTACACCATTTTATAGTGTACTAGCGACTCACCGTCGTCTTAACGTTTAGTATAGATTTCTCAGAGATGAGATATTTTCCCACAATAAAAAGTATCCTATATGTTGACCTGGATAACCAGCTATCATCATACCTTTCAAAATCTGTCCAGTGGTTTTCTCATGATGCATTCTCAGACAAACAGGCAGACAAAAATTCTAAAAACTATAGATTCGGCCTCTGTATCGATAATAATGACTATTTCAATAAGATTTTCCAAAAAAAATATTTAATGTACAGATTCGACTCAGAATTTTGATGTAACAGTAATAGAAGAGTATACATATAACATTTTATAGTGGCCATATTTTTATTTGATATGGTTTTCTGAAGATAGTCGAAGGCTTCGAGGGCAACATAGGTATGTTCCTGTTTACCTAGAGTCAAAAACAACCGAAGCGAGATTAATATAACGCTTTATATAAATCTCGCTTCAGTTGATTTCAAGCTGCTTCTACGGAATCTAATTTCCGGGTCAATAAGTTACAAGGTTGACTGCTTAAATATATGGTCCGTAGAATCAAAACATCAAGTCTAAAAATATTTTTTCTACGAACACTCAAAACTATCGTTTTTCGCACCTATTTCAAATAAATAGATAGCCAATTAAACTGACTATCTAATGTAAAAATAATTTTTCAGATCTTATTAGTAGTTCCTGAGATTAGCGCGTTCAACGAAATAAACAAACAAAAAAACTCTTCAGCTTTTTAATATTAGTATAAATTAAAAAACAGTAACAGTGTTCCGCTCAAAAAGATTAAAATGTGCCTAAGGACGCACTCGAGCGAAGCGAGGGTAAATTCTTAGTTTTAACTATATTTTAAATCCAAACAACGATATGTATATACATATGTACATACTCAATACAATATTCTATTAGCCATACAATTTCATTTCTATAGATCAAAATTTTCATTTCAAATAAACTCAATTGGTTTCACAAACACTCTTAATTTACTTTTCTTTAGATCTAAGGTGCTGCCGATGAGATCGCTACGTTCAATAAACACGAAATGTGGCATTCAAGAGAATTAACGACTTCAACAATCTTAAATTACGATCTTTGTAGCGCAATGGTAGCCGTCAGACCCTACTTACTGAGTCCCATCTGATCGTCTATTCGATTTCTATAGAAATTGGCTATAAAAACATCTTTGAAAACAATTTGTATGCCAAGTCGGTATTACTTTTGATGAGCGTTGTTATATTGTTAGTTGTTATTTTCTTAGTAATATAGTTCAGGCAATTAAGCAAAAGTTAGGAGTCAACCTCGGAATGAGAGATAATAAGCTATAAACTGGTTCGTATACAGCTTCAATTTGGTGTTCTAACAGTTGTCTCAGAAGTCTCATAAAGTCCCGTGTCTGCGCCGTAAGTTATTCAAGGTCAAAGGTTACAAAAATCAGTTTTTGCAACATACATTTATTATAAAAATGCCAACCGTTTTTGAGATAGAGAACAGAGAGCCCGCAGCGCTCAGCCATTCTCACTGCAATGCTAGGTCAACCGTGAATCTTAGTGAATAAAGTGTATACGAGTTTACAGCTTATTATCTCTCATTCCGAGGTGAAACCCCTAATATGACTGGACTAAATAGTTTATTTAAAACTAAGCCGCACCATGTTATTTCTCTTAGATATTGTGAGCAATTTTTATCATCATCGGGCGTGCATACACACCTGTTATGGTATCGAGTGTTCGATACCTTGATAATACGAATTCGAAATATATTCATATTGCTTCGTTGCTTAATCTACTTCGCCCAACTGGCACGTTTGAAAATCATTAACAAGAAAATCAAATGTAATGGGATTTCTTTTAAATACACATTATTTCCAAAACCAACATATTATGACATCGAGTCACGCTGGGGGCATTGATTTTTGTGATGAGCACGAATGTTTGTACTCCAGTCATGGCTGTTTATATTTATAATATGTATGTATTTGAAGTTATATATGTGTAGTGTATCAATTATCTGGTATCCATAACACAAGCCTCGTAGCTTACCATGGAACTAGATGGTGCTGTGTGTTAATGTCCCAACATATTTATTTATTTTATATTTATGACAACACATAATCCTTTGAAGAGGCATACATGCAGACACTAGAACACTCGAATTAGTAACAGAAGTATGAGTATATCTCGATCATTCAGGTACGGAATGTTATAAAAAATAAACGTTATCGAGAAATATTAATAGTAGTGCGTGTTGCGTCTGAATTTCAATTCATAGTAGGGCGACAATGTCGTGTCAGCGCATTTAGATTAGATTTAAATACCATTTTCAACCCTTTTCAACATTTTCTTTAATCTTTGTACAAAAAGCAAATAATTTTATTTAAAAAGCGGACCGCAAACATGGAAATTTTTAACATAAATGCAGTAACAGCATGCATGTTACATTTTAAATATGTAAACGAAAATATAATGAAAGGAAAGGATTTTCCTTAATTATTTAAATAGTTTATTAAATAATAGCGGCTTACCCTCGCTTCACTCGAGTTTATTTCTAGAAAAACAAAAGACAAATCTATCCCACGTGAACCGTATTTTTCGGAACTAAAAGTAGCTTATGTGCTAATCTAGACTAATCTTTCTCTGTGCCAAATTCCATCAAGATTCCGTCCGTTCATTCCGTTGTTGTTGTTGTCGTTGTATCGTTGATTCCGTTCAGCCGTTCTGACGTGATTGAGTGACAAACATCCATCCAAGCGTCTAAACTTTCATATTTTTATAATATTAGTAAGAATATAACCTTATGCTGAGGACTTGGGTTCGGATGTGACATAACCCACGATATGATACTCGTAAGATTGTATTTTCTCATGTTAACACCAACAAGCAGTCTATAATATAAAGTCGTTTACGAAGTCGTCTACAGGCAAACATTGGCCGGCAACGCATTTGCAAGCCTTGTGGTTTTGCAGATGTCCATGGGCGGCGGTGATCACCTTTCATCAGTTGAGCCTCCTGCTCGTTTGCCCCCTTAGTCACATAAAAAAAAAATTGTGCATACGATACACAACATAAAGCACGATTTTTATGCTATATATCTATAATATATTCCACTAGTCTTGAGGTAAAATGTAAACAAACCGTATATGATACTTTTATAGATTTACGCGAATATTTGATATTTTAAATAAAACTATCTTTTCGGAATTTTTCACGGATTTATTTTGATTTTTGGTTTGGCCGTTTCGAATGCTTTACAGCAATCATGGTCACGGGAGAGACTAAGGTGTTAGATGTCTCAAAGGTATTATATAGTTGTTACAGACAGTCTATCCACATCATAACAAAATGAATTCACAAAAAAAAAAAAGGTAACCAAAAATCAAAATAAATCTGCGAAAAAAAAACCGAAAATAGAGTTATATTTAAAAACCGTATATGGTTCTTTCAGATATCACATTCGTTAATAACAATATTGATTACTTGTACTCGCCGTTCCGACTCGATTCGTTTTTGTTTATAAACATTATTTTCATATACACGCAACGATTTGACGAGCGCATACCCGTAAAGCTATTTAATTTGAAAATATTAAGATTTAAAACAGAAGACTTTTTTAAATCAAGATAAAATATTGCCTATATCCGTCTGTATACTATAACTTTCTATTAGTGAAAGAATTGTTGGAATCGGTTCACAAGTTCCAGAGATTACCCCCTATATACAGACAAAGTTTACATCTTTATTAGATTAGTATAGAAGTATAGATAAATAGATTTGAAAATTACTATTTGTACATGAATACACCTATGTACATTATTTTCAAGCCCATTGTTGAAACAGTTTAGCTGGTAGCCTTGCACTGAGATGAACTATGAACTATCTCCTGATGATAAATAAAACTACCAAACTAATGTACTGCTGGCAAGATAGGCTTTTATAGAACTTCGATAAGAAGGGCAAAGGCCTTGGAAGAAAATGCTATAAACTTTTACAATTTCTTAAATACCTTTAGAGTAAACCAAACCATAGCGCGATTCAGAATACACTTAGCGCCATCTAGTATACAAAAACGTAATTTAAATCTTATTATATAAAAGGCAAAAGTGATTGACCGATGTATCAACGCACAGGCCAAACCCTTAAGGCTAGCAAATTGAAATTTTGCATTTTGTATTCCTCATATAACGAAGGCATCCACTAAGGAAGGATTTTTCAAAATTCAACCCCCAAGGGGGTGAAATAGGGGATAAAAGTTTGTATAAAACTTTTTATTCCTTGAACATATTTGCATGAAATTTCGTATGAATTGAGTACGGCAAAAATAATAAGTTACGTAATTCAGCGTTTTCTAAAATTCAACCCCTAAGAGGGTGAAATGGGGGATAAAAGTTTGTATGAAACTTTTTATTCCTTGGACATATTTGCATGAAATTTCGTATTTTTCGTAGTCGATCGCGAGCGAAGCCGCGGGTTCTACTAGTATGTCATATAAATGCGAACTTGAATGGCTTGAAGTTTGGTTTCTCTACTTAGTACTTGGGTTGTATTATTCATGAATTAAGGAAATTTTCATTAAGAAAAATAATATAGACTGACAGACTGGTTTTTTTTTGCATTTAACTATGAGTATATCAATACAAAACTTTGTTTATAAAACAGCTAATAAAAGTGTAATGAACACCAAAGTTGGAACACATTTTAATACTACCAAATTAAATAGTGCAGTTAACTTAAATGTTTTTTGCTGAACTGTGAATTTTTCATCAGTCAGGTTATAGCCATTTCAGTTCAACTCGTAGTTAATCGAGAGATTAAGTAGCTAACATGAGCGTGCCAACTTTCCAGTAATTTAATTAATTCTTCATATTCTTTTTAAAAATTATATGTTTTACGTCTTGCATTTTTTGTTCCATTGTTTTTATTATTGTTTTAATAAACCAAACATGAGTATTTAGAAATAACTAGTAGTAGATATTCGACCATAATTATTATTAAAAATTTGACGAAAACATATATGAATAAAATTTACTTATCTGCTTAAAAAAACTAACTTTCCCTAATATTTTTATTGATAACTAAACAAAAAAAATAGTTGACAAACAGAGGAGAAAAAGGTACTGAACTGTTATGCCTTTGTCTATTTATATATACAGATGTTAGATAAAAACTATTTTGACGACGACGTTAGGCTCAGTGTGTAGTGACCCTACTTGTTGTGCCAGCGGTCCCGGGTTCGAGTTCCGCTGAGGGCGTTCATTTGTGTGATTAGCACGAATATCTGTACTCCAGTCATGGGTGTTTATATTGATAATATGTATGTATTTAAAGTTGTATATGTGTAGTGTATCCACTATCTGGTATCCATAACACAAACCTCGTAGCTTACCATGGAACTAGATGGTGCTGTGTGCTAATGTCCCAACATATTTATTTATTTATTTAATACTTTTCTGTCAATTACTGAGTTCTTTATATGCACTATATCATATGGAAATAAAATAATCAATATTGAATAAAATTCTATATTATAACAATGATTTATTAAAATTACTGAATGAATAATAAGTATATTATTTAAAAGAAATGCTATTTCGAAAATAATTTAAAATAATAGTTATTTTCATTTTTCAATAACGAATAATCTTGGAACATTAATGGATATCACGATTTTCATCGCGCAGGCTGAAATCGTATGCATTCGCACGACTTTGTGACGATTATTCCTATATGGCGTATGAAGAAAATACACGTGGTGGGCATAGCCAGCGCTGGATTTACCAAGTCTGAAAATTTGCCCCCCTGGGCACTCAGGGCTAGTGCCCAGGGCGGAAAATTTTCAGAGGGTGAAAAAAATATCTTAATGTTATCGAAAATTCTTTTTGTATTTTCCAAAAAATGAATAATAAAAAACATATAGTACAGTTTTCGAAAAATTAAAACATTTATAAATCATTTTTTTTTTCATTTTTCAAAAAATTATTAATTAAAAGAAATTAAACTTTATCCATTTTATGTAAAATTTTGATAATGGGGCGGCATTTTTTACAGTGCCCAGGGCGACGCTAAGGTTGAATCCGGCACTGGGCATAGCCCACTTTCGCAATCCTGCCCGCAGGCTCCTTCTCTTAAGTATTTTATTGTGTATATTACGCCTACCTCTTTGTGTCATTAAATACTGGTAATGTATTTCAACAACATTGTTTGAAGCCTTGAGGCACATATAAGTAGCTAACAAACTCATGTAAGTGAAAACTTACTTCGGTTTTTGTGATACCAATTAGAATAAAGATGAGAGGGAATTAATACAAAAATGTTGTTTTTTTTTTCTCTCAATAAGACAAAACAAGTTTTCCAAAGTTTAATATTAGTTATCGCAGTTATCATGTAGTTATAACCTGATTACACCATAAAGCAAAATTCAGTTTTTTTAGAACGAAAAGAGCAAACGAGCGGGCGCTGTAGCTGATGGTAACGGTTATCGTCGCTCTTTGCACACACTCATGTCACATGTATTATATATCCATTTGAAGAGCCTTATATTATAGATAGAATTTGCATAACATTTGTATAAGCTAAATCTTCCATATTTTATATAATTTATTAGTTAAATATTATTATCTGATGTCTTAACTATATCTGTTGAATGTTACGCCGGCTCTTCTCCGAGGAAGTCTTCAGTGCAGGTGGTGGCTTCCTTCCGGACCTACATATTAACATTTAATGTAACCTAAAAAATGTAAACATTGGCGAATTATAGTGCACGTAAAAGTCTATACGAATAAAGAATATTTTGATTTGATTAGATTTAAACTATAGAATAATTTTCTGTCTCGGTAACTTAAAGAAGAACAAACTAACTAACGTATTTTCATATTTATAATAGGGAGTAAGGGTAGCAAGGATTATATAACATTATATAGTAGATATCATTGCTAACAAAGTTCAATGAAGTTGCAACCTCATTGCGGGCAAGACAACCATCCATCCATTAGAAATAAACATATTTACAGCAGATTTAACAAGCTTTCGAGAGCGTTTATCGCTGGAGCTTATAATAAGTATCTCGAAGCAGTTTTTTTTTATATGGTTAAAGAAACGCCTTAAGCAAAATGAGGAAGACGAGTGATTTTTAAGGACGATTGGCATCAAAATTCATGAAACAAAAAGAATAAAACTTTTCCCGCGCTTTTTCACTTAAGATGTCATTTTAAAAAACTTAAATAAATAATGTTATCTGAATGAACAACAAAAAATGTAATAGGATTTTTTAACAATTATACTTATAACATTTTTCTCATTTAACCAACTCGTTAATTACTTGAATTATTATTTTAGAATAAACATAAAGCTAAATATTTTAGTGAATTTTGCAAGTATAATTCAAATCAAAATAAATAAATATGTATAATCAAAACAAAATGACATTCGTCACGCTGACAACAGGTCCCTTTTTTACAAATTCGCAATAATCTAAGTCCAGATTGCGACCCCGTCCCAGATTGTATTCTCTGAGAATGGCACCGGCATTCATTGGAAACTAAATTAACCTCCATCTAAAAAAGTTTATTACTTTAATTCGCATATCATATAAGAATTTTTACACAATTCTTCAAAAATCTTTTTGTGTAATATAAAATTGATTTGTTTACTAGCGACTCGCCCTCGCTTCGCTTCGGGCTTGTCCCTAGACAAAAACGATTCTATCCCACGGGAACCGTACATTTTTCCGGGATAATATATAGCCTATAGCCTTCCTCAGTTAACGGGCTATGTAATGCAAAAAGAATTTTTCAAATAGGATTAATAGTTCCTGAGATTAGCGAGTTCAACCAAACAAACAAACAAACTCTTCAGCTTTATAATATTAGTATAGATTAGACCACCAAGAAAGTACAAATTAAACACATTATAACATACACAGAAAACAGAACAGATAGAGAGAACCTTAATTATAGGTGAAAATGACAATCAAAAAATAGTACAGTGCCACAAGGATCAATTGGCACGTGGCGGAAATCAGAACTAACACTGACATCTTGTAAAGCGTCACTTTTGAGAGAAGTTGGAGTTGATTTTTGTTGTGGATATTTTGTGCTTTTATTTCAATAAAAATATCTCAAAACATGAAGTGGTGCTAGACAGGTTAGGAGGTCTTTTTTTTACAAAAGAAAAACCCTAATTTCACACCCACGCCCTCATGCCTATGTCACCTAAGTGCCAAATGATCCTTGTAGCACTGTATATGTAAAAACAAAACAACATTTAGAATATTATTTATACCTTAAATATTCACGATGTTACAGCTTACAAATAAAAATTAGTTTATAAAAATAATAACAGCTAAATATATTATTAACAAATTATGAAAAATCTAAATTAAGCGTTACGCCTTTGGATGACTTTAAAATCATCTCTCTCCTTTCTACCTTGAGCTCGAGAGTAGGATCAGAAATATTTTTGGGTCTGTTTTTAGAGTTTGTTTAGGTACTTTGACCCAATTGATTGAACAGCTTTGAGGAACCCATCGATAAAAGTAGCCACATCGCTGTCGCAAACAAAGCGGATTTTTGGATTTACGAGGTTTTGGATTTGGTGTGGCACTGGTAGGAACGTGGACTTCGTGAGTTAGAGTCAGTTGGAGTCGTTCCAGCTTTACATAGTCACCATGCTGTACATGCCATCACAAGAGACTTGTGGACGTAAAACCCGACACCAGCATGGGACTGCTGGTCACTCGGAAATAGAACAGGTTACCAGATTTGAGCGCCATCGAGTTGTCCCCCTCTCTTCGAACTTCCAATAACCCTACAATGTCCCATCGTAACCTTCTCAATTCTTCCTCATTTATTCATTCAGCTATCCTGTACAGTGCTGTCTGTATTTACAGTGTGTATAAACACAGACGGCACGGTACGCAATATAAAATAATATGTATGAAAATATTGTACAATCTTAATTATACTGTTTTACTTTCACGAATTTAATAAAACTAAATGATTCATAGTTATTTCCCTGCACAAGTCTCAGTGTTGGTGTCATACAATAAATTGAAGCTATTCTTCTGATCTTTAATATGACATATGTCTCAACTTGATACACTCTGGGGACGGATCCCATACAAAGTTGCCCATTCTCCTTTTATTTTATTTACTTCTAGCGACTTACGCTCGTTTCACTTGGATGCGTTCCTCGGTATGTTTTCAATAGATAAATATAGTTATCGTAGATGTACCTTAGGAAATAAACATATATTATGCTCTTGTGGACTTATTTGTAGATATTTTAAAGACCTAAAATTTTCTAGTACATTGTTTTGATGATGATGATTATAACTCCTATGGTTTAGCCAACACTAGACATGCAAGCGCACGAAAGCAGTTATTTCTGATAAAACACCATTATAGTTCAGCCATCTTGTACAAAATATTTAAAGATTATATACACAAGTCTTTTTCATTTATCGCTCATACTATTAGTGAACACAGTATTCGTTGCATGAAATATAATTTTTTTATACTTTTGTATAGTTTAAGCCAAATCGCTATCCTATACTTTGTCTATTCCTAAATTCTTGGCTTTTTCACAAATATACATATTGTATTGTATATTTAGTATCTTAAATATCTTTTTTAACTAAGAATTATGTATTTTTAGGTGTATTATTCAAACTTACATATTTAATTATTCTTAACCAATCGCGCGTCACTCATTATAACGTGATGTACCTATGATATCAGAAACTCAGTCGGAAAAGAAATCATCAAACATTCATTCATCGTAATCGGGTGAATAGTTCACTCAAGCATATAGTATAAAGAAAATATAAATAAATAAATAAATAAATATGTTGGGACATTACCATCTAGTTCACCATCTCACACAGCACCATCTAGTTCCATGGTAAGCTACGAAGCTTGTGTTGTGGATACCAGATAGTTGATACACTACACATAGATAACTTTAAATACATTTACATTATAAATATAAACACCCATGACTGGAGTACAAATTTTCATGCTCATCACACAAATGGATGCCCCCAGTGGGACTCGAACCTGCGACCGCTGGCACAGCAAATAGGGTCACTATAAACTGAGTCAGTCGTGTCGTCAAAATATATGTATAATTTTTTATATATAGATATATTATATGACGAGACTAAGTCAGACGACGTGCGGGGATTCTAAATAAACGTTCCATATGTGAAAGTACAGTCCAATTAAGTTTCCTTAGAGTGTGTCAAAGAAATAGACATACATACATACTCAAACTCATAACCAGTTAAAAATCAAAACAGTTCTGCGCAATACCCTCACTTTTAATACTATAAGCTCCTTTAAAACTTAATTGGTCTTTTAACTGTTGATCTCGTCTTAGCTTACGAGTTAAGAGATTCTTTCTATACATCTTTTGAAAGTAAACTTCCAAGATACAATGAAATATAAATTCTCACAAGATTAAGTTTTGAAACATACATTATAGTTCAAAAGCTTTTAATTTAAAATACTTCAAAAGTTTATATAATAATAACTACTCACACTCACTTCGCTTCTGGTTCGTTCCTAGTCAAAAGCAAATTTATCCCACGGGAACCGTACGTTTTTCAGGGATAAAAAGTAACCTATATGCTAAGGCAGTGGTAGCTCAGTGGTAACGCGCTCGCTTGGGAAACCGAGTGAAGCGAGTTTAAATCCCGAGTCTCGCACCTCTGATATTTTCATGTGCGAATCATTTCTAACATGATTACCACTTGCCTTATGGTGAAGGAAAACATCGTGAGGAAACCTGCATGTCTGAGAAAACCTAGCAAATTTTCGAAAGACAAGTGAAGTTCGCCAATCCGCACTTGGCCAGCGTGGTGGACTATGGCCTGATTCCCCTCGTATTGAAGGAAGGCCCGTGCCCAGCAGTGGGACGTTAAAAAGGACTGAATACATCATGTGCTATTCCAAGCTATAATCTATCACTGTGTCAAATTTAATCCAGATCCGTTCAGTGGTTCTGCCGTGACAGAGTAACATCCATTTATCCATCCTCACAAACTTTCACATTTATAGTATAAGTATGGATTTCAAAAAGTTGGATTTGCTATACGGATCTACACAGAACTTTAGAATATAAAACCCCAAAAATTTAAAAATCCACACTAAAATTAAGTTCATAATATATTTATGCAAATCTTTTTTTCGTATTTAATTTAAATAAATACCAATTGTTTTAAAAAATTCTCATTGCCGCGGTTTTTCAAAGTAAAAAAACTAATGAAAGGTTATTACAATTCTAAAGTCGAATTCCTTATTCGTATTATTTTCTTATAATCAACCCTTCTCTGTCGCCACATCAAAATAACTTAAACACGCTTTTAGGAAATACATTCACATAACAGAAACATTGTTTACCTATTATAATAAATAATCTCTTCAATTTTTGAAGTTAAACTTCTTTACGCACGCTTGACTTGGGGGGGAGGGGGGGGAGGTAAGCTGGTGAATGCGTTACGAAAAAAATATACGTACGTTTGTTGCCATGGTAACCGTTGTTATTGTCTGACAAATTATATATAATATTATATTCTTTCCTTAAATGATATTCTATAAATATATGATTGTAATATGCGTTATTTTTAGTATCTCACCTATCCTAATTATTTAAAACATAAATTGAATTTCATAAAGAGTACCGATAACCTACAGAAGTTTTACTTCTTGCGCGTGTACTCATTCATACACGCACTCTTTAGCATTTTTTTGTTATAGATACATATTCTCTGTATTAAAAAAATGAAGAGTTTATTTGTTTGTTTGTTTGAACGCACTTATCTCCGGATATATTGGTCCGATTTGATTTTTTAGCCTATTTACTAAGGTAGGCTATATTACACAAACCTATAACCTACGAGATCGGAGTAATTCTACAAAATTAAGCGACGGAGGCAAAACCGTGAGAAAAAGCTAGGAAAAATATATTTATATAGCTTCAAGCACCACACCTTCGCGTATCTAAATGATATTTCAATCAACATGACACAACATCTTAATATAACATCGCATTATATGGCTCCGCGGGAGCTCGTAATCATATAAAATGGCGTCGCATTGAGAAAGTGAATTAAGAATGTATGTAGTTTCACTTTGACGTTTAAAGTTTATGTTAGTTAGGACAGGCCTTTACCTGTTATTTTCTTATTTTAATAACATGAGTCACTTTGTGTCCTCAGTTCGATTTTTGGTTGGACCAAATCTATACAAATAAATAAAATTGGAGTGTCTGTTTGTAATATTAAAATAACCGCTTTTTACTTAATGCATATGGATGTATACACGGTACATATACCAAAACAACATTTTTTACAATTTTTGTCTGTCTGTCTGTTTTTTCCGGCTAATCTCTGAAACGGCTGGACCGATTTTGACGGGACTTTCACTGGCAGATAGCTGATGTAATAAGGAGTAACTTAGGCTACTTTTATTTCAGAAAAAAATAGGGTCCCACGAAAAAAAATTAAAACCAAATTAATGAATCAATTTTGTTTTGGGAAGCAACCTAAGGACGAACCCGAGCGAAGCGAGGGTGAGTCGCTAGTTCAATTTAACAAAAATATAATAGGTAAAAATAAATAGGTATATCCTTCTTGAGGTCTGTCTATAAAATCAATCAATCGTAAATAATTGGAAAACCAAATTAAAAACTCCATTGAAAGAGTAGTAAAGCATTGAGTTTTGCCAAAAATATAACGAGATTTAGAGAATATGATACGTTTATGATTAAAGTGTGTTTTGTCGTTTCCGCAAGCTTTATTTTAAAGTATTAACTTTGTCTTTAAGTTTATTTTATTTTAATCTTTTATAGCTTTACCTTGTACAAAAGTAATGAAGTAGTAAAAGTAATACAACTATAGGAATTAATTTATCCTCTTACATAATATCATATCAATAGAAACGCACTGGGAGACGGCCCACCTCGGTGGATGGTGTGCCATGCGGGGTGCTCCTTGTACTTCTCTGATAGCAGAGTGAAACGTTGAAGCAGCTCCATGGCTGTTGTGGTCTGCTTCGGCAAACCTGCCATTAGGGCGTCGTGGTTGAGTGCGTAAGTGATCCTGCGACGCCTCATTAAAACAAAGGAGGTTCCGTTTTAGTAGGTAGGGTACTATCAGCCAGTAGGTTTTTCTAGCCGGTGGGACCCACATAATTACCTGTATGTATACAGGTGAATGCGGAAATGCACAAACATAAAAAAAAGAAAAATGTATGGTACTATTGAGAAAATATTAAGTAGAGTTAGGGGAACTCAAATACTAAAACTCTTGAAGAGCTGATGGAACTCCTCATATTAAGTTCATTCAGACTTTGATGATAAATCCAAAAGATGGATGAGTGTATTACATGTTTTTTTTTTTACTTTAAATGGAAATACAAATACGATGACGACACATTTGGCTCATTTTGTAGTGACCCTTCTTGCTGCGCCAGTGGTCAGGAGTTCGAGTCCCGTTGGGGGCATTCATATGTGTGATGAGCACGAAGTTTGTACTCCAGTCATGAGTATTTATAATATGTACATTGTACGTATTTAAATGTATATATGTGCCATAACACAAGCCTCGTAGCTAACCATGGAACTAGATGGTGATGTGTGTTAATGTCCCAACATATTATCATATTATATAAATACAAATGTTTTATGTTAAGTTTAAAGGAAATTAAGATTAAATAATAAATGTATTTAAATAAACGAGTCGAGACTACTTTATCGCTACCATTATTCTTTGATAGCATCATATGGGTATGTTAAAAAAGAGGGTCACTCACCGCATGAAAGTCTTCTTTGTTTGTAATTCATTCCTCGAAAGGAAAATCGTTATCGTCATACTTATTAGCGCCTGTGATTCTACTCGTAGGTAGATGCATCGAAGAAGTACTAAGACATAATAAAATGCTTATCAACAACGCCTTCTCATATGGTATAAGATAACTTTATTATTATACTACCGATTGCCCACAGCTTCACCCGCGTTGTATATAATTTAGCTGCCTCGGTGGTGTAGTGGCTAGCATGTACGGCTGCACATCCTGAGGTCCTGGGTTCGAGTCCCGGGTCGGGCCAAGTTTAGTTATTGAGTCTTTCTGTATAGTAAGCCTCAGTAACAGCCCGGAGTTGGGAAGTTGGTGGTGTTTCACCCCCGTGCCTCGGAGAGCACGTAAAGCCGTCGGTCCTGCGCCTTAACTCTCACCGGTCGTGTCGAATAGTCGTCCCACCGGAGTATGAGGGTGACAGGAATAGAGAGTGCACTTGTGTCTGCGCGTACATTTGTGCACTATAATATCTCCTGCGCAGTTGGCTAGTCTCAATGAGATTGGCCGCCGTGGCCGGAATCGGTCAGGAGAACATTATTATTATTATTATATAATTTAGCACTCGACCTAGCATGTTGTTAGATAGCATATAACCTCATAAAGGCGTGGCTGCTCACGATGGGTCTCGTAAGAAAGTTCAAAGTCACCCAGAGAGCAATGAAAAGGGCTGTGCTCAGATTTTCCCTGTGAGATCGAAGCAGACACAGTACCGCCTAGGTCACAGACATCCTGCAGAATCTCCAAGTTTAAGGCACAAGACCAGCAGTCGTGATATCTTTAGGGAAGACCTATGTCCATCAGAGGGCATAGGCTTCCATTGAGCGTATTTTGGCTGAGAAGAAACCCTTCCTCAATACATAGGTTCTAACGCAATAAATATAAATGCAAAAAAATATTAAAACAAACTAAGCATTCGAGAAATTTGTGCTTTAATTTAAAAAAAAATGTTAAACTTCAGTAAAGTTTTACTACATCTTAGTTCTGAATTTATTAAAAGATGGCGGGTGCTGCTTAAGTAATTTTTAATACGCAAGCCGTGAGCTTGCAAGTTTAAAAATGTATTTCTTTTTTTTTCATTGTAATGGCTGGAAACAAGCTCAGTTAAATAAGTTTATTGATAGTATATATTTCCGAAATGTATACTAAATAGCCAGAATTTTATCAAGGAAAACTGTATATGTACTTTATGGTAAGCTTTCCCTAGGATCCAAATTTTCTAATTTGACTTTATGTATACGTTCTGTTTTTTTGTTGCTTTTTTATAAACCTAATTTGTTGTCGCTACGATAAAAGTCATGAATAAAATTACATTACAATCTTGTACATTAAAACATGTACTCGGGAAATCCTGCTAAATCCTGTGTAAATTCATACGAAATTCTTATTTTTTCCCAAAAGTATGACCTAAAAATCCTAATTACTCAAATATTTTAGTATAGCAGTAGTAGAAATTAATCAAATATTTTAGTATAGCAGTAATTTTACTTTGTTATCGTACATTATAGAAGATAAGGACAATATCTATATATAAATAGACAAAGACAAAACAGTTTAGTACATTTGTCTCCTCTGTTTGTCAAACGATTATCTTTTTGAGCTAAAACTTCTTTACGCACGCTTGACTTGGGAGGTAAGCTTGTGAATGCGTTATGAAAACATGTACGTACGTTTGTTGCCATGGTGACCGTTGTTATTGTCCGACAAATGATATACAATATTATATTCTTTCCTTAAATGATATTCTATAAATATATGATTGTAATTTGCCTAATATGCGTTATTTTTAGTATCTCACCTATCTTCATTATTTAAAACATAAATTGAATTTCATAAAGAGTACCGATAACCTACAGAAGTTTTACTTCTTGCGCGTGTACACATTCATACACGCACTCTTTAATTTTCTTTCTTTATATAGTAGCTATTATTTTTTTGTTTAGTAGCTATGAGCTTTAGCGTCACAAATATTTTTTTTTTTTTGAAAATGCTTAGTTATTTTATAGATAGGTAAATTCTATACATATATTGTTCTAAAATTTTCAATAATGATTCTGGTCTTTCGATCAACGGACGAACACTAGTATTTATGATACGTATTAGCACACATTTAAACATTAGTTAGATCTAGTTATAATGTAAATCTACTACAACGAAGTTACGAAGATTTCTTTAACTTCCTGCAAACCCTATATTTGCATAAACTTTGTACTGGTGATAGCTGATAAATACATGTTACATGATGTTTATCAAATCCTACATGCCATTAAAACTATGCACAAACACTGTTAAAATCTGTATAAAACGATCTATATACACATTAATTGCTTTCTCACTAATATTATAAAAACGAGAATGTGTTTGTTACTTTATTTTTATACGCGGCAAAAAGCAATGGATTAATAAGATTTTTTATAAATGACACTTTTTATTTCGATATACCAAGGGTATATTACTAATAAATTTTCACCCCGGGTAACTAATAGAATCCTACGTAATACTCCAGCTCATAGTCTATCTCTGTACTAAATTTCATCCCAATTTGTCTAATCATTTCAGTGTAAAAAAGTAACAGACATACAATTATACATACATATACAATTTTTTAATTATCACTTAAAGCATTTATTTGTAGTTTTAATATTTGAAGCAAAGGGGGTGAGGTACCTACAGGTGACACTCGCTATAATTCGTCCATTTGCTTAAATAGGATCAAATTAGATAATTTAGAATGATTTTCTTATTTGAGGTTCTATAGGCCAAACCATTATAATTTTGTCGTGTCCTTCCGTTCATCCGTCTCTATGCCTCTATAATTTTTTTGGAGGCTATAATTGTTATAATGCTGAAATTCGGAAAAGAGGTATCTCATATTAAGCCCATAATATATGACTACACATTTTAAATAGATGTTTCAATATAAAATCATACCATAATGATGTTTTTTAAAATATCTGCAATTGCACAATTTTAATTTTCTGTATACTTTCATATTTAATTCTACCATTAACATAGCAAATTCTACGATTTAAGTTAAAACAACAATATTTTTTCATGCTACGGAACTCTTACTGTGTAGTCAGAACACACTTATCAAATTTTTTTGCACCTAAAAAATCTTTTATGTAAACTAATGATTTTTATTTTAAGAAAACGCGTTTTATGATCATTATTTTTTTATATAAGGCTTTATTACGTGTCTATCACTTTTTATGTTACGCGATATCCTTTCTTTTAATAAATAGGTGCTTTAATAAATAAAGTCAAAAGTATAAATTCTAAAAATATTTTACCCATGGGGTTGAAACAATTGAAATTAAGGTGATTTTGAAGTTAAAATAAGTCACTTTATTATTATTAAAAGTACTTTTTAAGCTTACCAAACAGTAATAGCAGAAGATCGCTCAAAGCCAGGCTGAACAAGTAGTAGTTGGTGTCGGTGTGCATCGCTGGGTGTCGCACAATCACTACACACACAGCAACATTACCGATCACTCCGGTTAAAAAGATTAACAATAAAAATATAGTTATTGGCACTATTCTGAGCAGAGGAAGCCGTCGGGGGCCCATCATGCACCACAGCATCTCATCTTCGCTGCAGTCAAAGAAACTAATATTCGTGCATCTAGCATAGAACTGCTCTGCGGTTTCGTTTGCTCGAAGAAATTCTTCCATTTTTTAGTTTCAGACTCTGTTTTAGATTATACTGCGGATTATTTTTTAAGCGTTTATGGTTAGTTATAAAATAAATTCACTGCCTAACTATGATTTAAATACAAGAAAAGCGTAACATAATATTTTTGTATATTATTAATTATAATAATTTTGAATTCATAATATTCCCTGACTACGAATTAATAATTTTCTTATACTACTTTTTTAAACAAAAGTATTACTATAGAAAATATTAATAAAAGCTGCTTAAAACTTTCCAAATAGAATATACATTAAAAATACTGAATTAATGAATCTAAAAATGTATTTAATGATATTTTATCATAGAATGATGTTTTTCCTCTATTTAAAGTGTAATTTCTTTAGTTTTATTTTAAAATTCAAACAATTATATATCAAATAACTTCGTACGATAAGTTCGTAGTGTCAGTGCTACGAGGCTACGAGGCTACGTCCGTAGCGCGCCGCGTCGGCTCTAAGACTGATTTCGTAGATACAATATTCATCATATTACTGTAAAAACAATGTAAACGTATTTTACGAATGCAAATTTTAAAGCGTAAATAAATACTTTCTTACTTTAAATGTGTTTTCAGATTTTTTCGCGGATTTATTTTGTTTTTTGGTTCCCGACGGTTCGAATGCCTTACAGGAAACATGCGTAATATTTTGATTTTAAATAATAGCAAACTAAATTAAAATTATTATTCTTAAAAAATTTTTTTTTTGACTTTTTAATTTTGTAGACACACATAATATGGCTTGAAAGGCATTTAATATGGCGCGAAAACATCCGAGAAGATAGTTTTTACTAAACATGAGTGGACTTGTAACTTATATGAATTTCAATGTGCAAGTACATACATTTTTTTATTGAATTTTATAACGTTCTCTTAAGAGTATTTGTTATAAATAGTCTACTACTGGGATATCTGATTGTTAATGGCTCATTGATAATTTTTATAGATCGTTCTCCATTCGGTAAGATTGTAGGGTGATCTTTGCAAGTTATTACTATATGTTTGGCAGTGGTAGTGGAGTGTAGCGGGTTCAAATCCCGGGTCTCGCACCTCGGATATTTTCATGTGCGAATCATTTCTAACATGATTACCACTTGCCTTACGGTGGAGGAAAACATCGTGAGGAAACCTGCATGTCTGAGAAAACCTAGCAAGTTTTCGAAAGACATGTGAAGTTCCCCAATCCGCATTTGGCCAGCGTGCTGGACTATGGCCTGATTCCCCTCCTATAGAAGAGAGGCCCGTGCCCAGCAGTGGGACCTTAAAAAGGCTGAATACATACTATATGTTTAGATATTTATTAAAATCTTTAGATGGAGCTTATTTTGACTTTATTTTATCAAAATGTTAGATAGAGACTTGCCCACTAAAACTAACAACTTTTACAGAAATTTGCTTCAGAATAATTGTGATATTATTTGTTTCAGTGAAACCAGGTTACATGAAGATTCATAGTGAAGAATTATTCGACTTGCGTTATTCAGTTTATAGGAGTGATCGAAATTATAATTATTGCGGTGACAAATTGGGCGGTGGGGTGCTGATTGCTTTAAAATCAAAATATAATTTTTTTTTTACACTTTGATGTTTTTATATTTAAATGTTATTTTTTTTCTTATAAATTTCTTGTTGTCTACTCTGTGTATGTGTGTTTAAATTAGTGGAAACTTTGCTGGTTTTGTTATGTTTCATTTGTTATTTGCCTACTTATATTATAAATTACTGTGTATGTACTCAATTCTTGAGTAAAATTATAGACTAATATCACTCTATACGACTTTAGAGATCAAAACAGTTCGTACATCTATTTATACGCAAGCGGAGATGTGGGACAAGCTACTATACTAATTTAATTAATTATTACTAATATATTTATGAGAACAATTAAAAAAAATGCGAATCGGTCGCATTTACCAAACAATTCATTCGTCCAACCACACTATATGTTTGTCCTAAAAAGAGGAATGAAAATATATGTGTACGGTACAATGCCGGATACTGACTGGTCCCTGTAGTTGTGTAACTGTAAAAATACAAAACGTATAGACGTCATTAACGTTATCTACTACGCTACACAAGAAACTTAGAGCTTCTTGAATTACGGTTTCTACGAGCCATACTGGTACTGGTATTTATTTGCAAGACCTTTAAAAAAATGAAGTAAAACCAAAAAAGAAATCCTTGCACTGATATAATATTCGAATATATTAAGAACTAGCGACTCACCCTTGCTTCGCTCGGGTTCATCTCTAGGTTGATTCCCCATACAAACTTTCATCCCCATTTTTCACCCCTTGAAGGGATGATTTCCGGGATAAAAACTATCCTATATCCTTCCCATTGTCTCAAACTATCTTCTTACCAAATTACATCTTAATCGGTTAAGTAGTTTCGGAGCCTATTCGGTGCAAACAAACAAACAATCAAATCCTTCCTCTTTATAATATTAGTATAGATAAGGTAGCATTGCGCTAGGATCCGTTATTCGGATAACACAGTTTATGTTATGAAAGGAAATTGTACTTGACAGTAACTTTAAAATTTCGTTTATGTAGACGACCTCGAGATGGAAATTTGTGCAAATTGCTTTAAATTGTACCCAATTTTATCTAGTCTTATCTAATAAGATAAGACGATTCTATTACAATAAGATCTACTTAATTTAAATTTTACTTTCAACAATGATATTTCGGAGGCACTTATTTTTGGCTAAAACTCTAACAGCACTTTGAAATAGAGCCTCAGCCAGTAGAAACTCAGTGAAACTATAGACCTTTTTTTCTATACAATCAAACATTTATAAATGTTATGAAATATTGAAACAATACATAATTCTTAAGGACCTTCTAGAAAATCTTTATAGCACTGTAATAGCAAACATTCTTCAAAAATTTTCACCCCTCGAGGACCGCGTACACGCCGGCGTGTACGATACCAATTGAATTCTCAGAAATTCGCACGAATTTCTTAGAATTTGTCTGGGAGGGGTTAAATCTAGCAATACAAACATTGAACATAATATGTCCAAACAAAAATGAAAATTACAGCTTCTACTACGTAGAAATTTAACTCTTCTTTTATCTTTGAAAATTTTGTGAAAACGCATTGCAATATTTTTCCGAACGTATATAAACTTTTATAGAAACAACTTATGAAATAGAAATTACAGAATGTCCGGTCAAATGTAGGAAGGACATATTTTATTTTGCGTCGTGTTTGTTCTTGAAGTAATTGAAAAATCTACATTTGAGAGTTATTTTGTCCGGAAACATTTTTTGTCGAACGAGGTCATGTTTAACCGACTTCAAAAAGGAGGAGATACTCAATCTATTACTCGATTTTGAAACGGTTTTTAACCGACTTCCAAAAGGAGGAGGTTATTAACCGACTTCCAAAAGGAGGAGGTTATCAATTCGATGGGTATATTTTTTTTATGTATGTACATCGATTACGCTGAGATTTATGATCCGATTTACGTGATTCTTTTTTTGTTTGATGCGGTATAGTTGTCATTTGGTCCCATAAAAATTTAACTTAGTTTGGCTGAGTAGTTTTCATTTTATGGAAAAAAAATGTGAAAATTTTTGTTTACGTGGACGTAATTTTATGTGTGTTCACGGATTGCTTCGTCATTCATGAACCGATTTTAATGATTCTTTTTTCGTTTGAAAGGAGATATCCCAAGGGTGGTACTATAATAAGGAAACCAGGATCTGATGATGGCACCCCAGAGAAATCGAGGGAAACCTTCGAAAATCGTAGTGGCGACTAGTGCGCTTGTTAATTTTTTTCATTAAGCATTTTAAAGCACTACTATTTAATGAAGGTCTAGAGTCGATCTGATAATGGAGCTGAAAGACAGTCAAGGAAACTCCTCAACGATTTACAGCAATTACCTGGTGTTTGGGCTTGATTAATTTGTATTGATGAGAACTTTACACCTAGATGGGTGGTGACTGTCATTAGGGGTCTGAATAAATGGCTTAATCGAATATGTTTTTAAAAATCTTTCTTCTTACAAATTACCTGCTTATTACGTCTACACCAAAAATGGAAAAATAAAAACTTAAAAAAAAACATAAAAACCGACTTCCAGGCACGGAAAAGTAAAAAATAACCTAACGGGGGTTTTCATTTAGAATAGATACCTAATCAGATATTTTCGAAGTCGGTGCCAACCAATACAAATCAAAGCACACCGATAGGTAGAGTGATTCAAGAGGAAGGTTTATATGTATAATACATGCATATTGTAGCACAGAAAAGCCGAGAAATTCAACTATTTGTATTTCATATTAACCGTTAAAACAGGACGAACCTTAGCGAAGCGAGGGTGAGTCACTAGTATAAAACAAAATCGTATTAGGCTTGCTATTTTTATTATTCATATTTTCTTCTCGAAAATTTAAAATGTAATAAATTTTCCTTATACCCTGAAGAAAGCAAACAAGTTCTATGACGACATTGGTAATACTCGTATTAGCATAAACAGCAAAATGACGCTACGGTTTTCCACTTTGAGAGTTTTCTTTGGCGGACTCCATCTATATCTTTTCATCAATCCGCAAATATATATTCCACACTTAAATAAAATTATTTTTATTATTTTCACAGTTTTATTTTGCTTTTTGACTGTCGTAGTTTTAAATACTTTCCAACGAACCACGAGACCGTGATAATCGGTGAAAGTTTTGAATAAAAAGTATAACGCTGTATTATTATATTTTTTCAATAGTAGTTTTGTTTAGTAAATTTTATTTATTTTTTACCCGAAGAATAAATAAGTATGATAATATTAATAATAATAAGCCCACAGAGCAGCTTGTGGCGAGCTATTGGTGAGTGGCGACACCACGGACCTGAGATCTGACGAACAACATCTGTCCCCCGCCAGTAGCTTGCCTTCATTGGCCGTCCAGAGTGGAGTGCTCAATCTGCGTAATAACGGGGAAACCCGCTTACGAGCACTCTTGCGATGGTGAAACCGGTGCACACCTCTCAAAACCCTTAGCCGACCACGCCGATGTTGCGCTCAAGGCAATATGCCGCTTTGTGAGTCACCATCCGCCAAATATTCAATGAGGCTGTTGAGCAGGCGGACGTCCGGTAGTCTCATCCAATAACCAGTTTTTAGTCCATCCAAACTCCATTCCATAACCCTATTAATTTTCCATATTTTATATAGTCCCTACGCATCAGCCGGAGGCCATCTTTGAGCAATTCCCTATGGGTTACTCAGAGATAGATCCCGGCTGATGCGTCACATTAAACAAATTTGAATCTCTTAAGGGGCCGCTACGTGTTGGACCTGTGTCCCCACGCAACCCTTCCAAAGGACCGGGCTCCTTCGAGCCCGTGAATTTCAAAGAGATACAAATAATAATAATAAACTTTTATTAACATAAGTTACGGTTACTTACTTTGGTTTGTTACTGCCAACTGTACTAGGCCGAGCCTGTATTACAGACGACAGTTCCTTCCTATACGACACAAAAGAATATAACATTAATACAAAATTTAGCTTATATTTAACTAAAAAGCCACACAATATATATGATGTTATGTTTAATATATATATATATATATATATATATATATATATATATATATATATATATATATATATATTATACATAACATCATCTACTTCCATGGTAAGCCACGAGGCTTGTATTATGGATACCAGATAGTTGATACACTACACAGTACACATATACAACTTTAAATACATGCAAATTATAAGTATAAACACCCATGACTGGAGTACAAACATCACACAAATGACTGCCCCCACCGGGACTCGAACCCGTGACCGCTGGAATAGCAAGAGTCACTACAAATTGAACCGAACTTATCGTCAATGAAGAAAATTTAACACATGAATAACTATTACAAAATCATAAGAAAACGAACAATGACTTTCGTTTGACAAACTTTCGTTTACTTCGGAGCAACTTCGCTGTAACAGCGCGGCGGTATGACTTGGCAGATTCTACTCTAATATCAAGCACAAAATATGTTGCATATTATTTGCTTCACGAACACATATGAAATAACTTTAAAAGCTTTTAGAGCAGCATACTTGTCAAATATTGTTTGAAGATATACATTAAGTATCATGGAAGCTATTTAATAAGCGTATAAGCTGAAGTGTGATATTAAGTATGTCTCACTTTCGATTCACTTTTAGTCAAAACATTTTTTTTTTGTTTAAACTCTAGTAGCTTAAAGTAGCTTAAACTAAAGTATTATACAGACAGAGTCCACCAAAATAAATGTCAAAGTCAAGAATAGTAGCGTGATTTGCTGTTTATGCTACTATTCTCGATTTTGCCATACAGATATTTTACTTTCTTAAAAGAAAAAGGGAAATGTTGTTTATGTATTAATTAAATTAATATACAATTTTTTGAAAATAACATAGGAATATAAAAAATAATAATATTCTTTTGAACTTTTTAAGCATTAATTCTCTTTAATTAAAATATTTAATTTTTCCTTTATTATAATAAAATTCGTTAGCTTTTTTTATTTCTTAATATTTATTTACTTATCACTCAGTACACAAAATGTCATTTGTATACTATTTTAAAAGATTCTTATTTGGCTTTATGTTTAGTTCTGATTCTCTCTCTCTGTATTTTTTTTTTAGTCGGAGAGTTTAAATTTTAAACCCATACAAATCCAATTAAATCAAAAAAATCAAATGTTTCCATATTATCTCATCTATTTACAGATATAAAACTAACGTGTAACTTTACGCTTCGGGATTTCAAAGTCACATAAAACAATAATTCCAGAAACCAATGAGTTTAATCCCAAGACTCGCGGAATGCATAGTGGATACTAGCTTTTCTGGCCGGCGAGTCCGACATAACCTGTACGTATGTATATGGTATCGAAAGGCAGTGGTAGCCCAATGGTAACGCGCTCGCTTGGGAAACCGAGTGAAGCGGGTTCAAATCCCGGGTCTCGCATCTCTGATATTTTCATGTGCGAATCATTTCTAACATGATTACCACTTGCCTTAGGGTGAAGGAAAATATCGTGAGGAAAACTGCATGTCTGAGAAAACCTAGCAAGTTTTCGAAAGACGTATGAAGTCCGCCAACCCGCACTTGACCAGCGTGGTGGACTATGGCATGATCCCCCTCGTATGGAAGGGAGGCCCGTGCCCAGCAGTGGGATGTTAAAAAGGGCTAAATACATGCAGGTGGTATGTATAAATGCATTCTTTAACATCAAAAAGGCCCGCCTAGTACGAAATAATAATAATGACGTAATAAAAAAAACATTTCAATTATAAGAATTTTTCCAAAGCGAAAGGTCATCGACCTAACTAACCTAAAGCTGTTTGACAGGTAGCTTATCAGGGTTAATTTAAGGGGTTTTAAAAGCTACTGTAAGTTAATATGAAAGTAATGAAAGTTCAATGTTTTTGTTGCTAATGACGTGATGTTTGGTTACATATAAATTGACGGAGTCGGTGTTGGCTTTCTCACGGACCGACTACACTGACGCCCTTAAAGTTAATTAACCATTCAAAAGCACTTGTATTAAGTATAAATCTAATTAAATAAAGCTAAAATCATTTCATTTTCCTTTCAATTTATTTCATTGTATACTTGAGCGAAGTGGCGGAGAACGTTAGTTAAATATTAATAAATAGCATTTTTAATCTATACAAATAAATAAAATTGAAGTGTCTGTTTGTAATATTAAAATAACCGCTTTTTACTAAATGTATATGGATACACGGTACATATACCAAAACAACATTTTGTACAATTTTTGTCTGTCTGTCTGAAATGGCTGAATTGATTTTGACGGGACTTTCACTGGCAGATAGCTGATGTAATAAGGAGTAACTTAGGCTACTTTTATTTCAGAAAAAATAGGGTCCCCACGAAAAAACATTAAAACCAAATTAATTAATTAACTTTTGTTTTGGGAAGCAACCTAGAGACGAACCCAAGCAAAGCAAAGGTGAGTCGCTAGTTTTTTTATAAAAACCATAAGGTATGTTGAATTTAAGAAATAAAAAATATCATGCCAATTAAAAAACAGTACCACTTAAAATGTCTATCTCAGCTGCGTCATGAGCTCCCTTTTGCCACATCATTATTATATCTTTGGCAAATATAATAATAATAATAATAATAACTAGAAACTCACCCTCGCTCCGCTCGGGTTCGTCCCTAGTTAAGTTTTACGTTGCGCTCAGGCATGAAATATTTTCCCGCAGTAAAAAGTACCCTATATGTTGATCCGGATAACCAGCTATCATCATACCAAATTTCATCAAAATCTGTCCAGTGGTTTTTCCGTGATGCGGTAACAGACAGACAGACAGACAGACAGACAGACAGATAAAAATTCTAAAAACTATAGATTCGGCCTCTGTATCGATAATAATATCTATTTCAATAAGATTTTCCAAAAAATATTTAATGTACAGATATGGCTTAGTTACAATTTTATAATATGTATAGATAATAAACTCTTTATTGTACACCAAGAACAAAGAAAATAAATAAATACACTTGGATAATGTACAAGAGGCGAATGTACAATATATTACAATACGTTTACTTTAGTCAAAAATCTATACAGATACATAAAATTGAAGTGTCTGTTTGTAATGTCAAAATAACAGCTTTATACTAAATGCATATAAAAGTATATACGGTATTTATAAGAAAAAAAAAAAACAATTTTTAAAAAATTTGTGGCTGTCTGTCTGTTTGTTATGGCTAATCTCCGAAATAGCTGGATCTGAAAATTGTTTTTTTTTTTTATATGTTGGGACATTAATAGACAGCACCATCTAGTTCCATAGTAAGCTACGAGGCTTGTGTTATGGATAACAGATAGTTGATACATCACATACATAAGTTTAAATACATACATAGTATAAATATAAACACCCATGACTGGAATACAAACATTCGTGCTCATCACACAAATGAATGCCCTCAGCGGGACTCGAACCCGCGACCGCTGGCACAGCAAGTAGAGTCACTACAAACGAAACGAGCGTAGCGAAGCGAGGGTAAGTCGCTAGTTTTTAATAATTATAAATGGTAATTCTTTTTATTTAAGGGCAATAAATGATTTTTATTGTATTTTAATCACCAAGAAAAGGGCATTGACATTTTATTCGATCGGTATCTTGCATCTGTAAACATTCAATCGGACATTAAACCAAGCGTCGAAAGTTTGTTTTGAAAGTAAAAAGCATAAGAAATCTCTTATCACTTAGATAAATTTATGTTATCACTAAAAATTTAATCATACCTTTTAATATTAGCTGTAGTAAATTTGGTTGTAGGGGTACAGAGGCACGTCACCACACCCACTTAGAGCGGAGCCTCACAAATTCATTTTGTTACAGTACACGTGTCGAAGTGTAATAGAAATTGCAACTATATACACTAATATTATAAACTAGCGACTCATCGTCGCTTCACTCGGGTTCATCCCTAGGTTGCTTCCCAAAGAATTTTTTTTTTGCTTTTAATTTTTTTTTCGTGGACCCTATTTTTTTCTAAAATAAAAGTAGCCTAGGTTACTCCTTATTACATCAACTACCTACCAGTGAAAGTTCCGTCAAAATCGGTCCAGCCATTTCAGAGATTAGCCGGAACAAACAGACAGACAGACAAAAATTGTAAAAAATGTTGTTTTGGTATATGTACCCTGTATACATCCATATGCATTTAGTAAAAAGCGGTTATTTTATTATTACAAACAGACACCTCAATTTTATTTATTTGTATAGATACGAAAGTTTTTGGACATGTTAGTTTGTTGCTTCTTCTTCTACACACTATAATGGCTTATTGGACTTAAGTGAAATCCAAATTTAATAAAATAGGGAATGTTAATAAATTAACATAGTCGTTTTTATTGTTTTTTTATTTATTTATTTGATTATTATCTATACAGATAAATAAAATTGGAGTGTCTGTTTGTAATATTAAAATAACCGCTTTTTACTAAATGCATATGGATGTATACACGGTACATATACCAAAACAATATTTTTTACAATTTTTGTCTGTCTGTCTGTCTGTCTATCTGTCTGTCTGTTTGTTCCGGCTAATCTCTAAAACGACTGGACCGATTTTGATGGGACTTTCACTGACAGATAGCTGATGTAATAAGGAGTAACATAGGTTACTTTTATTTTAGAAAAAAGATAGGGTCCCACAAAAAAAAATTAAAACCAAAAAATAAATAAAAAAAGTTTGTTTTGGGAAGCAACCTAGCGACCCGAGCGAAGCGAGGGTGAGTCGCTAGTAATATATATTAATGCAAATATTTTACATAAGGACCCACAAAACTGTTTGCACAGTTTGTCTGTGGGATCAGACTTATTTTCTTACTTAACGATAGACTTATGTTATAGTATTTAAGGTTTAATTATTTTAAACTAACCATATAATAGTTTTTTAATAATTTGGCAAATTTATTTTTATTTGGTTCATGTCTGATATCAGCGGGCAAACTGTTCATAAGGTACGGTAGACGTTTATCCAGTGTAGTTTAGTTGTATTTAGTATGTTCATACCAAGCAAGCACAGCTACGGACGTACACTAGTGTGAAGCAAAGAAAAAATTTCCTTATTTTAGATATTTGGAAATCTGCATAAAGCTTGCTGTTCTCTAGTGTAGGTATAGATCTACATTAGTGATTCCACATTTGTACCCCGAGGGATTGAATTCATTACTCTCTGTTAGTCGACTATTAATTGGAAATAGGTAATTTAGGACGTTCAAAGATGTGTCTATCCCTAGTACAACATCTAGTTCATGTACTAATATGCATATCCTACACTAGCGACTCACCCTCGCTTCGCTTCGGGTTCGTCCCTAGACAAAAACAAATCTATCCCACGGGAACTGTACATTTTTCTGGGATGATATATAACCTATAGCTATCCACAGTTAATGGGCTATCTAATGCAAAAAGAATTTTCCAAATCGGATTAGTAGTTCCTAAGATTAGCGCGTTCAACCAAACAAACAAACAAACAAACTCTTCAGCTTTATAATATTAGTATAGATTTACATCACCTCTACAGTATTTTCCATCCTTCGTTAAAACCCCAAAACCGTCGCTTTCTACTAAGCGAATTCTATATCTATATCTTCTATCTATACTAATAATATTATAAAGCTGAAGAGTTTGTTTGATTGTTTGTTTGTTTGTTTGTTTGTTTGTTTGTTTGTTTGTTTGTTTGTTTGTTTGTTTGTTTGTTTGTTTGTTTGTTTGTTTGTTTGGTTGAACGCGCTAATCTCAGGAACTACTGGTTGGAATTGAAAAATTCTTTTTCTGTTGGATAGTCCATTTATCGAGGAAGGCTTTAGGCTATATAACGTCAAGCTACGACCAATAGGAGCGGAGCATAAATGAAAAATGTTGCAAAAACGGGAAAAAATGATTCCTTTTGAGAGCTTCCGTTGCGTGCGCTGCGTGAACGGTTAAAGTTACGCAAAAATAGTGTATGACGGAATTGTTCCCCTTTAAACGTTCTAAAAAAAAGTTCGCGACAGCATATGTCTATCTTTTAAGGTTGACTCAATATAACCCTTTTTATGGTAATCAAATTTGTTCTAAAATAATGCATTACTTCCGAAGGTGTTTTTATAAACATGATATTAATCCTTATCCAAATAAATATGTTGTTCATCACAAGTATTCAATTTTGAACGAAATTGCCCTTGATATTATTTGATTTCAATGAATATCTTAGGAGATATCATAGTTTTAGAATATACATATTTGACTTTGCGCGGACTATGTGCGCGCTCTCAGCCCGATGCAAGGCGAGGGCGGGGCGGTCGTGAGGGGGGAGGGCGCTGGCTGTCTATTAGTAAAAAATGATTAAAATTAATTCCGTAGTTTGAGAATTTATTGCCCAAAATTAAATAAACATACAAAACAAAAAGTGCAATATTACTAAATCAAATATGAGATTAACGGAGGAACCTTTGTGGCATTGTCAATCACTGCCATTATTTACCAATCATGCGGTGCGCAATGAGTATACTAATGTGTAAAACCTGAGAATTTGGTTTTTGATCATCTGAACGCGGGCGGAGCCGCGGGAAATGCTAGTGGAATTATATACTGTACATATAAGAAAAACACATTTTTTTTTGTCTGTCTGTCTGTTTGTTCCAGCTAATCTCTGAAACGGCTGGACCAATTTTAACGAGACTTTCGCTGGCAGATAGCTGATATTATAAGGAGTAACTTAGGCTACTTTTATTTTAGAAAAAGAATTAGGGTTTCGCTGAAAAAAAAATTAAACGTATCTAGGGACGAACGTGAGCGAAGCGAGCGTGATTCGCTAGTAGATAAATAAAATTGAAGTGTCTATTTGTAATGTCAATATAACAGCTTTTTACAAAATACTTATGAAATTATATACGGTAGGTACTTATAAGACAATTTTTAATATTGTTGTCTGCCTGTCTGTTTGTTCCGGCTAATCTCCGAAACCACTGGACCGATTTTGACTCGACTTTCACTGGCAAATAGCTGATGTTATAGGAAGTAACTTAGGCTATTTTTATTTTAGAAAAAGAATTAGGGTTTCGCTCAAAAAAAATTAAACATACTTAAGGACGCACCCGAACGGAGCGAGGGTAAGTCGCTATAAATAATAAAATTATTATCATACATATTTTACAAGATCTGTTTATCCATTTTTTTAAATCCATTCTCGTGTTATCAATGCTGGTAATAACACTTCGTATATATTATAATACATAATACACCGTTGTTTACTTCCATCATATCGCAGGCAAGGCACGTTATTGCATTATTGCATGATATGGAAAGACAATTGAAAATTCTTCTGCGAAACGATGATAGTTCAATTATTATTGCTAGAGTTCGCCCAGTGGTGGAAATGCTACCAATATAATCATTATTAAAAATTTGAAGAAAATACACAAATAATATGATTAAAATTTACCTATCTATTTAAAATAAAATTTACAATTTTTTTATCCATACAGATAAATAATTACATTTTTAATACAAACTTAAATTTTTTTACACTTTGTTACAATAATGATATGATTTTTTTAGCATTACAACAAAACTTATACGCTTCTCTTCACGGACGAAGTCGCGTGTAAAACTAGCACATATGCTGCTTTTTATCTCAGAATACATTTTATCCCGTGGGATAGATTTAATAAATATTAATTAAAATATTAATTTATAAAGTAATGGTTAAAATACCATTAGGATTTTTCTTTTACTCAAAAAATATTCAGCTAACTTACAGTGTATAATGGTATGCTCTCGTAAATATTTTACTGAATAGGCTGTTCAACTCTACACTAGAAAAATACGAGAGTCATCTTAATGAAAATTTCATGAATACGTAATATTATATTTTACTGGAAATTACAATATTTAGGGTCTCTTCAGTTTTCCGCACCCATTATTTTGTAAACGTATACTAATTGCTTGCTAATATTAATAGCTCTACATAAATTATTTTAAAATTCTTAATTTAATTTGTTAGTACATAACAAGATTTTTCATTTTTATATATTTTTATGAAAAACTTATATATTGGAGACAACTTTTCGACCACAAACTTCTTAAGCATACCCAAAACAAGTCCTACAAAATATGCGCGCAAAGAAATTAATGAAAAAAATATTTTAAATCATTTTTAGGGCTCCATACTTGGGCTTGTAAAAGTGCTTGTAAATTTCTATTTGAATAAAGTATATTTTATTTTGATACCCTAAGGGTGTCAACGGGCACTTTTAAAATTACTCCTGCTCCGCCATCCGCCATCTGTCTGTCAGCGGGCTGTATCTCATGAACCGTAATATGTAGAGTGTTGAAATTTTCACAAAGTTTGTATTTCTCTTGGTGCTATGACCACAAATACTAAAAAAACAAGATTGTGAATTTCAAAATGGCCGCCATGCAAATAAAAAAAAACAATTAGTACATGTTATACTTGTACGGAACTCTTCGTGTGCGAATCCAACTCGCGCTTGACCGATGTTTTATGTAACATAAGTTTATTAATAAGTTTATCATTAAGTCTATTAGTAAGATTATTCAAAACAATTTTAAACAAAATATGTCGTCATTGTTTTCAAGCTTACACTTAAGTTTTGACATGCTTTATGAATATTAATTTATTAGAAACTTTTAAGTTTCTCTTGCAATTAGTCTGAAAGCTGCTTTTATGCTATGTGCTTTTATTTATTTTTTTAATATCAAACCTATTTATAGCGATCGCTTTATATAGTATATATGTACTTTACATGTATAAAATTATCAAAGGAAATTGACATATTGACATAAAAGTACAAAGGCTGTATTTTGTCGACAGAATCAAAGTTCTACACTAAATATTCTCAAAATGTTTTTCCCCTTGTCAAGAGGATCAAAAACATTGATTTATTTAACATATTATATGCTTTCATATTATACAATCAATTAATAATTTGTATGTATGTATTAAGCCCTTTTTAACGTCCCCCTGCTGGGGGTGGGCCTCCCTTCAATATGAGAGGGATCAGGCCGTAGTCCACCACGCTGGCCAAGTGCGGGTTGGCGGACTAATTAATAATTTACTAAAACTAAATTAAAAACACAATAAGATATGCTTCCAATCAATATAATATACAGAAATAAAAATATAGCAATCGTATAGAAACGAGTCAACAATTTTTTTTAATCCTAAATAAACGGCAATAAAATTGCAAGCAGCTATCTAGTACTTAGAAAATTTCAAAGATACAAAGTCAAATATGTAAAGTACAACGGCCTTGAGAGGCCTTACATAGAGGTACCTACAGCATTGCGCAGCGGCAGCTCGGGGATAGATACCTTAGCTTTTACCGCCATCTATCATTTAGAGTTTTTAATTTTACAACTAGAGGTGCTACATGTCGTCTTTTTTTTTCAATTCTCACTTGCGCCATCTATTATCCATTTTAAAATTAAAAAAATAACGCGTAATAGAGTAAGCTCGGATAGCTATGTCCAAATATTTGTATGGGACGCACTATCTGTTCTAGTATAGTATTATATGATCTGTGGTACAACTTAGGTTTCAACAGTTTCAAAAGTTCAACTACTAAACTATTATCAGTTTCTAAAATTTGTGACAAGGAACAGCGTCGGTATGATAAAGAGCTTTGAGTGGCTAATCAGCTAATTCCCTTTTATATACATGTTCAGTTCTCTAACAGTGTTGGAAATAGGCAGCTCGAAGACGAACTTTCAAACCCTTATTTTTTAAAATAAAGGCCCCATATTAATAAATAAAATTAAATATAAATAGCCTTTATTTTCTCTGACCTACAAATTTAAAAACAAGCTGCATACTTTAATTCTTAATATGTATCTTATAAAATTTTATTAAGATTTTTTTATATTATATTCTAATAGAAAGATATTATATATAGCTTTCAATAATTTTTTAAAAGTAAGTTAGAAACGAAGATTCGTTTTTATTAGTTTTTTGTATAGATATACATTATATGTAGGTATTTTGTAACTGAGTACCTACTACTAGGTCAAGTAAAAATTATTGTCACTAACTCTCTTTTCTATCCAACAATAATTTTAAATAACTGTGAAATAATGTTTAATTAAATCTATGATTTTAATCAATAACTGTATACATCTTTAAATCCTTCTCTTGATATGCCTAACTGTACAATTTTTGCTACTATTTCATCAGAATTAGATGATACAAAACACGCGATCTCTAGTGCATTATTGAACCACTGAAGCTAATGAAAAGTAGTAACCATAAGAAATATAACTTCAACATTTTAGTCTGTAGCCAGCCTAACACATACGAAGCGTGACCGCAGCGTGGACACGAGCGGCGCCCGCTGTCGACCAACACGCGAGCGAGGACTATATTAACCACTCACCTGAATCACTTAGGTTTTAGTGTTTGTGAAACATTTAGGATTAAAAGCAGTCCAGTTTAAGGTCACGTGTTTGGATAAAGTTAGTTCAGATAATACTTTTTTAGATTTACGCGAATATTTGAAATTTTAAATAAAACTATCTGTTTGGATTTCTTCGCGGAAAAATCCGGAAAGATGAGTTATATTTATAAAGTTAGTTATTTAATTCACAAACTTTGCGACGAAGCGTTTCGCTACGTCATTTATTATACGTGCGGCTAAGGATTGGAACAACCTGCCTGTGTCGGTGTTTCCGTCCGATTACAATATGGGTGTCTTCAAGGCATGAGTGAATAGGTGGCTACTGAATTAGTGCGACTTACCATCTACGACTGCGTTACCACTTACCATCAGGTGGAACGTAGTCAGGCATTAATTTAGAATAGTACAATAAAAAAACAAATGTTTTCAAAACAAAACATAAATCAAAGTGTATCTAAGTTTAATTATCATGAAAATCTTTGATTTATTTTTTACCGTTTTATATAAGAGATAAAAATTGATAGAAATTCTAACACATAATAACACCACGTTGAAACGACGAGTATTTCCTAATTGAGCGAGACACTTTCAAGCAGCTGTTTTTACAAGCTTTTATTTAACTTGCAATGTTTATATGTAATGTTTGTTCGGGTTAAATCTTGCAATTGAATTTTAAAACAGTTATCTTCAACCGATTGAGCTGAAATTGTACTTACAAGTTCGTATTCGTCGTTATAAGTTCGTATACGTCGTATACGTCATTCTAAATCCAATATGACGGACTCCCAACGATGGCGGACTATGTTTTTTTATGATATGGATATTAAATGAAAAGGTTTGCTGAGAAGAATACGAATAAATAACTAAAAAATAAAAAAATCAAATCCATTTATTACATTATACAATTTATATGATACTAGCAGAACCTGCGGCTTCGCTCGCGATCAAACTACGAAAAATACGAAATTTCATGCAAATATATCCAAAGAATAAAAAGTTTCATATAAATTTTTATCCCCTATTTCACCCCCTTGGAGGTTGAATTTTGAAAAATCCTTCCTTAGTGGATACCTACGTCATAAGAAAAATACGTGTGCGAAATTTTAAGTTTCTAGCCCTAAGGATTTGGCTTGTATGCTTATTTAAAATGTTCATCCCCTATTTTCATCCCCTTTTAGGGGTTGAATATTGGAAAACGCTGAAATACGTAACTTATAATTTTTGCCGTACTCATTTCATACGAAATTTCAAGCAAATATGTACTACAAAAAACCTCTTTGGCTTTTTGCTATTAATAATAATTTGATGACTGTAATGATTTGCAAATGTATGATTGTGACTCGCGCATCGAGGGCTTCGTACCGCCGAATATTGTAATATAGTGTTGTTGTTACTTACACATTTACACACACACACACACATATATATATATATTTGTTTTCGCCATACATACTTTATTAATTGCAAATATAAGTTCGCGTTTCATACTATTTTTTGAAGACATTATAGAAAACAAAACTTAAGTGATCGTAACTCAAAATATCCAGTATCTGAAAAGACATTTTACGTATATTCTGTAAATTCATTTTTATTTAAAGTATTTAGCACGCTCCACTACTTCTATTTTTTGCACATTTCCTACTTCGTCTTTTCAAAGTTGGAGCAAGAGACTACAATGATATATAACTCGCATATGTTTACGACTTAAAACTCAAGTAACTCGGCTAACATATTATAAACAGGCTAAAATCTACGTTATTTTTAAAGATCCTTTGTCAACTTGTTCTTACCTTTTAGTTCGCTTTTTACGCAGTCGTGTTTTTTTAATTAAATTTATTACATTTATTAGTGTTTTAAAGTCAGTTTTTATTATTTTTTTAAGTTTTTTGTATTTAGAAGTATGTACATCAAGTTTTTTTGGGAATATATCCATACAAACATGCTAACCCTTCGAAACAAACATAATTAATTCTCACCTCTTCTCTTGTCTAAGAGATGGAATTTTGAAAAACTTTGAAATACATGTTTATAGTTTGCTTATCAGTTCAATCAAGAAAGATAAATAGTAAATTTCAAGCAAATCAGGCCATTTTTTTTTCATTTTTATACTAATGTTTTCACCCTATTTCTCACGTTTGGGGTTGAATTTCCAAAAACGATGAAATAAGAATGTATTTATTTTTGTTGAGAAGCTTTAATATTAAATTTCATTCTTCTTACTTCAAAAATGACGGACTCCTCATATAAAATTTCATCATCCCCTATTCACCCTCTTAGGGGATAGATTTTCAACAGCTCTGAAATACGTACTTATTTATTTCTAACCAGAAGCTTGTATAAGAAATTTCATGCTTCTTACTTCAAAAATGACGGACCTCTCATATAAACTTTCAACCCCTATTTCACCCTCTTAGGGGATAGATTTTCAAAAACTCTGAAATACTTATTTATTTATTTCTAATCAGAAGCTTGTGTATGAAATTTCACGTTTCTAACTTCGAAAATGATGGATTTCCATACAACCGTTCATCCTTTATTTTATCCGTTTAGGAGTGGAATTTCTAAAAATACTTTCTTAGTGGATACCTACGTCATAAAAGAAATACGTGTGCGAAATTTTAAGTTTCTAGCCCTAAGGGTTTAGCATGTGCGTTTATTTAAAACTTTCATCCCCTATTTTACCCTCTTTGGGGTTGAATTTTGGAAAACGGTAAAATACATAACTCATTATTTTTACCGTACTCAATTCATACGAAATTTCATGCAAATATGTCCAAGAAATAAAAAGTTTCACACAAACTTTTATTTCCCATTTCACCCTCTTAGGGGTTAAATTTTAGAAAACGCTGAAACACGTAACTCATTATTTTTGTCGTACTCAATTCATACGAAATTTCATGCAAATATGTCCAAGAAGTTTCATACAAAATTTTATTCCTTATTTCACCCCCTTGGGGGTTGAATTTTGAAAAATCCTTCCTTAGTGGATGCCCACGTCATAAAAGAAATACGTGTGCGAAATTTTAAGTTTCTAGCCCTAAGGGTTTAGCCTGTGCGTTTATTTAGAACTTTCATTCCCTATTTTACCCTCTCTGGGGTTGAATTTTGGAAAACGCTAAATTACATAACTCATTATTTTTACCGTACTCAATTCATACGAAATTTCATGCAAACATGTCCAAGAAATAAAAAGTTTCATACAAACTTTTATCCCCCATTTCACCCTCTTAGGGGTTTAATTTTAGAAAACGCTGAAACACGTAACTCATTATTTTTGTCGTACTCAATTCATACGAAATTTCATGCAAATATGTCCAAGGAATAAGAAGTTTCATACAAACTTTTATCCCTTATTTCACCCCCTTGGGGGTTGAATTTTGAAAAATCCTTCCTTAGTGGATGCCTCCATCATATGAGAAATACGTGTGCGAAATTTCAATTTGCTAGCCTTAAGGGTTTGGCCTGTGCGTTGATACATCAGTCAATCACCTTTGCCTTTTATATAATAAGATAAAAGCTTGTTTTAAAAAATAATTTTTCAATATTATTTATTGTTAGCACCATAGACAACTACGAAGCCATTCTCTCACATCAGTGTCTCACTCAGTTAACTACAATACACATACTAATATTTAACAAAAACTTCATTCGGTTAAATTTACAAATTCCACAAAAAGCCTATTTTTCCATAAATGAGTATGTTTCCAATAAGCATCGCACTTTATCACCGGGTTTTTCACTTACAGCTGCCAATGCCTCACGTTCGTACCAATTAAATCGAGGGGTAATAAATTGGCCTCAAATGAGATCCAGGTTCAGGGTAGAGCTGAGTTAATACCTTATATTTGTAATCTCCAGTAACAAAACGCCTCTTTGCCTTTTTATACATATATCAACAATAAATTAGTATTTGACCGTCTATTTCTCAAATCCAAATAATACCTATCGGTCAATGTGATATCGTACTAATATAAAAAATAATTTCCTAGAAAAACAATGATAAGAACCCAAATACACACACAATATTCAGTAGGACGACAGTTAGATACGATCGTTGAGAGATCAAACGCAGTACGAAGTAGAAGTGGGAATCCACTTCTAGCTGTTACTAAGAATTTCATAACAGATGAATCAGTTTCCAAAACAGTCTTGTATGTGTTCTAGCTCTCAAAAATGTATCTATTTTAGTAGAGAAATAGATAAGAATTAGTATTTTCAACTATTCTGCTTCATTCTGAAATATTACATTAATTATGGTAATGTATGTATTCAGCCCTTTTTAACGTCCCACTGCTGGGCACGGGCCTCCCTTCAATACGAGGGGGATCAGGCCATAATCCACCACGCTGGCCAAATGCGGATTGGCGGACTTCACATGTCTTTCGAAAACTTGCTAGGTTCTCTCAGACACGCAGGTTTCCTCACGATGTTTTCCTTCACCGTAAGGCAAGTGGTAATCATGTTAGAAATGATTCGCACATGAAAATATCAGAGGTGCGACACCCGGGATTTGAACCCGCTTCACTCGGTTTCCCAAGCCAGCGCGTTACCACTGGGCTATCACTGCCTTATTATGACAATATTACTTTGAAATTTTTAATCATTTACATTTACTGGGTGTAATTGAAAATCAGTGCCGCCTGAGATTTCGGTCTTAGCAGCATCAGCTGAGTTATTACCCCTTCCATAGATTAAGTTAAGCTTTTACTTATTCTTTTTACTTTTTTTACTGTTTTTTTTTTATGGCAATAAATTCCTTTTTTTTATTTCTTTATTTTTGTAGTTAAGGCTCAGTAAAAAAAATGTATTGTTTAATAGATTTAATCATTTAAAATATATATTAAAGAAAGCGTTAATTTTCAATCTCTTAAATAATTAATTCAATTGAGACTCAGGGGTGTTTTATTTAAACGAACCCTTTGTTCGGACAAATTAAGAGGGCCTTTTGAGGATTTTTTTGTGTGAACAGACCCGTTTTTTAATTATTATTTTAAACTTACTAGCTTTTATTTAACTTGCAATATTTGTTTTTATGTTTGTTAGGATCATATCTTACAACTGAATTTTAAAGCAATTATCCTCAACCGATTGAACGGAAATTTTGCATGCACGTTTAGTTTAGATGAAATGCATGGTTAGATAAGTGACGTCATTCTAAATCCAACATGGCGGACTCTCAACGATGCGGACTATGTCTTTTTATGCACCGCCACGATATGGATATCAAATGAAAGGTTTTGCTAAGAAAAATACGAATAAATAACTAAAAAAATAAAAAATTAAATTAAATCAAACCCATTTATTACATTACACAATTTATATGATATAAAAGCTTGTTTTTAAGATATATTTTTTATTATTCATTTATTATTTGTTGATAATTCATAACACTCATACTAATATATATACATAATAAACCTGTATAATATATACATACATAATAAACCTATGCTTGTGGTGGGTTGGTAATGAGTGGCCCAATTTCAATAAAACTACCAACTAATAATAATGTCCTATTGATCGAAGTCGGCCACGGCGTCCATGTCAGCGAGTACAGACTTAAGTTTTTATAGGCTTGAGTCTCCCATAGCCGTTAAACAAAATAATTATACAAGAATTTACATATGATGAAAAATAGAAACAAACGCAACATGGTCTGATGTCAACAGTATTTAAGCAACGTTGTTATTAGTCTCAATCAGATCACATTCAAAGTCGGGTCCGAGTTAGTGGTACGCTTAATGTTACTCCCTCTGCGAGCGACATACTAAGTAAGATCACGTCAGCTTAAGTTTTTTTCTAAAACGTGACCGTCCACTTATTATTTCTTACAATTTTTCATAACTATAACGTATATCTTTAAATTATGCTTTAATACAATAAATTTAAATGTATACATTATACACGAATTGTTCATTTATTTCAATTAAATATGTACATATTCTACTAAATAAAAAAGTTATTTTTGCTGTGATATTTCAAGGGAAACACTGAATGTTTGAAGTTACAACATGTCTATCCTATGTCACTCTCCCTAAAGTAACTCTTTGATGAAAACCACATAGACTGAGGTCTCAGCTGCTACGTAAAAATAGGAAATACTAACAAATAAATTTATAATATTAAAAATTCAAAATCTTGCTAATATTATAAATGTGAAAGTTTAGATGTTTGGATGGATGTTTGTTACTCAATCACGCCAACACGGCTAAACGGATCTGAATGAAATTTGGCACAGAGATAGATTATAGTCTGGAATAGCACATAGGCTACTTTTTATCCCGGAAAAATATACGGTTCCCGTGGAATAGATTTGATTCTGTTTTTCTAACCCGAAAAACCGGTAAACACGAGCAAAGCGAGGGTGAGCTGCTAGTCAAACATAAAAATTGCTATAGTAAAGAAAAAATCTTATATTGAGATTTAGTTTATCAACATGAATATCAACATAATATGTATCTCATAAATAAAAAAAAATATAATTAACACGCTGAGATGAAGAACAAGCTACGTGTTTATTTAAATCGTCATACGCAATTAGCTAAAGTGGTTATTGGTTACTCTTCTTACTTAGAAGTATGTATATATTATGTAGTGTATGAATATATAATTGTCTAAGTTTCAAAACTCTAAAGTTTATAGTTTCAAAATCTAAAGTCCAAAGTGACTGAAAGCTTTCGTCCCACCCACTATAATCGCTGAGCAGAATTTATTATTCTGCATAGGTGTTATTTTAGGACCCTCATCCCTTTCCCTTTTCCTGTTCTAGGAACTATTTCCAGCCCTGACTAGGCTCAAAAGAGTTTTGAAATTTTCTGTCAGAAATTTATAAGTTCTCATTGCTACGAGTCCGTACAAAAATTGGACTGATATTCGTACGTATATTTGATATAAAGCTATATAACAATTCTTATGCCGATCAACCATCATTGTAAGACAGGAAACGTGGTTTGTGTTTGACTGACAATAGCTGCTATGACAAAAGTGGCGGGTTCAATTCCTGTATGAGGTTAATATTATGTATATATTTATATCACCATAAATATGCTCGTATCAGTCCTTAGACAAAACTTTAACTCCAGCGCACAATGAATAAAAATGTTAATCTTATAATCGCAATATGATTACTTTTTGAGAGAAATATCTTGAAAATAACTGAATAACTTCGTTAAAAATATCTTTGCTATTAAATCACAATTTCAAGTTGATGCCAGGGCTCACATTTGAGAGCTATTACGGAATACGCCCCGTTTCGTTGACAGGATCTTTATCACTGAGAGCGCGGATTCAAATTATGACAGGGTCGTGACTGTACAATAATCTTCATGAACATTATGCTTTCAGCAAATATTCATGAAAAAATAATTTATTTATGATAACAAGAAAAGAAATGAGATGTTTTTTATTATAGCCCTATAGGTACGTTGACAAAAATAGATTTATTAAATTCTATTATGTCCTTAGAACACACGCACGCACGCAGGCACGCAGGCATGCATGCACACACACGCACACAGATATTAAAACATGAGATGTTCAATTTATATATTACTAGCATTTCCCGCGGCTCCGCCCGCGTTCAGATGATCAAAAACCAAATTCTTAGGTTTTACACATTAGTATACTCTTACATTATACATTACTTTCATTGCGCACCGCATGATTGGTAAATAATGGCAGAGATTGACAATGCCACAAAGGTTCCTCCGTTAAATTGAACTTTTTGTTTTAGCAATAACATTTATGTATGTCTGTACTTCTGTTTTGTTTGTTTTTTTTAGTTTTTCACGATAAACTCTCAAACTACGGAATTAATTTTAATCATTTTTTACTAATAGACAGCTATAGATTAATTTAATATATAGCTGATTATTCAAATTACATAATGATAACTTTTCTTAATTAGCGCTAGTTAGTAATATTTTCCAAAACGATATTCAAAAGAAAGTGTAATAAGTAAATAATTCTAAGCGAATACATTTTTTTATTTCACATGGCTCTGCTAATATGATTAAAGTCGTAAGCATTTTATTGTGTCCTTTAAGCCTTTACCTTCCAAGAAAAGGTGTCAAGAAAAAGTGAAAAGTTAAGGTATAACAGTTCCTAAAATACTTTTTCATAGTTTTTGAGATATGAAATATTTTTAGTTACCCGCTTTGGCAGTTTAACAGCCATAAACTTGTTTTCTATAAAATGTTATAAAATAATATAAATTCAACTTATTTTTACGGTACAAAAAATGAGTAAGTATTGTGGAAACGTAAATATTATTCGTATTTATTTTAGTGTTAACCATACAAAACACGTAAGTAAGAAAAACAATATAGCATTTTGCTATACGAAACCTAAAATGCGCGAGTTGGATTTACATTTGCCCAATTTTTACATTAAAAGATTAAAAAACATTAACATTATTTACTAAACAATAAAAATTTACAAATATTCTCATTTGAAAATTGTTTTGGCCAACAAAATATTACTAATGTTACTAATTTATAAAGCCAAAAAGTTTGTTTTATTAAAAATTTAAGCACGGGCGGGGCCGCGGGTAATTTAATAGTAATTATAGTAAAGTCATAGAAAGGTTATATCTGTACATTTTTTTTTTTTGGATAAAATTACGTATTTTAAAAACACATAGCGACATCTATTGTCAAATAGCTAAATAACACATAAATAAATTTTCATTAAAATAACTATTTTAATGAATAAAATAGCGCTGTTAATATTTCTTTTAAGATAAGTTTTTTTTTAATAGTTTTAACATAATATATAAGTAAGTTACCTTGCTAAAATATTAATAGCATCATCGTGCTTTTACTTTAACCAGTTTTTGTATTTTTTCTTAGAAATGAGATATTTTCCTGCGGTAAAAAGAATCCTATGTGTTGACCCGGATAACCTGCTATTACCATACCAAATTTCATAAAAATCCCTCTAGTGGTTTTTCTATGATGCGGTCACATACAGACAGATAGAAAAAATTCTAAAAACTATAGATTCGGGCTCTATATCGCTAATAATGAATATTTCAATAGGATTTTCCGAAAAAATATTGAATTTAGGGGTTCGGCTTAGTTACAATTTTATTGTATGTATAGTTACTAATTTATGAAGCGAAAAAGTTTGCTTTACTGATAATTTAAACACGGGCGGAGCCGCGGGTGATTTAGTAGTAATTCTAATAAAATCGAAAAAAGTTCATATCTGTACATAATTTTTTTTGGGATTAAAACGATGTATTTTAAAAAGACATGGCGACATCTATTGTCGAATATCTAAATAACACATAAATAAATATTAATTAAAATAACTATTTTAATGGATAAAATAGCGCTTTTGATAATTTCATTTTCAAGATAAGCTATTTTTATAGTTTTTACCATATTTTGTAAGTTACCTTGCTAAACTGTTTGCAAATAGTATCGTCGTGGTTTTCTTCCTACCAGTTTTTGTATTTTTTTTCAGAAATGAGATATTTTCTCGCGGTAAAAAGTATCCTATATGTTGACCCGGATAACCAGCTATCATCATACCAAATTTCATCAAAATCCCTCCAGTGGTTTTTCTGTGATGCGGTAACAGACAGACAGACAGACAGACAGACAGACAGACAGACAAAAATTCTAAAAACTATAGATTCGGCCTCTGCATCGATAATAATGTCTATTTCAATAAGATTTTCCAAAAAATATTTAATGTACAGATTCGGCTTAGTTAGAATTTTATAATATGTATAGATATAAAACAAAGTCGTGTTAGTTACACTATTTATAACTCAAGAACGGCTGGACCAATTTTTGTTATATTTGATTTTTTGGATTTCTCTTAGTCCGGAATAGGATAATAAGTATTAAAACACCAGAAAAATAAAAAAAAATATATTAAAATTTATATGGCTGCAGCTGGCAAATAACTATTTTAAATATCTATGTAAAACGTACCTAGTGACGAACCCGAGCGAAGCGAGGGTAAGCCGCTAGTTACTGATAAATTTTAACTTTAGTGTATTATGACGAGTAAAATAATCTCTTAGCCACATGATTTTCAACAACCGATATCTATCCTATAATAAACAGTAAATTAGCGAAATCTGTACATGAAATATTTTAAAAACAAAGACTGTAAAATTTTTGTCTGTATGTCTGTTTGTATGTGCGCGTTTTACGCAAAAAGTAATGAACTGATTTCAACGAAATTTAGTGAAGTGATAACTTTTACTTCAGGAAAATCTTTCTTGTCCAAGGGAAAACACAATAACTAGTTTTATCGCGACATCTTTAGAAACCTTCTACTGGCTAAACCTTAAGACATACATCAAAACAATTTACTAAAAAACTGTAGGTCTTGGAAAGGCGTACAGAAAAGTCCTGATTAGTATATGTCTATCTCCTAAGGTACACTCGTAATACCTATTCTTATCTATACTAATATTATAAAGCTGAAAAGTTTGTTTGTTTGTTTGTTTGGTTGAACGCGCTAATCTCAGGAACTACTAATCCGATTTGAAAAAATCTTTTTGCATTAGATAGCCTGTTAACTGAGGAAGGTTATAGGCTATATATCATCCCGGAAAAATGTACGGTTCCCGTGGGATAGATTTGTTTTTGTCTAGGGACGAACCCGAAGCGAAGCGAGGGTGAGTCGCTAGTCTATACATATAACTAGTCTATACATATAATAAAACTAACTTAGTCAAATCATTGTGTGCGTTTCATGCAAAAAGTATTGAACCGATATTAATTTAATTGTGTAGTGATAACTTATTACTTGGGTCAACATTTAGGATACCTTTTACTACATGAAAACTTTTCATTCCCGCGGGAAAACACAATAACTGGTTTTATCGAGTCGTCCTTAGAAATTTATATGGCTAGCGCTGGCTAAACCCTATGAGATACATCAAAACAATGTACTAGAAAATTGTAGGTCTTAAAAAGGTCTACAGAAAAGTCTACGATAGTATATATCTATCTTCTAAGGTACACTCGCAATAACTATTTTTATGATAAATTAAAAGCAATGTCGCGACACACTGACTGACTTATGAACGTTCAGCCCAAGCCGATATTGATAGACCAGCACCACAAAAAAAGCCAGCTTTATATATCCATACTAACATTAAATGCAAAAATAGAAGTCTGTCTGTCTGAAATTTGGTATGGAAATAGTTGGACACCCTGGGAATGACATAGGATAGTTTTTATATATATAATACTTACCTGCTTTTCTATACTTATGTGTGTACATTGTAGATATACATACATATATAGATTTTTTTATACTTACCGTTAAAACGTACCTATGTAGGTTCTAGGGACGAACCCGAGTGAAGCAATTATGAGTCGTCAATAAAAGACTAATGGGAACGTGTCTAAGCCCTAATGTCTGGTGTAATAGATGCACGACCCAGCGCCTCAACTCCACTTTTTAAAAGTCGGTTAAAGCACGTGTAAACTTACAAACTTGGCACTAAATTGAATCAAACAATTGTAACTGAAACATTGCTGTATTTTGTTAAAAAGCAATTAGCCGCTGTCTCAAGTTGGCAACTTTCTAACACCTGCTGATGTTTTCTACCTTTTATTGTCAGAGAAATGTACACAACTACTTATTAGAATCGCCCCTAAATTGCCTTAAAACGAATTTTAACATTAGTTATAGTACATGTTTTTTTAGTAGATTCTTCGTTAGTGCTGAGATATGTTTTACCGGTTAGTATGGAATACACAGACTATATATTATATGATATATCATATAATATATAGTCTGTAGTCTATAGCCTTTCTCAATAAACACGCTATCTAATGCAAAAATAATATTTCAAATCGGATTAGTAATTCCCGAGATTTGCGCATTCAAACAAACAAACTCTGTCTCTTAATAATATTAGTATACATATAGATATATACATAATATATATGCATTATGCACCGCCACCTGCAGCGTCATGTCATAAAGCTCGCGAACATGATCTACTCCGCCATATGAAATTTATGTGCGAAGCTTTTTTATCACGCCGATAATATTCTCGTTTGGAATGTGATATCTTTTATACAGTAATATATTTTTTTTTTCTTTAGTACTTTACGGCAAATTTAAATTTAATAACGTTCTGCTTGCATTTACAATAGAATATTCCAAAATATATTAAAATTATATACATTATTCTCACAAAAAAAAACTATATTGCTCAGCTGACATACAGATTGTATAGATTTCTATTTATAAAAAAAATTGGTCGTTTTTAAAATTAACCGAATGCGCCCGAACATGTTAATGCATGATTTATATGATAAGGGTTTTATTATAATGAAATGGAATGATTTATTTAAACTAAATTACATTTGTAGTACAAGGTTGAGAACCTCCTAGTCCTATTAATATTATAAAGGCGAAAGTTTGTAAGAATGTATGGATATATGTTTGTTGCTCTTTCACGCCAAAATGCTAAACGGATCTGGATGAAATTTGGCACAGAGATAGATTATAGTCTGGAATAACATATAGATTACTTTTCATCCCGGAAAAATGTACGGTTCCCGTGGAATAGGTTTGTTTTTGTCTAGTTAGGGCCGAACTCGAGCGAAGCGAGAGTGAGCCGCTAGTATAATATAATATATAATAGTATTAAAAAATGATTTATAAAGTCTTCCACCTAAAAATATTTTTATTAATTAGACCAATTTATAAAAAACAAACCCTCCAAATTCGTCGGTACAAAGACGTGAAATTAATGCCTTCCAGTAATTAATAAATGACGTGGAAAGTAAACCTTTTCTTTTACGGTAATATTTTTAAAACATCCTTTTTATTAAAATTATTAGAAGTTATTATGTTCTTCTGAAGGGGTAAAAATGTTATGAATTGCATTCCTAAATAATTTCAGGTAACGGGTTAAAATTCTTTCGAATCAAGGCAAGAGTGAATAGGCATTTTCTACACAAAACGCACTCCAACCTAGACCTCATCAGTGCTTCCCAACGTTGATTGTCGTCAAGCGCAAGCTTATCCAGTAATAAAAAAAAAGATCGTTTTACGTACTCTATATTATTATTCGCCATTTTTAGGGGTCAAAGTATTAGGACAAAAAAAACATGTTACAATTTACATATTTTACCTCCTGAGGCCACCACCACCACACCAGGTGGGCTATTTCCCGAGTACGTTTCTTGGATGCCCAACAAGGTGAGCACACATCGGGGAAGATGTCATTCACCATACCATAGACAACCTTCTTACAATAATATCTAACCTAATAATTATTGCATAATAGTATTAGTTCTGATTGAAATTAAAAAAGTTCTAGGAATCGCTAAAAATGAAAATTTATTGTTCTACACGAGTACTTGTTTGTAGTACTTATATGAAAAATATTATTTTGCACTAACGCTGTTTTCCTGCAATGTGAACTTGTCTTTTGACTGAAGAGGATATTAGATCGGAATAAGTTCACTTATTCGCTCTAATCTCCACTCCATTCCTTAATTATTAATGATAATATTTCCATTATTAATGATAATAATCAAATGCTTACAAAGACATTAAATATTTTACAAATAAAAATATTTTAATAATTAATTTGTATGTATTCTTTTTAACGTCCCTTTTTAACGTGTCAACGTTGGGCACGTGCCTCCCTTCAGTACGAGGGGGATCAGACCATAATCCACCACGCTGGCCAAGTGCGGGCGGACTTCACATGTCCTTTGAAAACTTGCTAGGTTCCGTCAGACATGCAGGTTTCCTCACGATGTTTTCCTTCACCGTAAGACAAGTGGTAATCATATTCAAAATGATTCGCACATAAAAATATCAAATATTTTAACAATTTATTCTGGAATATAAAAGGAACAATATCAGCTTGCATATTTTTTATCTGATTTAAATAAAATTTCACTTCAATTGAATACTTAGTCTGAGCTCCTTGTCCTACGCGATCCGATATGAAGCGGGGGTCATCTCCACTGGTCATAGAATGTAAGTACATGCGAATCCGCAGCTAATAGGTAGTATAATATGATTAACAATCGCCAGCAATTCCACTATAAATATAATAATCCGTCGGCCATTCACGAGATTTACGAATACGATTTGGGTAAAGCTGGTAATTCTAAATTGGAAAACACTGACGGAAATGAAACTACATTGTAAGCTCTTGCAATTGATATGCAAATTGATGATTCGAACTATATGTATGTATGAGGGAACTTTCGCAGTGATTGGTTCCCTTTGACGCCCGGGGTCGGGGGTCAAATTATAAAAATCTGACGCTATAATTTAATTATGTAACCTTATATATTATAAGACAATAGTAACTCAGTTGTAATGCGCTCGCTTGGGAAACCAAGTGAGGCGGGTTCAAATTCATAAACCAACTCAACCCCTGAGCGATCAGGCGCAGGACTGACGGCTTAATATGCCGAGGCACGGGAGTATAGCATCACTAAGTTCCCAACGCTGAGTTACTAAGAATTTCTTGATAGAAAAATCCAATAACTATACTTAGTCCGACCCGGGACTCGAACCCAGGGCCTTCGAAACTGCAGCCGTACATGCTAGCCATACCAACCAACGATAATTATTGACATATGAATGAAAAAGCAAAGCTCCATTTTACAAGATGTCTTATATTAATTTTGTAATTGCAAAAACATTTTTTGTGTATAACCACTGTGTTATTTTCTTTTTTAAGTGTGTTTTTTAGTAAATTTTTGTACCATAGTTTTATCGTATTTAATATTACTTTAGAGAATTTATAGAATAAGCGCTACAAAAGACTTTTTGACTACTTTCTAATTGGTCGTCTACTCGACTGATGGAATTCAAACTTAGCTTTATTTAGTTTAAAGTATTGAAACTGTACAATATATGCACATACTAGCGACTTACCCTCGCTTTGCTCGGGTGCGTCCCTAGGTACGTTTTACTTTAATAGAGCGAAATCCTAATTCTTTTTCTAAAATAAAAGTAGCCTAAGTTACTCCTTATAATATCAACTATCTGCTAGTGAAAGTCACGTTAAAATCGGTCCTGCCGTTTCGAAAATTAGCAGGAACAAACAGGCGGACAGACAGACAAACAGACAGACACAAATTTTAAAAATTATGTTTTTCTTATAAATAAATACCGTATATGATTCCATATGCATTTAGTATAAAGCTGTTATTTTGACATTACATGTCTGTTAGTATTTTATTTATCTGTATAGATTAAGTTAACATTCATCTGTTTCATTCTATAGGTACTATTTATAAACATAAAAATTCAGTACAGGTAGGTAACATTGTTCTATACTCATAAATAATTAATTGTAGAGCCTTCACAAAGTAACAAAAAGGAAAACGTTTTTAAAATCATGAGGTTATTAAAAAACGAAAGAAACTCAGCGTAATTCAGATTAATTATTTATATTTAAATTGTTATTATCATTATTTAAGAAAATAAAACTTATCTATGCCATTAATGGAGCATATTTTAGGTATACTTTTGGCATTAATAGAAAAAGCTCACAGTCAACTTATTCGTTTCAATAAAAAACATAATGGGGAATATGCGTGATTTTTTTATACAATAGCTAAAACATCGTCATATAATTGTAAAAAAATATTCAGCTTCAAAATACTAAAATGTAGTAAAAATAATCTTAAAAAATATCACACAGATACGGATACTTTAAACACCCGCCATATCGCGCGCTTTGCGTTATGTCACAGTATAGTATACACAGGAAAGTGACGACTCAGTTTGTAGCGAACAAAATAGCTAATCGCTCGCGTTTCAACTACTTTAAATTTCCCACCTATATTTGCACTTTTAATAACTATTTTCATAATCAATTAATCAAAAAGAAATTACATTAAGAAATATTGGAATAGGCTTAATTCAAAAGCAATAAAGATTATAAAAAAATACATTTCACCTTTATTTAAATCACCCGCATATTACCCATCTATACAGATAAATAAAATTGGAGTGTCTATTTGTAATATTAAAATAACCGCTTTTTACTAAATGCATATGGTTGTATACACGGTAGATATACCAAAACAACATTTTTTACAATTTTTGTCTGTCTGTCTGTTTGTTCCGGCTAATCTCTGAAATGGCTGAACCAATTTTGACGGGACTTTCACTGACAGATAGCTGATGTAATAAGAAGTAACTTAGGCTACTTTTATTTAAAAAAAATAGGGTCCCACGACAAAATATTAAAACCAAATGAATTAATTAATTTTGTTTTGGGAAGCAACCTAGGGACGAACCCGAGCGAAGCGAGGGTGAGTTCCTAGTTCTCTATATACTTATTGTTAACATTGCACAACAATAAAATCCCTCACTGACATTATATGACACCAGATTATACCAACAATTTTTTTCAATTTTCCAGCTGTAAAATAAAAAAGGAAGCGCTCACTATTTTTAGCACATACCGATCTGCGAGACAATTTCATTCTATTCGTAACCAAATCAAACATTGGAATTTACGTTCATTTTTGTTTCGACGCTTTTATAAGTATTGAAATTCTCCACTAACTATAATATATGTACATATATAACATTTCTAAAAAATATAGTATGTTTATATAAGTAATTGAGCAACTTATCTTCGCTTCACTCGTGTGCGTTCTTGGGTCCCTAACAGTAGCCTATGTGTTACTATAGGTTACAGTCTATCACTCCATATAATATCAGCTATCTGCCAGTGAAGGTCCCGTCAAAATCAGTCCAGCTATTTCGGAGATTAGCCGAAACAAAAAACAAAAAATATGTGTTTTTCTTATAAGTACCATACATAATTTCATATGCATTTAGTAAAAGGCTGTTATTTTAAATTGACCAACAGATATTTCAATCTAATTTATCTGTATGTATAAAAATACCGGAAGTTTCAAAGACATTATCTTGGCATCTTAAAAGTTCTAATTTTAATATATTAATGACTTCTCCTAAATCTAAATTCTAAAGTTATTCCACGGAGTTTAAGCAATTAGGAAAAGTACCTTTAAATATTAGAAAAAAATTACAACAATTTTATATATTAGTCTCATTTACAAGATAACAGATTATTGTCAACACAAGTCGCTCTCGTCACCATAATAATTGCAAAGCTTTCGAAACGTCCGGAACCAAAAATCAAAATAAATCCGCGAAAAAAAACTCTAAAAGATAGTTTTATTTAAAATGACAAAATTTGCGTAAATCTAAAAAAGTATAACTATAGAAAAAATTGTATACATTTATGTAATAACTAGCGACTCACCCTCGCTTCGCTCGGGTTCGTCCCTAGTTACGTTTCACTGCTGAACTGAGCTAAACGTTGATAAGTCAGCCTGTGAGTCGCGAGTAGTGAATAAAAATAGTAATTGCGAGTGTACCTTAGGTGATAGACGTATAATATTGCGAACTTCCCTGTATAACTTTTTAAGACCTACAATTTTCTAGTACATTGTTTCGATGTATCTCTTAAGGTTCAGCCAGCGTTAGCCATAGAAATTTCTAAGGACGACTCGACAGAACCAGTCATTGCGTTTTCCCGCGGGAACGAAATATGTGCCTGTAGTAAAAGGTATCCTAAATGTTGACCCGAGTGATAAACTATCACTATACAAAATTTTGTTAAAATCGGTTCAGTACTTTTTGCGTGAAACGCGTACAGACAAACAGACAAAAAATTTAATAACTATTGTTTTGGGGTCTATATCGTATACTTAATACGTTACAGTCATTGTTTTAAAAAAATATTTCATGTACAGATTTCGCTAAGTTACTGCTTTATTATAGTATAGATATAATTTAAGAGTTTAAAACAAGTTTATATGCGCCAATGACTTTACATATAAACTTTGATTAACAATTCCAGTAGTCAGTAATGGTATACTGATTACTAAGCTATTATAGTAGACTGTAATGTAGTAGTGTAAATACTAATATATGAATATGTTCAGCGTCAGAACTTAACGAGAACAATATACAATGATATTATATGTGAATGATATACAACCTATGTCACATCGTTAAAAACTATTAGAATAGTATATAATAAAAATTAAACATTACTTACAATAGGCAACATAATATTTATATCAGAAATAAAACATTTTGTGCTTTTATTTCAATTCTAGTTTTCCCATATGCATATCTCAAAATTTTTCTCTTTAATAACATTATAAAAACAATAAGCTCAATCCATTTATCCGTTCTGAAGTGATGCGCTTACCAACAAACAACACTTCATCTTCATTTAAATAGAATATCTGTTATCAGAATCAGATAAAAATGTTATCTTCCTAAGTAAGATATTATCGCGTAACGTGGCAGGTTTAATAATAAATATTTACTTTTCATTTCCCAAATAAATAGCCTCCGCTAAGAATTTCGTTTGCCTCAGAGTTAGATGCTCTAACTACTTATTCAATGTTTTAGGGTTCATAGGCAAATGGTGAAAACTATCAAAAGTTCATCATGTAGGTACGTCCGTCCGTATGAATGTCACTATTTTGTAAGCTGACAGTGATGAAGGTTTTTTATAACACTATAAAATAGTGTAATCAAAATTAAAAAAAAAATAGGTGCGTGTAACATTTACGCGCGGTTGAAATAAAACTTCTTTGGCAAATATCGCAATTAAATTAAAGCAAATCAATAAATAAATAAAGTATATTAGGAATATTACAATCATACATTTATAGAATATCTTTTTAGGAAAGGATATAATACTATATATTTGTCAGACAATAACAACGGTTACCGTGGCAACAGATAGTCATAGTAGCTTTTATTTAATTTATGCACATTCATCCCACAGTAATGAATAATCATTTTTATAAGTAATTAATTTATTTTTTTACCACGTTTAAAAGTAAAATTTAAAAAGTAAATTTAAAAATGTATACTTTATTAGAATCGTATATACGAGTATATACCGTTACATCTAAGATATCTAAGCAACGTCAGCCAGAGACGTAAGAAAAGACGAAGTGATATGGGAAGAAATAATATCTAACAGAACTAACAAGTAATGCGCTGATGGGGAACCCGTAACACCCGAGTCAAACTCACTTTTGACCATTTTTTTGATCTTTCATGCAATAAACCTAACCTCAATACTCAATTTGTGCGGTTTTTCCAATCTGCCCTTCTGTTAATAAATAATACGATCGTACTTTAGTTTCCCTTGAGACACTTTTATAAGAATAAATAAAAATATGATGAATGAATAATAATATTACTGATTTTAATCTGGCTTATCTATTTTAATATTTAAAGCTGAAGAATTTGTGAAAATTTGTGAAATCCGCTAATCTTTAAAGATACCAATCAGATTTGAATAATTCTTGTTAGCTTTTCATTTTATTGCCTTTTAAGTAAAAAATGTTTTATTACAACAATAGGCGTGAGCCGTGTGCTTTTTCGTATAACTTTCTAAACAGTCAATCAATGATAATGTATAATACAAAAGAGAAGTACCAAGTTTTTAGGTTTATGTGTACATTGCTTTATGCACCATTTCCGCTCTTTTCTTTTATTTTCTGTATCCTTCTCTATCGGTTGCCTGTAAGAGATTGCTTTTAGTGATAAGCCCGCGTTTGCACATTTCTTTAGCTGTATTTTTTTTTTCTGTATGTACCATTTTACTGTGCAATAAAGTGTTTAAATAAAATAAAAATTGCTTGTGATCTCGAAAACGACTGGACCATTTGGAAGGAACATTATTCCAAATGGACATAGACTGTATATAATGTAAATATTGTGGAAATCAGCTAAACTTCTGATAATCTTTGAGCTGAAAAAGTAGAGCTTTTTGAGAGCTTCCACAGCGAAGACTAGTTACTGCAAATTCAACGTCGGAAAAGTATATAAAGAACTTCGCGGTTGCAAGTTTTGCTATTCATTTTGTGGTACCATATTAAGACTCCTTGAAGATCTTCTACTCACCACGTGAAATAGTTAACGCGTAGATATTCGATCATATTACATTTAATAGCTTAAGAAACTCTCAGGAGACAGGAAATCCCACCACACTATTAATTTGCTATTAATTAGTTACTACGTACGCAAAGTGATAGGTCACACAAAGTATCAATTTTATACAATATACCTACTCGTTATTGCCAACATATACATTTATAATGGCAAAATCGTGCTTTTTAGTATTTAACTTTCTTTATTGAAGTCCCAAAAAAAACTGAAAATAGTTAATACATCTAATGGATTTAAACGAGCAATTCTTGTATAATTATTTATTTATACGGGCGATCTCGGAAATGGTTCTAACGATTTCGCTGAAATTTAGTATGTGAGGATTTTCAGGGACGAAAAATCGTTCAGAGTAGTCTTATGTCTGGGAAAACGCGTGTTTTCGAGTTTCCATGCGGTTTTCTTTCGCATTATTCCACGCAAAATATGGTCGCTAATTTCGCACGCTCGGCAAGCAATGCATAGGCATCGTGATCAAGCGGCAAGGCGCAAGATTGACAATCACAGGTGTCCGAGTTCGAATGCCGGTCGGATACAAGGTTTTTTTTGTTTTTTTTTTTTTTTGTACCTGTTTATTTAAGTTTTTAGTTTTTTCTTAATCCAAATTAAAAAGAAAATTGTACTTATGGCCAAAAACTTTCAGCGAAGCTCGGTCGTCCTGGTACTAGGTATTATGTGAGGTCTGTAAGAATATAATCAAGGAAAGCTGGGCTTCTTCCAATTTTTTTTTTTTTTTTTCAATCAAAAACAAACAATCGAACCCAGAACCTCTAGCAATAAAGAGCAGCATCCAACCTACAATAATTCCGATAAAAAAAAATTGTTCATAATATTTATCCTTTTATATTGGTATACACCAAAAAAATATATTTTAAAATTTGAAAGTTTCAAACTCATATTTAGGTCCTTTATAACACATTCTATTTGAAAAATAGAGCGGAAGGAATGGATAAATGCATTGCGGAATGGAGCGGACGAAGCTTTGATTTTTTAATTAAATTGTCGTCGCATATTGACAGCTCTCCCTAAGTTCTCCAGTTTACAATCGTGCTGCCACTGGCAAGACTCTTGCATTAAGAAAGGGTATATTTTGTTAGGGATTTTTGATGTTATACTTTTTTTGCCGCGTTATGAAAAATGAAAAATGAATGATGAGGCTGATTTTTTTTAAAGATGTGACAGTTTTAAACTACAGTATAAAGTTAGTCGTTATTGGCTACAGTGTGAAGTTAGTCCCGGTGTCTGTCTGTAATTAAATCTTGCAAAATACTTTCTTAGATTTACGCGAATATTTGACATTTAAATAAAACTATCTTTTCGGATTTTTTCGCGGATTTATTTTGATTTTTGGTTCCCGATATTTCGATTGCTTTACAGCAATCATGGTCACGGGAGAGACTCCCGAAAGAGATCCTGGGAGAGATCAGAAAAGATATTTTTATTTAAATCTTGCAAGTTAAATTTGACCCACTTCCCTGTGTCCGATTGTGCTGAAACTTGGTACACACGTTTGGTTCTTGTGACTGCAGGATTACCTAAATGCCGCCATTTGTAATCCAATATGGCGGACGTTGCAAAATGGCGATTTATCATTTTCATAGTGATCATTATGATATAGGCATAAAATAAAAGGGCTTGATGAGCGAAACACAATAAGCAAGGTGACATCATTGTAAGTTCGATATAGCGCGGACTCCCAAAGAGCGGACTGATTTTTTTATATATCCCCATGATATGGATGAAATGGTCAAATGAAAGGGTTTGCTGAGAAGAATACGAAAAAAAAATAAAAATGATAAAAAAAGTTTAAACATTAAAAAAAACTTTTATTTAAATGTTCTGAAAAACAAGGAGGTATAACTTCTTACGTGCGTATATATGTAAGTGCACATACATTTTTTAAATTCAAATAGCTACCGTAATAAACTGGTAATAAGGATCTTTGCTCGTAATATAATTAATTACAAATGTGAATTTCCGATTTTTCATTAAGTTGCGTAGCTTAAAAGAAGGCAAGTGCGAGTCTGACTCGCACACCGAGGACCGAGGATGCTGTAGCATAAAACTTTAAAGAGGATAAAACCTTTGCGGCATTACATTGTCAACATTTCGCCATATTTTCCTTTCTAAGCTTGTGGCGCAATATTAAAACAGCTATGTATATATAGAGGGCACTTAAATTAATATAGAAATCTCATGTTTCCGTTCTACTAAAAAAATAGTTTTCACGTGACACCTTAAGATACCATATTGCTAAAATTATATGTTTGTTTAAGTATTCGTACCTAATTTGAAACATGCCGGGGGGTTGCTAATGTCAGCTTCCATAGAAAATTGTTCGAGCGTTATATTTTACACCCATAATTCTTACATTAAAAGTATATACATCATTTGTTAGTTTAAAAGTAAAATAAATAGTCTAAACATAAATAATATATTCATTTCATCGAATGAAAAAAAAATCCACAGATCTCGTGTCTGCCACGACCTTCGCGTACATTGAAAATGAATCTGCCAAATGAATTGAATTAAATCATTTATAACATATTAATTACTAGGAAAACCCGAAGAATTAAAATTTCATTAAGAGCTTCTTTGTATACCACTTTGGTGGATGTTCCGTCTGGTTCTGGGTTCTGTTAAAATGTCCATGTGACAAGCAAATCTCTAAAGTCCATACCTAATACTTTTAACAACTGGCCCTGACATTTATTAATACTCATTGCAATACAAATTTTAAGGAAGAATTATGATAGATTAAATTCAAAGCCATAGTCGGAGGTTATTAGTGGTATTATTCGAGATATGAATACTGATTCCCCTCGAGTACATCCAGCAAACACAGTGGCCATAATATTTTTTTATAGATTACTAGCAGTCTTATCCGATTACACAGCTTTGGTGGCTTATTCATAACAGGTGTGCCAACCTTCAGAAGGATAGAATACTATTAAGGAATTCTACACGATAGTGAACTGCTTCATCCATTTGCATCACTGAAACGACAGACTTATATTTTATTTCTGACCTTTCAAAGGACTTAAGTTATTGAAATCAAAATCACTTTTGTTATTAAATTCAGTAGCATTGTTATTTTTGGGGGTCAGTTTAGCATGTTCACAAAGCCAAGTTAATTAATACCAAGTTTTAGATAACTCTGATCAATAGGCATTTTGTTCTTCATATAAACCTTACCATCCCCTTTTACTCCTTTAAGGGATGAATTTGAAAAAAAATCTAATATACATATTACATACGTATTTTAATTATTTATTTTAAATCTAAATACCACTTTCCGTGCATTTTACAGACTTTAATACAAATAAATTACAAATTTTCGTCGCCTTTTTTACCCCCTTACGGGATGATTTATAAAAAAGATAAAACACGTGTTTCTTTAATTGAATTGAAGATCATTTATACTAAGTTTCATGTAATTCTGATTTTAAATAATTTTTTTCACAGATAAACTTTGGTATCCCCTTTTACCACTTCAAGGGATGAATTTTGAAAAGTCCTTTCTTATTCGATGCCTACGTCATATAAGGAATAAGTTCTTCAAAAATACACGTCTCTACGACCAGTGGTTTAGGCTGTGCGTTGATCTATCAGTCATTCAGGACAAAGCCTTTTATATATATACTAGCGACTCACCCTCGCTTCGCTCGGGTTCGTCCCTAGTTATGTTTTAACGTCTAGTATAGATTTCTCACAGATGAAATATTTTCCCGCAGTAAAAAGTATCCTTAAGTTGACTCGGATAACCAGCTATCATCATACCAAATTTCATCTAAATCTGTCCAGTGCTTTTCTCGTAATGCGTTCCCAGACAGACAGATAGACAAAAATTCTAAAAACTATAGATTCGGCCTCTGCGTCGACAATAATGACTATTTCAATAAGATTTTCCAAAAATATTTAACGTACAGATTCGACGCAGTTAGAATTTTATTATATGTATAGATACATTTTAACGGTTAGCATAGATTCCTCAAAGATGAGATATTTTCCCGCAATAAAAATTATTCTATATGTTGACTCGGATAACCAGCTAATATCATACTAAATTTCATCAAAATGTGTCCAGCGGTTTTCTCGTGAGGCGTTCGAAGACAGACAGACAGACAAAACTTCTAAAAACTATAGATTCGGCCTCGGTATCGATAATGATGACTATTTCAATAAGATTTTCCAAAAAATATTTAATGTATAGATTTGACTCTGAATTTTAGTATATGTATAGATACAGACTAGCGACTCACCCTCGCCTCGCGCGGGTTCGTCCCTAGGTACATTTTGTCGATTAGTATTGAATAGATAGTCGATCGCTTGCTTTGTGTAAAACAAAAAACAAATTTATCCCACGGGAATCGTACGTTTTTTCGGGTTAAAAAATAATCAATTTACTATACGAGACTATAATCTATCCCTGTGCTTTTCATCCAGATCCGTTCAGCCGTTCTGGTATGATTGAGTAACAAACATCCATCCAAACTTTCGCATTTATAACATTTCAATTAATTATAATATTTTATAAATGGGATTAAATTATATTATATATGACCCGAGTAATAAGTTACCACTACTCAAAATTTAGTTAAAATCGGTTCCGTAATTTTTGTGTGAAACACGCACACCCAAACAGACAAACAGACATACAGACAAAAATTTTAATAACTATTGTTTTGGGGTATATATTCTGTACACAATAAGTTACAGTCATTGTTTTAAAAAAATATTTCATGTATAGATTTCGCTAAGTTACTGTTTTATTATGTGTATAGATATTAGTTAGTTATTAGTTTAAATACATATCTATTTATTCATAAAGAATCACTTCGTTCAAACACATAATCATGTTCTAAAATATTTATTCACCATCAATATTGCGCTCACGCGCTCTTCGGGCGTAAACTCTGCGTCACAAAGGTACAACTTCTGAATAACCCAGCCATGATACGCACCTCCAATGATTTTTTAAATGTAGCCCAAAATCATATCTCTAGGGGTTTTTTTCATTTTTTCGATATCTCATTTCGTTTTCGAGATATGAATTACTTTCTGAGCGAAACCGGGCAAAAAACCACCGCATTTTTCACACTATTTTGATTTTAAAAAAAAGTAATTGAGTTTATTCAAAATTTTTTTTTGCATTTTGTAGCCCTCGTTAAGATGCGTCTTTTGACATCCCAATCAGTCACGTAGTCCCAAAAGCCACGACACCAGGGCGATGTCGCACTTTCGCTGAAAATCGGGCCTATACAGAAGCGACAAAAAAAACATTTTCAATGTTAAAAATGCATTTAATAGTAGTTCTATGAGAAACTTATTTTTGCAGCCGTATGTCTGGTACTGAAATTATCCAGTCTTCGCGTCTCAATTTGAAAGACCTATTCACATATACCTCACTTATGTGGAGTGAACATTTTATATCACTCCTCTGTCACATGTCTCGTGTCATGTCGCAGTGCCATCTCTATATCTTTATTGACTGCAGAATTGTCTAGCAGTTCATAGGAGACTTACTTTTCAACCATATAGCTAAAATAGTTTAAAATGGCCATTATGATATATGTAATGCCTACGAAAATTCACAATAAGCAAACATTTTATTTACATGATTATTTTTCGGATATATAATATGAAGGATTTCTAAATATAATAAGGTCTGACGAGGGTTAGTGCTTGCTAAGCACTACGGTATTATCGTAACAGCTATGATTAGTATCATAATGAATGTGGACAACAGATCTCTAATACCTCCATTCGCTTTCTATTACGCTTAATATATAAAAATAATATTCATTTATATGTAATTATATCACTAACCGCCCCCATACAACCACCATTATCGCTGCATCCGCCACGTTCTGCCGCGTCGCCGCGCAGTTACGCAGTGCAACGCAAATAACAATGCATTTTTTGTCTGATATTGTAATGTATAAATAGATTATATAGTTTCTTGTACAATAATATACAAAAGAAGAAATAAACAAACAGAAAATGCGCAGGAGGCCGGTTTATCACTATAAGTGATCTCTTCCAGACAACCCTAGGACATAAGTGTAATTATATGAAATGGTAGGCGACGTACTCGGTACACACAAATAGGTTCACATCCGAACAACATACATATAAATATATATGAAAAGTGTTACGTGAAATTTATAGGTACATTGTAACTGTTAGTATGAAATACAAATCTTTGAATTTCTCGGTTTTTTCTCTGCTATAATATGTATGTATTATACATATAAAGCTTCCTCTTGAATCACTATCTATCGCTGAAAACCGCATTAAAAACCGTTGAGTAGTTTAAAAAGATCTAAGCGGACAGACAGCGGAAGCAACTTCATTTTATACTACGTAAAGATGGTATTTTTCTTGTAATATTTCGGCACTATGGAAAACAATGGTGTTTCCTTCCTCTTCTCTTTCCTCATAGCTACACTAACATAATATGTCCTTGAAACATACAAAAAGAAACTCATACCATAACTAATAGGTATATATTTAAGTATACGATCAGTACCTATAAATATGGAAAAAACATATCTATACTTAAGTATATTAGTAGTAATATAGCTTAAGTATCCCTTTTGAGATTTTAATTTAAGACAAAAATAATTAAATTAATATGTTTTTATTAAAATCGGTCATAATGAGACAATTCTATCACACTGGTGTCAGTTACTGAGGGTTTGTAGACTATAATTGTACCCATAGGGCGCAACATCTGACTTGCCAATTCTCGATTATTACTCGAGGGTCGAATGAAGTTATTACAAAAATTGTGGATCTTCAAATTATATAAGTCCGACAAGTATAAAATTATTATTTTTTTCTACTTTCCCCTGATTCATATGGGGGTAAAAAATTATAAGGTGATTGGACCATGGAAGGCCGTAGGTACTTTTTGTAAGGCCGATTATTAAAAAGTCGTAGTTATTGCCATGTGATGACAAATTCCTTCTACTCAGACTAGCACTAGCGATAAAATTATAATACGCACTCACAGCAAAACGTCAGTTTTCAAGTAAGTACCTAAATAAACTATTATTTTCTTACTTATTTTTTGTTTTGTTCTGAATTGATATGTAAGGATTTTCTATTCTACTAACATAATTTTAATTTTAAGTTTTAAAACAAAATTATTTAAAGCATGATTAAAGGCAATAACATTATAAACTTATATATTGTTCTACCTTTCCCGGTACGTATTTACAACTAAAAACTGCCTCGGTGGTGTAGTGGCTAGTATGTACGGCTGCACATACTGAGGTCCTGGGTTCGAGTCCCGGGTCGGGCCAAGTTTAGTTATTGAGTCTTTCTGTATAGTAAGCCTCAGTAACAGCCCGGAGTTGAGAAGTTGGCGGTGTGTCACCCCCGTGCCTCGGAGAGCACGTAAAGCCGTCGGTCCTGCGCCTTAACTCTCACCGGTCGTGTCGAGTAGTCGTCCCACCGGAGCATGAGAGTGACAGGAATAGAGAGTGCACTTGTGTCTGCGCGTACACTTGTGCACTATAATATCTCCTGCGCAGTTGGCTAGTCTCAATGAGATTGGCCGCCGTGGCCGGAATCGGTCAGGAGAACATTATTATTATTATTATTTACAACTAAAAACTAAGTATTTACATTTTCGCGACTCCTAAATGTTCCTAACAAGCTCCTTATCCCCTAGCAAAGCCAACTATCAATATTTTGATGATCTTTTTTCGGCCTTACAAGTAACTATTGGCTTTCCTAGGAAAACTACAGATATTTTAACTAAAATTGAAACAAAATCATATAATTTTTCTTTAATACAATAGCAAATCCTTATATATCAATTTAGATTAAAAAAAAAATAATAGCTTATTTACTTGAAAACTAACGTTTCGCTGTGAGCGCGAAATTAGAATTTTAATGTCATCGAAAGAAGTCAACAAAGCGAGGGACCGCATTGACAAACCAGCAGCACCAGCGACTCGCCGCAAAGAATATTTTGTCATCACATGGCTATTACAAAGTGCACGGCCTTTCATGGTCCAACCACCTTACGAGAAATGTTTTGTGATGTCACAATGTGTGCACAAATGCATTCATATAAGAAACAATAAAAGCAGAAACAACAAAATTTGTAGCACAAAAAAAAGTACTAAACAATATTTTATTTTGATTTTTTGTTATCTATATAAATAAAAATGAATGTTGGTAAGCGCATAACTCCAGAATGGCTGGACCAATTCGGCAATGTTCCTTAAGATCCACGGAAAGTTTTAATAAAGAGAAAAAATGAAAAATTAACGAAAAAAAAATATTATATGGCTAACGTACCTAGCGACGAACCCGAGCGAAACGAGGGTGAGCTGCTTGTATAAACTATAACTAAGATCATTAAAACAACAAATAAGTACAAAGACATTCAATACTAAACGTATTCAGAAACAAAAATATTTTTATTGTAAACAACATTCATACACGGTTTTGTATTTTAAAATTACAAAGTCTACTTTCAAAATTTGATATTCTGAACAATTTCCACAAAACTCGGCGAAATTAAACATTAATGAGGAAAATAACAATACTGTCAGTACTGACAAAGGCTGAGCTGAAAAGCTGGATTTTAAAAACCGAAATTCGTCTTGAATATGCTACAATAATTTACGCCTTCTAATACAAAGTGAACTGTGAATGTCGTAACAATGACTTAAGGGCATATTAATGCTCGTTTGAAACAATAGTTTTCATACGTATACATATAGATTTTTCAGTTGCTGTTAACAAGTTAAGAAGCATATGACTGGGTTAAAATAATTAAAATCTAAATTATAAGATCTCAATTTTAAAGATATAAGTATAACGCTTTATAATTTGACTACAGAATTTTCCTTAGATTGTAGACCTTAGTATTTCATACTAGCGACTCACCCCGTTCCGCTCGGGTTCATCCCTAGTTATGTTTTAACGTTTCGTATAGATTTATTAGAAATGAGATATTTCTCTGTAGTACAAAGTATGTTGAACCGGATAACCAGCTATCATCGTACCAAATTTCATCAAAATATGGCCAGTGGCTCTTTCGTGTTGCATTTTTAAACAGTCTAAAAATTCTAAAAACTATAGATTCGGCCTCTGTATCGATAATAAAGGCTATTTTAATGAGATTTTCCAAAAAATATTTAATGTACAGAATCGGCTTAGTTACAATTTTATTATATGTATTATAGATAGATTAATTTCAACTTGAAACTTTCACGTGTTCTTGAAAAAACGGTCTCGACAGACAGACAGACGAACAGACAGACAGACGAACACACTGGCGGACAGTCGGACAAATAAGTCATCTTATAAGGGTTACCTTTATCCTTTACGGGTATGGAATTCTGAAAATGAATTGTCTGTAGACATTTTTATTAATTTGTATCAAATACAAATCGGCTTACGAGTATGACGTCTCATTAGGATTTCAAGAAGGTCATGTCCCCGCCCGCGCTGATTGACCGTATAACAAGCAAACCGCTTTTGTTATTTCTTATACATTTTTTTATTAATCAAATATAAAAATAATAATGAGCAATGAGGACAAAATTATAAGAATACTAGTGAATTGATCTTGTTTTACTCATAATATCATTATCCCTAAGTAGCTTTTTGCAAATTAATACATGATATATATCTTTGACCTTTGCCTGTATATAAATAGGCAAAAACTTATCATTTTTTTAAACAGTTTGGTTTTTTATAAAGATTTTCTATACATATAATATGTTTTCTTGAAATTTTCAATAATGAGTATGGAATTTTGACCACTGGGGAGTGTTGATTTAAATACGTACTGTTGGGGACCGGTCTCACGTCGCGGGGATGAACGCGCGGGCAGTGGGCTGTGGAGTGTGGCGGCTCGGCCTCACTCGCTTACACGGGCCCACCGCTAACGGCTGCCTATAACTTATTTTTATTAACGGCAATAAAACCAGCAATTATACAGTCCACCTTTAACGTCCCAGTAGGACCCTTACACCTACCACGGAAGCTATTTGAATTCACCTCCCCAGATTTTCCAGATATATCCGAAAATATAATTTTCCATTCCATAGAACAGCAATAAACACATATATCATCCCGTAAAAAAACCCTTTTTTGGGCTATTTTTGTTTGCCTCAATAGAAATCTAAATCTGTCGCAGATGATGCTGATCAGTTAAACGAGTTATTTCATTTTACAAATATGAACCCTCCCAATACATATCTATACTACTATTATAAAGAGGTAAGATTTGTTTGTTTGTTTGTACCGAATAGGCTTCGAAACTACTCAACTGATTCAGATGAAATTTGGTAAGAAGATAGCTTGAGACCCCGGAAAGGACACAGGATAGTGAAAATGGGGATGAAAGTTGTATGGGGATGCAACCTAGGGACTAACCCGCAGGGTTATTACGAATCTCGCGACAGGCTTGCGACAGTTGCAAATCGCGCGATCGCTGCTGTCAAACGACACTTGTATTACGTAACAGCGGCTAGAGAGCAGACTGCAGTCGAGAGAGATGGGTTCATAGATTGTCCGATAGAGAGTGAAAGAGCTCGACTGCAGTCTGCTCTCTAGCCGCTGTTACGTAATACAAAAGTGATGTTTGACAGCAGCGATCGCGCGATTTACAACTGTCGCAAGCCTGTCGCGAGATACGTAATAACCCTGCCGAGCAAAGCGAGAATGAGTCGCTAGTATCTTATAAAATTGTTTACAAAAAAACAACTTATAAAATGTAAACAACGTAATCTATAAATACACAATAGTCACCACCTGCAAATTCATTACTTACCTAATAGTTTCAATCATCACCAAAATTACGATTGAAGAATGCATTATTTCATTTTCCTTTACTTACGGGTATTTCTTATGATCAATTTTTGTTATAATAACAAATCGATACATAAATTCTATAAATAATTATAATATGCTAGCAAAACCCGCGGCTTCGCTCGAGCTAAAACTACATAAAATCTCTAAAAAGGTAGGTTTCATACAAACTTTCATCCCTTATTTTACCCCCTTATGGGATGAACTTCGAAAAATGCTAAAACACGTTTTTATTTAATTGTATTGAAGAGCATTAATACCAAGTGTCAAGTAATTCTGATCATACATTTTTTTTGGTTGTATGTAACGTGTTCTCACGTGTTCCCTTACAACTATCTCCACACAAAAAAACACGCCAATCTATCACTCTGTTTCGACGTGAAAGAAGGACAAACAAACAAACAAACACTTTCACATTTATAATAATATATATAATATTAATATGTATAATATGCTAATTTACTATTATACAAGTTTATGCACGCGTCTTTGCTGGTATGGTAAACGAGGCGTGGAAGTAAGAGACCCTACGTTTGTCCTCATGATGCAATTCTATGCTATTTAATTACACCGAAATCTGTTCAGCGGTTAAAGCGTGGAGGTAACAAATGGACAAACAGTTGCTTTCACATTTATAATAAAATATAAATATGTTGAGACATTAACACAGCACCATCTAGTTCCATGGTAAGCTACGAGACCTGTGTTATGGATACCAGATATTTGATACACGCATATTATAAATATAAAAACACCCATGACTGGAGTACAAACATTCGTGCTCATCACCCAAATGAATGCCCCCAGCGGGACTCGAACCCGCGACCGCTGGCACAGCAAGTAGGGTCACTACAAACTGAGTCAAACGTGTCATAATACATATTACAAACGAGTTCAAAACAAATGCGACAAAAGTCCAAGTAAATGTGAATAGGCAATTTCGTACATTTAATTGCAGATTCTGCAATTATGTTGAAACAACATCCACGCCATAATCCTTAATAGTTGTAAACCCTAGCGGGCGTAATTGCACATTGACTCCGCCGAATTCGCAAAAACTTTTAATTAGCCACCATCTATGGTCAAGGTTTCAAAACAAGAGTCGTTGCAATAATAATTTAGTTTTGTGTTTGGAGAAAATTAATATTTGTTTAATCTTTACTATCTAATACAAACATTATAAAGAGGTAGTTTGTAAGTTTGTGAGTTTGTTTGTAGGAAGTAATCTCTGGAACTACTGCACCAATTTAGATAAAAATTATTATGAAGATAGTTTGAAATCCCAGGAAGGACATAGGATAGTTTTGTCACGTATGTGCAATTTTGCCTATACAATTAAACTGTACAGCTTAACCAGGATGTGTTTGGTAGTTACCCAGTTTTCTACAGCTTAGAGCTCAGGATTAAATATCAAATTACATGTTTTTAACTTTCATCCCCCAGTTAACTCTTAAGTAATGATTTTTTTTAAAACATTCCTTAAAGTGAGCTTGCATTTGTTATAATTTATGACACAAATACAATATTTCATTCGATATGCATTGGTTCTTGTGCATGATGTAAATATAAGTAAAATGTTTTAGTACCTAGTAAGGAGATGAAAGAAAATTAATATTTTTTTATTAATCCTTAACAAAACCCTTACAAGAGAGAAAATTATGACATTACACTTTCCTTAGCATAATAAAAAATGCAACTGGTCACATTTACTAATGTGCCTTAAGCTTTGATAAATATGTATAACATACTACAGATTTAGTAGAATGCATACTAATATTATAAATGTGAATGTTTGTGAGGTTGGATTTCACTACTCTTTCATGTCAGAACGGCTGAACGGATCTGGATGAAAGGCAAACATTAGATTAGTCTGGAATAGCACATAGGTTACTTTTTTTCTAGAAAATGTACAGTTCCTGGGGGATAGATTTGTTTTTATCTGGGGACGAACCCAAAGCGAAGCACAGGCGAGTCTCTAGTATCATTATAATTGTTAATCTGTATGTACTGTATTGGGTTCTTAATAACATCCAATATCTAATATTATACTTTTAATATATTCCTTAAATAAAAAAAATATTTAAAACAAAAACAAAGTTAAAAATAATAATAACTTTATTGTTATAAACTTTACAAAGTATTACATCAGTCTGATGACAAACACATTGAATATCTCAATAAATGAATGTGACAGATGATTTTTTTTATTTAATATTCTTCTGTGTTATCTGAAAAGAAAATTTCCATAATTTATCACAGATTACAGAAAAAAAGTATTGTATAATATTTAAGATCATTAGAAGTATTCATCACTAGAGACATATTAACAGTAAAAATATTTACATATTTTGTATATACTATTACAAAACTAATACAAAAAATGTTTAATATTTTTTTACTAATTATTATTTAAATACCACAGGAACAAAATTAAACATATCTAAGAATTGTTATGACATCAATTTGGAAAATTCAAAAATCTCAAATGAAGTCTTTTATAATTATGAAGTCTTACAAAAATAATGAATTACCCTGTTGAAAAACTCCAATAGGATCCCATCAAAAGCGACAAAAGCCGCATAGAAACCAATAAATATTTATTTGTTTCTATGTGGCTTTTGTCGCTTTTGATGGAACCTATTGGAGTTTTTAAACAGCATAGGACATTAGGTATAGTTAATTATATAAGTAAAATTTATCAGATATACACAAATATTTGTATCAAACTTAAACTACATAATACAAATATTTACGTGTTCGCACAATAACAAGTCAGAAATTAAACAAATATTGCCCACTTTCTGCTATATGGAATTTACTAATATTTATACAAACACGTTTATGTAATAGAAATGAGACTAAACCACATCAAATTTGTCAACGCACATAATTCTTTAAAAATGTATGTATTTACTTACTTCTATCTTCTATAGACTTAAAACAATATTTTAGTCAGTCTCCTAAATTTTTATACAAAACTATGATTTCCCTCAGACTAATGTATTTTTCTATTTGTCTAGTTTTAATAATATAACAAAGGATAAGCTGATAAATAGATAATTTCTAGGATAATTAATAAAACAAGAAATAAAATACCTATACCCTGTAAAAGTTAGCTTGATCTTTTTGACAGATGTAAACAACGTTGCCAATACCAATTTATCAAATTCCCCGAAAATCTAACTCAAATTCCCCAATTTGGGGACAAAAATATACTTGATTCCCCACAAATTCCCCTCAAAAAATTAAAAATAAACAAGTGTCAAGTATTTAAATAATATTTATTTTTTCTTTTATATTTTTAAATAATTTTAAATGAAACTATCTTTTCGGATTTTTCTTTATGTTAGAAATATAATAACTAAATAAAATTAATATAGTCCAATCGAAATCTGTTTTGGAAACAAACAAATTAAAACCTGAAATTTTGTTTTTAAAACGTTAGCAGCTTTATAAGGACTTAAAATTCCTAAAATGCCCCCGATGTCCAGCTACCCCCGAGAAATGGGGAGACGCAAAGCATTAAAAAATAGTTTTTTTTTTAATTTCCGGCTTACTGTGACGTCCTATCGAAAAAAAAATTCTACGAAAGTTATAGGTCTAGTAAAATCTACAACTTTTATAGATAACACTTTTCACAATAACTTCAAAGTTTTCGAGATATTGGCTGAAATCTCGGTTTTTAAATATTTCTTCGTTTTTTATTTTTTATTTCTGCAATCATCTTTTGGTTTTAGTGAAACTAGGGGAATATAATTTTCGAAATACATATAATAAGCAATTTTTTTTTGAAATTGAAATAATTAGCTGTTTCCGAGAAATTTATATTTCATGGTCTCGGGAGGTAGAGGATGGTATATTTTAACCCTATTTTTTGGATATTTTCCCGTAGAAGCTATTTAAGTTTTTACTTTTTCGAATTTATCGATATTTTATTAATTTTTGATCGATTTAAATTTTTTTAAATATATTATGCCATTTTATGGATACATAGAAGATTAAAGGTAGTGTTAAAAATTTGAATAAATTTTCAACAAAGATTTAGCATAGCTTAAAAAAAATTATCATTTTTGACATTTTTTTTATGATTTTTAACAAAACTTTAACTATATTTTGTAAATATCAACTTGTTTTTTTAAATTATATTTTTGAATAATGAATAAACAAGATTAGACTGTGATTGAGTTCCATTTTTTCTGTGATTACCTTTAAATATAATTTTTCAGAAAAAATATATAAATAATATAACTTCAAAATTATTATTATTGTAATATATAGAAGTTTAAATTAGGAGGACTTGCTAGGAGTCATTTAAGTTATTAATTGTTACTAGTGAAGAAATTCGGACTAAGAAAATTTGTGTAGTTTTGACACTTAGTATAGCTTAAATTAAAAGCTAAATTGGTTCAGACGTGAAAACTCTGTACGATTTTTATTAGTAATTTAATGCTTAAGTGTTTGGACCCAGTCGGACTATCGATGTTCAAAATCCCCGCATTTTCCCCACATAATGCTAATCCCCAACAAATCCCCAATCGACTTCAGATTCCCCGCAGTTTGGGGAATTCCCCACAAATTGGCAACGCTGGATGTAAATTTTTCTGATCGACATAACTTTGCAATGACGTACATATTATTTTCTTAATTCAATGATTTTAAAAAATGTAAAAATATTAAAAAAAACACATATAACACAAAAGTCCCTAAAGATTCAAGCGTTATCCGAAAATTTTAAGACTTTTTATTGTTTCAAAGTAAAATTTAAATAGGAACACTGAAAATAATAGACGCTTGTACAATGTTACATCGGTCGGTGCATACGGATGGGACATGAATAACAGGCAGTAATTGTTACAAATATCGATGTATTATGTAGTATGACACGTCAAAGAAGCAATATTATCTGACTGGATGTGCGACGTCCACTTCGACAATTTTATTGAACACGAAATAATAGTTGAAGTTCGAGATGATGACACAAGCTCCGACGACTCTGGTGATGATGATCTTGGCTGTGCTCCTCTTCCTTAATAAAAACTCTTTTAAAGATAAAACTATTTTATTTTTCAACCTTAATTTTTACATACAGGGTTATTTTTGGACCTCCCGTCAAATTTAAAAAGGTGGTTCAGACCATAACACTAAACAACTTTTCCAAAGAAACATGGGTCTAAAAGTGAAAAAAATTCGACTCTCCCATAGAAAACTGCGCGATCACGTGGTCGATTTCGTATGGAAGGTCTGATTTTTTTTTCACTTTTCGACCCGTGTTTCTTTGGGAAAGTTGTTTACTTTCATGGTCTGAACCACCTATTTAAATTTGGCGGGAGGTTCAAAAATAACCATGTAATATTAAATAGGTACTTATTATGAATATTGACCCACCGTCGCTTATTTACTGAATGTTTTATATGTCTAGTGCTATAAAGAATTTCACACATAATACACTCACACCATCTCGTCACAGTTACAAGTATTTTAAAACGTTATTTTTTGGACTACTCAATATTTTCTGTTTCCCATCACTAGCCCGTCTGTCAAAAAGATCAAGCTAATTTGTACAGAGTATAATCAATAAAGGAATCAACAAAACAACAAACAAACGTGGTTCATCGTTGTCAATTGTCAATTAGGTGACTAGGTCTGTCTGGTCTGGATTTCAGTTAGAATAATATCGATAAATTAAAAACTATCGACAGTCACGCTCGCGTCATGCATTCACCAGCTTACACTCCAAGCCAAGCGCGCGTAAAGAAGTTTTATTTCAAAAACTACCCTATAGTTCAACATAAAATTCACTTCTTCATTATTGCACACTTCTTTATGCCAACTTATAATACTATTGGAAATCGTTACCAAAGAATTATTTTTCATAATAAAAATACAATTACATTATTTATTAATTTAAGATGCAACGCGATGATCATAATATAAAACTGCCAAAAATGTATATATACTCGTGTAACCATATAAACCTATATAAAAATACTTTTTTTTAAAATGACTTTCATTTCAACAATATTAGACATCCTTATCGAGCTATAGACAATATGCCGAAAAATGAAAGATAATAAAATTCTTTCTACACAGTATCATCATAAAAGTGGAATCTTCAACTAATTATTTATGACTGAATATATTTCAGTAATCGAGTTGAGTCCATTAAGACTATCTTTGAATAGCTACTAATAAGAATTAAGAAGTATAATATTTTAAATCAAGTGACTCGATTAATTTTATTACAGAAATAAAATGCGAACGACAATGTTAAATGAGTAAATTCTTTACTTTGTAACGGCTAGGCTCATTGAACTTCAATCTTTTTATTAATTTACTATATAACAATTAGTAATCTGTTCTTATTCTTAGGCCTTTTCATATTGACTGACGTTTTGAGGGTTAATTACAAATACATAATCAAATTAATAAACTTTCAACTTCAAAGTTCAAACACCTCTTCTACAACCATAGTCCAGTCAAATTAGGGGTTTCATCTCGGAATGAGAGGTAATAAGCTTTAAACTCGTATACACCTTCATTTTGGTGTTCTAAAAGCTGTGTCAAAAGTCTCATAAAATCTCGTGTCTGCGTCGTAAATTATTCAAGGTCAGAGGTTATAAAAATCTGTTTTTCGCGATTATCTCGGTTTCCATAGCTCCAATAATGTTAACGTTTAGTATAAAAATTGTAGAACATAAAATTTGCGACAAATTTTGTCTTAAAAAAAAAATTCATACGGCCAACCGTTTTTGAGATAGAGGGCAAAGAGCCCGCAGCGCTCAGCCAAACTCATGTAATGCAAGGTGTACAGAACACTTTCTGTGTATTTCACATTAAAAATGACAGTTTCATACACTCTTTAATCCCTAATTTTACCCACTTAGGGAATAAATTTCAAAAAACTTCGTTTTAATCGGATGCTTATATCATAATATACTTAAGGAATATGTCCTTAAAATTTCACGTTTCTACGACTAGCTGTTTACGTTGATCCATCAGTCAGTCAGAACCTCCACATTATGCACCTCTCCTTCTCAATTCTTCCTTCAGCTGGTCTAACTTCCAGGTACATTACATTGCACACATAATAATATACGAACAAATTGTACATTGTAATGCAATTGTACAAACATAATAAATTGCATAAGTTCAGACTGAATGTAAATAGCCGATACGTGTGGCGCCCTCCTTTTGAGAAATCTTCCCTAATCGAAAACAACCAGCATTCTCGTGACTCGTCACAATTTCACACAGACAAGGCTTGTATCCTTATTGAAAAACTCCAATAGAACCTCATAAAAAGCCACAAAAGCCACATAGAAACCAATAAAAGTCACATGTAAACCAATAAAGGCCACATAGAAACCAATAAATATTTATTGGTTTCTATGTGGCTATATCTAAATAATTAAAAATAAATATAATATTCACAATACTTAAAATAAATTATTTTTATAAAACGTCTTTTATAAATTTTGAAAATATTTATAACGTTTACAGATAAGAGAAAAAAGACAATTAAATTCAATACAAATTTTGAAATTTTGTTGATCCATCACAAACTAACGCAAGCTTTTCACTCTGCAAAAATATAAATAAACAAAGTTATAGGTTAGTTTCATATAGGAATACTGAATCAATATAGACATATCTTTATTGAACAGTGTTTTTAATAATATTCATTTTACAAATCATATGTTCTTTTTCGTTTTAATTTTGTCACTTATTTATTGTAAATACATTTTTTATCGTAAATGTTATTTATCCATGATTTGCCGCGCATTTGATCACATCAGTTATACCAACTTGAAGGAAGTAGTTCGCTGTATTGCCATTCAAAAAAATAATTATATTATGCTATCCATAAACAATAAATTGACTTCATAATGTAATTCGAATATTCTTATATAATTAATTTTAAAGATGATAAAATAATATTTTCTGAATTAATATAATATTTCTTTAATTTTTAAAAAAACAGTGCAAAAATATTAAAAATTAAATAAACTATTTTAACATTAACACTTAAAATCGCAGTAATATTATTATGTAATAATAAAATAATAATAAAACAATCTTGTTTTCACCTATTTCGCTTTCAAACAATAGTTCTATGTTATATATAAATCATAATGTTCTCATCTACTTTATTATTTATATACTGTATTACCGTCAATAGATAACTCTTGACGTCCGACGCCGTTCTTTCTCCTTTTGTTAAGTTGCCATTGCTGTTGCTAACGCCATTTTTGTTATACACTGTAAGCTGCATAAGGTGATTTTTTTATACTCATGGGCGGTGTGTGTAAGTGCGAAAGAGAAAGATATATAAGATTGGCATACGCAGCTGCAACTAACCTGAATATTTTCTTCAAAGCTTATTTACGACGTTTCTCATTGTCTATGCTATAGATACGCATCCCGAGCGATACATACGGTGTAAAGCTTTAAGTGACAAATGTATAGTAAAAATGAAGGAAAACGCTGTACTTAAGTGGCAAAAAGTTTGCAATCCTAGCGGCCCACAACCACGACCTCGTCATGGCCATCGTGCGGTTGCCATAAAGGATTTGATGATAGTTTTCGGCGGCGGAAATGAAGGGATAGTTCACGAGCTCCATGTCTTCAATACTACTACAAATCAGTGGTTTGTTCCTGTCACGAAGGGTGAGGTGCCTCCAGGATGCGCTGCCTACGGTTTTGTGGTCGACGGTACACGCTTACTGGTTTTTGGCGGCATGGTCGAGTACGGCAAATATTCTAACGATCTGTACGAACTACAGGCCTCACGGTGGGAATGGAAGCGCCTGAAGCCTCTACCGCCAAAGCAGGGTTTGCCCCCGTGTCCCCGACTTGGACACAGTTTCACATTACTAAACGGTAAGGTGTATCTATTTGGTGGTTTGGCTAATGAAAGTGATGATCCTAAAAATAATATACCAAGATATTTAAATGATTTATATACCTTAGAGCTATATCCTAACTCGTCGATGACTGTATGGGATATTCCACATACATATGGCCAGTCGCCGCCACCGCGTGAATCACATAGTGGTGTCGCATACACGGATAAAAATACTGGAAAATCTTCATTGATAATATATGGAGGAATGAGTGGCTCGCGCCTTGGTGACCTGTGGGTGCTCGATGTGGACAGCATGTCATGGTCACGTCCAGAATTAGGTGGCCCCCCTCCTTTACCCCGCTCTTTGCACACAGCCACTGTTATAGGTCATCATATGTATGTGTACGGTGGCTGGGTTCCGTTGGTTCCAGATGAATCCAAACTTGCCACACATGAAAAAGAATGGAAGTGCACTAACACACTTGCATCCCTAAACTTAGAAACTATGACCTGGGATAATATTGCATTGGATAAATTTGAAGAATGTGTTCCCAGAGCCAGAGCTGGACACAGTGCTGTGGCTATACAAACCAGACTCTACATTTGGTCGGGAAGGGATGGTTATCGAAAAACATGGAATAATCAAATTTGTTGTAAAGATCTCTGGTACCTAGAAGTAGGTGTACCTCCACAAGCTGGTCGTGTTGCACTCGTAAGAGCTGGTACTACTTCTCTTGAATTGTGCTGGCCGGCTATGAACACTGTTACTACTTATCTGCTACAAGTTCAAAAATGTGGTAAAGTCACTCCTGCTCGCTACCCTTCATCTGCTGAACCAGTTGCAGCACCACCTCCAGCTTCACCTGTTGCAGGACCTGATGCAGCCAAAGCATTTGGATTAACTTCACCTATTGCTTCTGGTTTGCCTCCCACTCCAACTGAAATACCTGTTCGTCCTGTAGCAGTAGCCGCGTCACCAATATCTACTCCAATTGTTTCTACCCCACAGAAAGTAGTGTCAGGTCCAATCAAGTTGCCAGTCCAAGCTGCCGCAGTCAAGATATCTCCAAACACTCCAACTTTGAAGCAGACATACCAAGGAAAAACAGTTGTTAAATCTCCAGCAGCTGGCTCCTCTCAACAAATAAAGGTTGCCGCCGTTACCCCACAAGGAGTTACAAGGATAGTAAGTGGAGTAGGAACACCGAGTAGTGTCCGAGTGTCCACGCCGCAGTCTAACGCACAGATCGTGCTCGGCACAACATCTGGTGGGTCTGGAACGCCACGCTTCGTACAAGTTAAGACTGGGTCGAGTGCCGGGGTCCCGGTCAAATTAGGAAGCGGCAACGTGAAGCTCGCGGGCAATGCCGTACCGCTCAAGATTGGTGCTGCTAATATTCAGGGTAAGATAACGAACAGCGTACAAAAAGTAGGACAAATGGCGACAAATGTTCCGTTGAAACTCGGTGCTGGAAACGTTAAAATTGGCACAAGTAATGTGTTAGTGAAGACCGCTGGCGGAATGCCCATCCAGGCGGGCGTCGCCAGCATGCAGGCCAAGGTGGCGGCGGGCGTGCCGGTGAAGCTGGGCGCGGGCAACCTACCCGTCATCGGCAGCACGGGCGGTGCGATACAGATTGCCAGCGGCGCGATCGCAGGACAGCAAGTGAAAGCGCCCATGTACAAAATTCTGTCGGCTAAATCTAGCGACCAAGGAACGACGGCGACGACGGCAGTGACGGGGGCGGGCGCGACTGTGCTGCGGCAGGCGGGCGGCAACGCCGGTATACCTGTCATCATAAAGAAGACCCCCGGAGGTGGCGCGCAGACGAGCAATGCGCCTCAGTACGTCACCCTGGTAAAGACATCCACAGGTATGACGGTGGCGACAATGCCTAAGATGGCCATGATGCAGAATCGGCCGACGACGCCCGCGAGTGGGGCGCAAGCGCAGGGCATCGCACCAGGCGCCACCATCGTCAAGCTGGTGTCGGCCAACACGGTGGGCGGCAACAAGATCATCACGCTGCCCTCGAACGTGCTGCAGCTGGGCAAGTCAGGCGTGGGTGGCAAGCAGACCATCGTTATCACCAAGTCGGCGAGTCAGGCGACGCAGGGCGGGCAGCCGCAGTGAGGCCCGCCGCGCCCGCGCCGCCGCCCGACGTGAAGTGACGCGAGGTGTCAGTTGTGAACGGTACTGTGACTTGAACTATATTATATACAATATTTTAAATCATATGAGTTTTGTATGTTAATGGGTCTGCGTAGATGTCCTCATAGAGTTTTTACTGAGAAAAATTTATTTACTCTTAAAATATTATTGTTTGTCTGTTCGCACGGAACCTATCACGCAATGATCTGTCCTGTGTTGTCAAATTCGGCTCAAAGTGTTAGACTCGTGCTTGTCGCATGTATTTTTTACTTGTGACCTAGTTTTTACAAAATTATGCGAAAGTGCCTGCTGAGCAGTATTCTCTACTGTGTATGGACGGCAAGTAGTTTGAATATCACTTTTTTAAAAGTTTAATTAGAGTTAAAGAGATATTCGATTGAAGTTATAATTTTATGCGTTTATAGATTTATTTTCAAATTAGAATATTTTTGTATGTAACGATATATAAGGAGAGGATAATATAATATTTCACTAACAGTAATCATGACCAAATACTGCCATCATGAACTTGAACTGTGCAAAGCGCTAGGAGTTGCCTCGCTGTGTTGTATGCTCGTTCCGTGACCTGTTGTCTTCCTTGCAGCAGTTTAAGTTCTTGTTTCCTTGCGATCATGACTTGAGAGTGGCATTCAATTGGGTATTTGACTAATTTTACTATGTATTGCGGATACATAAAAATTACTTGTTAATATTGAAAAATAAATTATTTTTGATTTTCTAATAAAATATATCATTATTATTTAAAAATATCCAAAACAAATAAGATTCTCAACTTATGTTTTTAAGTTATTTATTTTTTACATCATTTTGTTACACTTAGCATATTGTTAAAATTGAAATGAGTCAAATACCACACGGATTTTCAGACAGACATTGTATTGAATAGTAATATATGTTACTCGGACTGCTGGTGATCTCATGGGAGGCATCACCAAGTGATAGTCCCATGAAATAGCCATCAGTCTGGTGTAGGTTTAGTTAAATCACAATATAATATGCACTATTTAAGTTTTGACAAACCATTGTTGATGTTGTGGTGTTATAAATAAGATCTGTGGGGAAGAACCATTACATGAGTTTCAATATTGAGGCTATTTTACTCCCACAGATCTATGGCCGTAGGCGATTTAGTTGACATTTAACCGACTATGGCGGACTTAAAAGCTTATTATGATAATAATAAAGTAAAATAAATAACAATATTATTTTAAGCTCGGCTTACATACACACAGATCTTTTGATTTCGTCATAGTCGGTAGGCGCCATGGTTTTTGTTTGGGTTTGCGAGAGGGAATACCAGGCAGTTGATTCATCGATGACATAAATAAAGATGCAGAATATATTTTCATTCCCGTTTTGATGAAACTTTAACGTCTAAATAGTTTTGCTTTTGATAAATGAAACTCTGTTCTGCATTTGGTATGTAGTGTAAGTTAGCGTAGGGTGAGAGATGAGGAGTGTAAATAATATAAGTAGGTAAATTTAATGTTATAGTTTGTTCATAATATGTTCATTTGCTTGAATAAACGATTTGGATAAGTGCGCCTTTCATTTAACCGACAGCGAAAAGAGTGATTGTGATAAGATAATCGAACTTTGTTCATATTTTATGAATTATAATAGCTTTGTTGTAATTTTTTTGTTTACTTTTAGTATGTTGTTTCATAAGATTTTAACTTGATATTTTTTTAAATATACAAAATTTATTTATATATTTTGATTTTTTTTTGTAACAATTGATAAGTCTCGCGTTTTACTGTTTATATTGACATACAGAACACTTTACATGACGTTATTAGGGATATCTTATGGGAATAAAAAATACTGGCTTTATAGTAGATCATTAAATACATAGTTGTCCATATAATATACTAATCCATACTAATTACTAATATTATAAATGCGAAAGTAGCTTTGTCTGTATGTCACGTTTCTATGACTGAACCTTTAACCGCTGAACCACTTTTGATGAAGTTTGGTATAGAGAGGGATGGGACCTTGGAGATAGACATACTTAGGATACTTTTTGTCGCAAAAATGAAACTTGGAAAGGGTGTAATAGAGGTTGAAAGTTTGTATTGGGGACAAATGATTTCTCAAGGACAAAAAATTGATTATATCCTATAATTTTGGTAAAAAGGGGATGATTTCAAATTTTTTTAAACTACTTACCTACTTTTATGTAAACAATACCTATGTAAATATTATGTATGTATATCCATTCCATACTAACTTAAAACTTACCTAGGGACCAATCCGAGCGAAGCTAGGTTGAGTCGCTAGTATTTGTATAAAGAAGTTGTTAAATGTGTATATTTTTGTTAGTGTTTTCTAAAAGATTAAAGCGTTTACAGGCGAAGTCGGCGTAAAAGCTTGTCATGTATTGGGGATACAACTAGGCTTGCATTATACAACAATCTTTCATCTATTCTGTGCAACACTACATATTACATGCATATAATTACATACTAATAGTGTGCGTGTTTTAGTTATTGCAAAATGGCTAATTTGAAGCAAAACATTGAAAGTGGTTAATGTTATTTGCAAATTGTAGTTATTAGAATTTCGATGATTAATCTTTTTTACTTATTGTTAGACTGAGGAATAGTATGACAGTGTCAGAGAACATAACATGAAGTCTAATAATAATGTTTTAAAACAGTATAGTGTTACAAATATTAATAGAATACTTATTTTTAATTATAATTAAATAATTATAAGAAACTGAGATTAATGAAAAGATTATAATAAAGAAGAAAAAATAAGCTAGTATTATGCTATCTCTAGAAAGCTAGACAATAAGAACTAATGCTTAAAAAAATAGTATTATATTACTTATCACATTTTCTTCTCAAAAATTGTAATGACAGATGCTTATATAAAATTTCTCAGTTTGTAGTGACCCTACTTGCTGTGCCAGCGGTCGCGAGTTCGAGTCCCGCTGGTGGCATACGTTTATGTGATGAGCACGAATGTTTGCACTCCAGTCATGGGTGTTTATATTTTAATATGTACATATGTATTTAAAGTTATATATGCGTAGTGTATCAATTATCTGGTGGTATCCATACCACAAGCCCCGTAGCTTACTATGGAACTAATGGTGCTGTGTGTTAATGTCTCAACATATTTATATTTATAAATCAATCAAATAAAAAGAGCTTTCGCGCCAATCTGTGACAATTGTGTTTAGAAATTGTAATAATTATTGAGTGATAACAATTACAGCTTGTTTAATTATAACGCAACACATTTTGTTACATAAATATGTCAGGTTCATTTACAAAAGGTTTTATCATTTTTTAATTTACGTTTGATTAGGGTTTACCTTTTTTATTACATTATTTTGAATAAAGATTTCATAATTTTCATTATTATATATCCTTTATTCTTTTTTGCATAAAAAGTATTCATACAAAAAATATATAATAAAAATGTAAGATATTCTATTTGTTTTTATATTTATGATTATTAATATAAATCATATTATTACTTACCGTCTCAGCTTTATAATAGAAATATGCGAATTAACGCCATCTAGCGAGAGGTTATCAAACTGCTTTGTGCTGATAAGTGATAAGCTTTGAAGCAATTTAAGTAGATGTGACTAGAGGGAGCTGTCTAACAATGAAAGCTGCTACGTTTAAATCCGCCCCGAGAGGCGCTACTGTAGAGTGAGATCTCTAGAAATGTTTAAATGACACTAAACGATTACTGTTTGCGAGATTTTCATCACGGTTCTTCACTTCATGATTATTGTAAACCCTGTTTATTGGTTTCTATGTGGCTTTTGTCGCTTTTGATGGGATCCCATTGAAGTTTTTCAACAGGGAACTTTGTGCCATTCCTGATTAATTATTGTAGACGGTACGGCTTAACAAATGCTTTCGCTATAAAAGAAGAGATAAGAATAAGTCAATATTTTATGTATTTGGTTATTATATATTAATTATGTTAAACAAAATACTGATAAACTGGTGCCGCGCTAAAAATATTATTATTATTCCCTAATCCCTAGTATATATTATCCTATAGTATTATATTATCTGTGATAACATTAAATTTATTGGCCTTGCCGTATTAACAAATACTTTTTTTAGCGACAGTGATAGGACCTCACTCGCCAGTGGCACCAACTGGTCCCATCAGAAACGGTAGTTCATATTGTATTATAGTCGTAAGGGGTCTTATGTGGGAGAAAAAAATATTCCAAATAGTTTACATAATACTTTCTTAGATTTACGCGAATGTTTGACATTTAAATAAAACTATCTTTTCGGATTTTTTCGCGGATTTATTTTGATTTTTGGTTCCCGACGTTTCGATTGCTTTACAGCAATCATGGTCACGGGAGAGACTGAGGTGTTAGATGTCTCAAAGGTATTATATAGTTGTTACAGACAGCCTACCCACAAATAACAAAATGAATTCAAAAAACTTGAAAATTGGCACCAAAGTACCTTACAATATTTGTTAATTTTAATTTTAAAACATTTTTAAAACATTTTTATAATTTTAATTACTTTTATATTATATAATTTTATATAATTTATTTAATTTTAGCTCTTATTATTATAAATATTACAATTTTTCATTATTTTTTTTTATTACTCTAATCTCTAACATTTTATAAACTGATGTTGCTAGTTCCGAAAACTGCAAGGAAATCCGATAACAGTTATTTTAAATATTTCAACCATCAGGGCTTTTAAACATTTAAATTATCTGTAAAATTATTTAAATTTAATCTGAAAATCCATTATAAGTACTCTAGTTACATTCCTACATCGTGAGCGAATCCGCGAGCAAAACTAATATAAAAATAAGAAAATAAAACAGTAACATACTATTGTTCGAATGTAGTCCAATCGAAATACGGTTTGGGAACAAAATATTTAAAACCTGAAGTTTTATGGTTTTAAAATATTAACAGGTATATAAGGAATAGAAATTCGTATAATGCCCCCGATGCCCAGCCACCCCCGAAAAATGGGGGGACACAAAGAATAGTTTTTTTCAATTTCCGGCTCACAGTGACGTTCTATCGATAAATGTTTTCTACAAAAATTGTAGGTCTAGTAAAAATCATCAAAACGTCACACAAAGTACCTACACGTCACATGACAGTAACAGGGCCCTCATAATTTCGTCATGATCGTCTGACCTATTACCTGTACCTACCTATTTCATAGCCTTGAAATTGACTAAAAGACTATTGGAAATATTTTGGAAGGTAAGTCCTTTCTATAGGCTCGTATACAATGGTGTATTCAAATATCAAAAAATAATATGTGTGGCAATCCAAACATTCCATATAACTAAAAAAACTTAAAGTCACATGAAAAGTACGTATATAATCTTTACATACATATACATACATAGGTACTTAAAAATATTAATATGTACGTGTATTCGTACAGAAGCATCGACGCACTATTCATTATACAAAGTCATTTTTTTTTATTTTCATGTAATCTAAAACACGCGATATACTATTTATGTGATTGCGATTGTAACAGTTTCCTTATTCATCAATATGCTGGATCACGATTCATTATTGACCCTAGAAATGCACTTAAAAAGCTCTAAGTGTTTTCTAGCTGAGTGTAGACTGTAGTCTATGTAAGTGTATAAATAATTTAAGTATTTATGATGTTTTCCACTATCTACCGATTCCTGTGGGTTTTATCTTTCAGTTTATATTTGACGACACGTTGTCTCCTTGCTGTGCCAGAGGTCGCGGGTTCGAGCCCGGCTGGGTGCATACTTTTTTATGATGAGCGCGAATGTGTAAACTCCAGCTATCGGTATTTATATTTATAATATGTATGTTTGTATTTAAAGTTATATATGTGTAGTGTATTAACTATCACGTATCCATAACACAAGCCTCGTAGCTTACCTTGGAACTAGATGGTGCTGTGTGTTAATGTCACACACACACACACACACACACACACACGCACGCGCACGCACGCACGCACGCAGGCAAAGTATCCTATGTGGTAAGCGTTTTAATTTCCATGATATGAAATTCTATGATTATATTACTTACTGTACTACTCGTAGCAGTGCTCACGATTTCGTTCTCGTGAATGTCAAGGAGACAAAAATATATCGCATAGAAAAGTGTACCAACTCTTGTATTGTAACGGGAGGGCCCTCAGATATTGGTGGTGGTGATTTTTTGTAGTAAGGAGCGCGGCTTAGGGTTATTGCCTTCAGGAAAATGCTTTTCTATAAATGATATTAATAGAGGAAACATCTGGAGAGTAAACAACCTTTACCTGCAATAAAGCATGCTACGCACAAAAAATCATTTTTAATCTTCGGTATACAATACAAAACTCATGAGTAACACATTCGATCGACAACTTTTGTGCATTGTCTAACTGTCTATAGCTGCTATTAAAGAATTCCTAAGTTATAACCTAACCGATATTTATCCAAAATTAGTGATTCAATCATTTTTTTAGGGTACCATAGCTAAATGGCTAAAACGGAACCATGCCATGTCTGTCTGTCCGCATGTCTTCTATTCGAGTTACCTTGCTGAAATATATTAGATAGTTTTCATGTAAACCTTGATAAAGCGTCTAAACAGACAATGAAGCTAACTGGTAAACTGAAACTCTTCTTTCCTCATATTATAGGGCAGTTTTTTTTATATTTCTTTTAAATACGATTTAAACTTAAAATAATTATGCAACATCTTTTATTTATATTTATCATATATTTGATATTATCATAAATTAAAAAATGTTGCTCCCGCCAAGCGCCAGCAGAACACTCCACGCAATACAATGTCAGTAAAGTTCCTCCTAACTTGAAATTGTAATAACTTTTGGTATAGTTGTTAGATTTTAATAAAATAAACTAAATGTTACCTCGAGATATGGACTATTAATATTTCTTACCCCTTGAATTCAATTCAGTTGTTTCGATTAGATGCAACTTCAAAACACACAGACAGACAAGACAAAAATTCTAAAAACCATAGAATTTTCTTTTACTACCTATTTTTCCCCCAAATTATTTTTTGCAAATATAAGCAATGTAAAGACACGTGGAACTTTCATTCTTATTATATGTATTACATAATAATTTTATTTTGGTAATTTGGCTTTCGAATGGAGGTAATAATAAAGAAACACAATTTAACATTCAAATTATTTATTACTAGCGGCTAACTCTCGCTTCGCTTCGGGTTCGCCGTAGACAAAAACATATCTATCCCACGGGAACCGTACATTTTTCTGGGATGATATATGGCCTATAGCCTTCCTCAGCTAACGGTCTATCTAATGCAAAATAATTTTTCAAATCGGATTACTACTTCCTGAGATTAGCACGTTCAACCAAACAAACAAACAAACTCTTCAGTTTTATAATATGAAGTATTAGTATAGATTATTACGATAAGAAAGGTAGGATAAGGACGATAAAAATGTAAACCATGTTTATTTGTAATTAAGGAATTTTAATATTTATTTTTATATTTATAACTTTAAAGATTGTTAAATTGCATAGTTGCCATATGTCTGACTGACACAAACCGATTAGGTCGGAAGTTTGATTCTCGTGTTGTGCATTGAATTTCATTTATCTGCTTATTTTTGATGACATGGAAGACGGGAGAGTTTGGATGGTGATTACGTCAACAATATTTATTTATTAAAAATAATTTATTAAAATTTAGTAGATTTTGATTAATCAAATCAATGTTTTTAGAACACACATGACAACCCTAGGTACTTGTCTATGCTCGAAAACGAAAAGCATGTTCAGGGATTCCCCAAAATAATGAAGTCGTAATGTTTACGTAAGCAAAGGAGGGGGGAAGTAACAGCATTGCTTACTTTTGCTGACAAGGGGGAGGGAGGGATTACCTAATAATTACTAAAATTCTGCTTACGTTATACTTAAATGGTTCCTGACTGATTTAGGCTGTTTTCATTTATTCAATTTAAAATATGCTATGTAGCTTACAAATGTATTTAAAATAGACAATTGTCCTTAACTTCTTCTTCGCTCTTAGCAGAACGTTTTAATAACCATGTGATAGTTGTATTAATATTCCACGAACTACTTTAACTTTTAAGTATATAAAAAAGTCTCCTTCGAAAAAGACTAATGTCCTGAAACTAGCCCTTTACCCGGGAGACATTATCCACAAATGTAGGCACACACGTGCACTCTATTTTTTCACTCGCCGACCGACCGATGAAAAATATGAGCTTTATGTGCAAGAGATCATGCGCTATACGTGCACTGCCCGCGTACGGGCTTGAAACACCACCAACTTCCCAATTTCGGACTGGTACTGAGATTTTTTTGATAAAAACACCCTAATACTGTATCCGGGACTCGAACCCACAAAATATATAGCCACGAACCGTACACGCCCATGCACTAGAGCACACCAATACCTACTCATGAGTTCGTTAAGTTCGTTAAGCCGTCGCGGGACAGATGTGAAACATCGAAACTATTTTGTATAGAAAATATGCATGACAGGATGGTTTTTAAAGGCAACGAATATAATAATTAAAAACAAAATATGCAGATTCTTTTAAAATAAAAATATAAAATATGCATAATAGGATTATTTAAAAAATACATTCTAATTTAATACCAAAACTAAAATATGATCTCAGCGCGGTGAGTGAGAGGATGGAGGGCATCGCCGAACCGAGTGGAAAGAGAGTCTGAGAGTTACGAGCGCGTGGCGACGTGGCGACGCGTGGCGACAACAGCCAGTTTGACCCGCCTCATTAGATGTTTCACATCAATAAATATATTATAATATGAATGAATATCTCTCCAATGTGGGCAATCTGGGCCAATGTGAATATCTCTCTGTCCCTCCCTGCGTTATTTAAGTATACATTATAAACCAACAAACAGATAACTACATTCGCATTATTCATATTATCAAGGATAGATTAATATTGTCAGAATTGTTGTCAGTTTTCATTTACTATATCAATTGTATTAGAGACTTATATTTATCCTAAACAATGCGTGTCACGACAGGCGATCAATCATGTTCTTTATGCACAAAATGTCTAATTTTAAGTGCACAATTAAGCAACCTTAGGTATATGAGCAGTGGATACGCCTGACTGACACAAACAATAGACTTTTTTTTACAACTGTAAACTTTTAAAACTGTAAAAATGTAGGTACCAAGGGCACCGGGGAAAATGTAGGAAAAGGGAAATAGACGAAGGATTATTATTAAATTTTATTAACGCCATAATTTGTGAGGATGTATGGTTTTTATTCTTTCACACGATAACTACTCAACGGATTTTGATGAATCCAAATTCAAAATACACACGGCACGTTTGGCTCAGTTCGTAGTGACTCTACTTTCTGTGCTAACGGATGCGGGTTTGAGTCCCGCTGGGGGCATTCATTTGTGTGATGAGCACGAATGTTTGTAGTCTAGTCATGGGTGTTTATATTTATAATATGTATGTATTTAAAGTTATATATGTGTACTGTATCAATTATCTGGTATCCATAACACAGGCCTCGTAGCTTACCATGGAACTAAATGGTGCTGTGTTAATGTCCCAACATTTTTTTTTATTTTTTTTTTATATATATTTTATTCTGTATTAAATTATTACAATTTTTTACTCAACGTCATGAGTCTACCACCAGTTCAAAAAGAAGCCTCAGACCTGTGAAGAACTGGCGAAAGTAACTCAGCGGGACTAATATTATTTCGTTATAATCTTTATAATAATATAATATAATTAATCTTTATAGTAATATAGGTTATATATGAAATAACACATAGAGTATAGAGTATAATTTAAAAAGCAGTGGTAACCCAGTGCAGTGGTAACGCGCTTGCTTGGAAAGACAAGTGAAGCGGGTTCATATCCCGGGTCTCGCACCTTAGATATTTTCATGTGTAAATTATTTTCAACATGATTACCACTGGTCTTACAGTGAAGGAAACATCCTGAAGAAACCTGCATGCCTGAGAGAACCTAGCAAGTTCTCGAAAGACATGTGCAGTCCACCCGCACTTGGCCAGCGTGGTGGACTACGGCCTGTTCTCCTTCGCATTAAGAAGAGGCCTGTGCCTAGCAGTGGGCTGTTAAAAATTTATCGAATTGGATAGGAAAGGTTCGGACTACTTCTCTCATAAAATTAAAAAAAAAACTAAATTGACTGCTATATACAATTTTGTTAAATATAATAAAGTATAAATATGAAGTATGACTTGTGTCGGTGGTCACCCAGCCAGCCTGCAGCAGACGACGCTCAGGCAGCCCCTGCGGGAGGACTCCGGTCGGGCGGAGATCACTCGCTTCTTCTTTTTACCATTTGCATCATATTTTTTCTCTTCCTGAAAACATTTTTTTATATATTATAAAGTTCCGATGTGCTCGTAATTCTTATCCTTCTAAACGGCTTGACCGATTTTAATAAAATATCATCTGGATAGTTCTTAGGCGTAGTTAAACCCGGTAGGGAGATCCTCTTTTTTTACCTACCGAGATAAAACAGCGTCTGTCTGTCTACCGACTCCGCTGATAATTTATAAATTAATAATAAATATTAATAGGTTAAAAAAATATTGCGAAACATGAAATGTGTTATCAAATATTAAAAATCTATTTTTAGACTAAGTTCAGTTTTCTTTAAAATACCAAATATATATTAGTCCCTACTCCCTAGAGCGCGGGCGAGGTTGCGACCAGCTAATAGCCGATATAGTTCGAGTTCTTTTAATTGAAAATGAACTAATATGTTCAATAACTGTGTTATCTCAACAGTGAGTGTCGCCGCTATACTTTCTGCAGAAGCCAGATGGCGTTAAAACGGGTCTGACCAATTTGTTACTTGTTAGGATGCTTCCACACTTACGACCTTTCGGCGAACTAGCGAGACTATTCTTTAAAAATATTATATATTAGTTATTTTTAAATAAAATATAAGGAAACTCCTATAATTTTGTTTTATTATATAAAATTATACTCAAACATGGATAAACAGTGTACGTTTTCCTTATGCTATAGAGTATAGAGTATAGATAATAATAATTAAACATAAATACTAGGAAACACGGATTTTCTTTTCTATGTTAACATGTGAACGTAAAGCTATGTTACTTGCTTAGCTATTAAATAATGCCGATTTTCTGAGAACTAGTTTTTAGGGTTCCGTAGGAAAAATGCAAAAATGGAACCTTTAAAAATTCTTTACGTCCGTATGTCCGACTTGCGGTATGTCTGTACGTCACAGTTATTTTACTCGGATGCTATTGGAGCTGTAATACTGTGGAACGTTAGTATCTCATGTGAACCATTTGTAGACGAATTATAAAAACTAAAAAAAAAATGGTTGGTATTTTGTTTTATTTGTATTATAAAAAATATATGTAATAAAAAATACGTGCATATGTTAAAATAATGTAACATTATTTGAATATGCATGCTACAGAACCCTTGGTGTGACATTCAGACTCGCACTTACCCGACTTTTATTACGTGCCACTTAACGTTATTGTCCCAGCTACATGATTGCGGCGAGCGAGAGGCTGAGAGCGCCACTCACGAATACGTTCGACTCGGAAGTATTTCATACTACATTTAATTACGTATCGGACTATTGTATTGGTTTTATGGATCTTAAGATCCAAAAGCTTTCGCTTAAAATCAATTATTCCCTAAAAGCTTTTATTTGGGCTTAATTTTTCCTTACCATTACTATTTTGCCTATCAGAAATTGGTTCTAATAGAGACGTTTAACAGATTTTCTTAACTTAAAAGTGTTGAAAGTTCAATGAAAGTTTTGAGAGACCATAGTCTTATCAATTTAAAAGCTAGCTTCTTCACCTTTTTATATTTAGATGCAAGTAGGATTAATTCCTTGAGGCATAGAAATGTTTTAGTTTTTCTTAAATTTGTAAAATTAAACTGTATTTTACTAAAAATGTCAAATATTCGCGCAAATATATGAAAGTGTTTTGCTGATTATTGTTAGATGTACTATAATCAATTCATTGGATTTTGTAATTTTAATAAGAGTTAGCATAATAACGCAGTGTCCATACACCTTAGAATAAAAATTAGAAAAATATTGCTAGTAGCTATCCCGCATTGTATAAGAATGTGCAGATACCAGAATGTTTAAGATATATATATATATATATATATATATATATATATATATATATATATATATATATATATATATATATATATATATAGTATTTATTTACTGACCTCAATAATTTCACCTATTTTGAATTTCTTAAAAATTTGTCTGGCGTCTGAGCTGTGGTCCACTTCGTCGAAAGCTTTGGTAGCGTCTTTGCCCGCCTCCTCTAAGATCACGTCGCCGCCGGGATGCTGGAAGAATATTTATGTATCTATATATCAGTGTCTACTAGCTTTACATTTTAGAGACTACAAATGATTAAACTACTTCACACTATATCACGAGGCAAGAAAGAGCAGATTGCCCAGCGTAACGATTTCTACATACCTCTTTCGCTATTTCCATTGATATTATTTCCTTATACACGCAAGACGTAAAAAACTACTGATGTCTATTATATTAAAATATACATACATATATGTTGAGTTAACTGCCTCGGTGGTGTAGTGGCTAGCAAGTACGGCTGCACATCGAGAGGTCCTGGGTTCGAGTCCTGGGTCGGGTCAAATTTACTTATTGAGTCTTTCTGTATAATAAGTCTCAGTAACAGCCCGGAGATGGGAAGTTGGCGGTGTTTCACCCCCATGTTTCGCAGAGCACGTGAAGTCATCGGTCCTGCGCCTTATTTCTCACCGGTCGTGTCTCGTGTCGTCCTACCGGAGTATGAGAGTGACAGGAATAGAGAGTGCACTTGTGTCTGCGCGTACACTTGTGCACTATAATATCTCCTGCGCAGTTGACTAGTCTCAATGAGAATGGCTGCCATGGCCGGAATCGGCCAGGAGGACATTATTTATATGTTGAAAACAATGCTTTCTGGTCCTAAGTAGATTTATATCACTCAGTATGAGTGACAAATTCAAAAATCAAACTCTACTTTATCTAAAAAGACGTAAAAAAACTGTACTGTGACTAAATTTAACATCTTATAACCTATATATGATCTGTGTTATAACTCATATTGTATTTGAACCGACTACCCCTTAACGGTTATATACGTCAAATACTTACAAAAATAAACGTAAGTATTTAAATCTTCATATTTGCAAACATCTCGAGGTATCTCAGAATTTCCAAAGTCGATTGAAACAAAAACCGTTTAAAACACTTGTCGATCGATCAATATCGACACTTTGACTTGATGTGTTTCCCATTTCATACATTTGCATTTCCAATACTGAGGTTTAAGATGCCATAGCAGTACACCCAGCTAGGTTTTTAAATTCTTATGAAGTTATATACTCGTATGTGAAAATGTCTAGGTATTTTTTTTCTTTAAGAATGTATGAGGTTAATATGTATGTATGTATGTATGTATGTATATACGTATTCAGCGCTTTTTAACGTCCCACTGCTGGGCACGGGCCTCCCTTCAATACGAGGGGGATCAGGCCATAGTCCACCACGCTGGCCAAGTGCGGGTTGGCGGACTGATGAGGTTAATAGGTCGATGTAATTTTAAAATTGACCAATGATGAAACCGTCTATGGTACGGAGAGCGTCCGTCTACAAGATAGTTAAATAAACTTACTTCGTTCGTATGTTACTCTTTTTTTCCATTCAAAATCAACTTTCGAGTACTTCATTATACTTAGGTTAATTTGATAACACTACTGTTATAACACTTATCTATAATGTACGTAGGCTCTACTTAGCGATTTAATCTGATAAAAACCCGGAAGCAGAAAACTTATAATTGTACTTAATATTATAATTTTCAATTAATTATCAGGCAGTGGTAGTCCAGTGGTAACGCGCTCGCTTGGGAAACCGAGTGAAGCGGGTTGAAATCCCGGGTCTCGCACCTCTGATATTTTCTTGTGCGAATCATTTACCTAACATGATTACCACTTGCTTTACGGTAAAAGAAAACATCGTGAGGAAACCTGCATGTCTGAGAGAACCTAGCAAGTTTTCGAAAGACATGTGAAGTCCGCCCGCACTTGGCCAGCGTGGTGGACTATGGCCTGATCCCCCTCGTATTGAAGGGAGGCCCACCCCCAGCAGTGGGACGTTAAAAAGGGTTGAATACATACAATACATTATAATTTTGTTCTTGAAGTACGTGTAAGATGCAGTTTAAGTTGTAGTTTTTTTAGTTTAAAGAAAGATAAGAGGATCGGCCCTTGTAACAATACCATAATATAGAGCTGATCTGACGATGGAGCCGGAAAGCGATAACAGAATCTTCTTAATTCTATCAATTTAGTTTGTAAATAAAAACTTTTTCAAGAAGATTTTTAATACAAGTGACTGACTTGATATCGAACCTAGACCCTTGGACCACTGTCTTTGAGGTAACGTCGTTAAACTAAATACATCTTGAAAATATAAATTTTAGTGAAAAAAAAAAGTTCTAAATCTATATACATATTATAAAATTCTAACTAAGCCGAATCTGTACATTAAATATTTTTTGGAAAATCTTATTGAAATAGACATTATTATCGATGCAGAGGCCGAATCTATTGTTTTTAGAATTTTTGTCTGTCTGTCTGTCTGTCTGTCTGTCTGTCTGTCTGTTACCGCATCACAGAAAAACCACTGGAGGGATTTTGATAAAATTTGGTATGATGATAGCTGGTTATCCGGGTCAACATATAGGATACTTTTTACCGCGAGAAAATATCTCATTTCTGAAAAAAAGTACAAAAACTGGTAGGAACAAAACCACGATAATACTATTTGTAAACAGTTTAGCAAGGTAACTTACAAAATACGATAAAAACTATAAAAATAGCTTATCTTGAAAATCATATTATTAATAGCCCTATTTTGTCCATTAAAATAGTTATTTTAATTAATATTTATTCATGTGTATTTAGATACTCGACAATAGATGTCGCCATGTGTTTTTAAAATACGTAGTTTTAATTCCAAAAAAATGAATGTATGAATGTATGTAGAATTATCTACTACTAAATTACCCGCGGCCCCGCCCGTGTTGAAATTATCAATAAAGCAAACTTTTGATTTTATAAATGAGTAACTATACACATAATAAAATTGTAACTAAGCCGAATCCGTACATTCCATATTTTTCGGAAAATCTTATTGAAATATTCATTATTAGCGATATAGAGGCCGAATCTATAGTTTTTTGAATTTTTGTCTGTCTGTCTGTATGTAACTGCACCACAGCAAAACCAATGGAGGGATTTAGATGAAATTTGGTATGGTTATCCGGGTCAATACATAAGGATATTTATTACAGCAGGAAAATATCTCATTTTTGAGAAAAAAATACAAAAACTGGTTATAATAAAAGCAAGATGATACTATTAACATATTAGCAAGGTAACTTAATATGTTAAAACTATTAAAAAATCTTATCTCAAAAGAAATATCAATAGCGCTATTTTATTCATTAAAATAGTTATTTTAATGAAAACTTATTTATGTGTTATTTAGACATTTGACAATAGATGTCGCCATGTGTTTTTAAAATACGTAGTTTTAATATACTAAATTACCCGCGGCCCCGCCCGTGTTTAAATTTTTAATAAAACAAACGTTTTGGCTTTATAAATTAGTAACATATTAGTAATATTTTGTTGGCCGAAACAATTTTCAAACGAGAATGTTTGTAAATTTTTATTGTTTAGTAAATAATGTTAATGTTTTTTAATCTTTTAATGTAAAAATTGGGCAAATGCAAATTCAACTCGCGCATTATAGGTTTATAGCAAAATACTATGTTGTTTTTCTTACTTACGTGTTTTGTTAGGTTAACACTAAAATAAATACCTACGAATAATATTTACGTTTCCACAATATCGACTCATTTTATCAACCGTGAAAATAAGTTCGATTTATATTATTTTATAACATTTTATGGAAAACAAGTTTATGGCTGTTAAACTGCCAAAGCGGGTAACTAAAAATATTTCATATCTCAAAAACTATGAAAAAGTATTTTAGAAACTGCTATACCTCAGCTTTTTCACTTTTTCTTAACATCCTTTGTTGGAAGGTAAAGGCTTAAAGGACACAATAAAATGCTTACGACTTTAATCATATTAGCCGAGCCATATGAAATAATAAAAAGTATTTGCTTAGAATTATTTACTTATCACACTTTCTTTTGAAAATTGTTTTGGAAAATATTACTAACTAGCGCTAATTAAGAAAAGTTACACATATGTAATTTAAATAATCAGCTAAATATTAAATTAATCAATAGCTGTCTATTAGTAAAAAATGATTAAAATTAATTCCGTAGTTGGAGAGTTTATCGCCCAAAACTAAAAAAACAAACAAAACAGAAGTATAGACATACATAAATGTTATTGCTAAAACAAAAAGTGCAATTTAACAGAGGAACCTTTGTGGCATTGTCAATCATTACCATTATTTATCAATCATGTGGTGTGCATAATGTCCTCCTGACCGTTTTCCGGCCACGGCGGCCAATCTCATCGAGACTAGCCAACTGCGCAGGAGATATTATAGTGCACAAGTGTACGCGCAGACACAAGTGCACTCCCTATTCCTGTCACTCTCATACTCCGGTGGGACGACTACTCGACACGACCGGTGAGAGTTAAGGCGCAGGACCGACGGCTTTACGTGCTCTCCGAGGCACGGGGGTGAAACACCGCCAACTTCCCAACTCCGGGCTGTTACTGAGGCTTACTATATAGAAAGACTCAATAACTAAACTTGGCCCGACCCGGGACTCGAACCCAGGACCTCAGGATGTGCAGCCACTACACCACCGAGGCAGTTATGCTCGGTAGCTTATGGTGTGCAATGAAAGTAATGTATAATGTAAGAGTATGCTAATGTGTAAAACCTAAGAATTTAGTTTTTGATCATCTGAACGCGGGCGGAGCCGCGGGAAATGCTAGTAAAATATATTTTTATATTTATTCGACGTTGACTCTGACAGATTGATTCAAGAGTGATGCGTCAAATTGAGTACCATAATATGAAGGGTTATAACAAAATATTTTCCACGAATTTTCTTAGTGAGGTATTCTATATGCGATGTTATTCGCAAACATTTTGCGATTTATCAGATCTATTATGATTTAAATTTTATGATAATGGAAAATCAGAGATGTTACACGTTGAATGTTAGTGATGCTTCCCAACCTTTCTCGTATACTTTATGTTCAACAATCATACTACTTAAATTATAAAAAACTTAAAAAACATATTAAAACTTAATTAAAAAAAAAAAACCAACTTCCAGGCACTGAAAAGTAAAAAATAACTAAACAGGGGTTTTCCTTTAGAATATATACCTGATCAGATATTTTCGAAGTCGGTGCCAGCCAATATAAATCAAAGCACATCGATTTATATAAATATACCTATATTATATATACAAAACAAATGTACACTTAATTATTACTGTACAAGTCATGTCCGCGTGGAATAGTGGCAAGAATGCTAGCTACATTCCCCCGTTGAATGGCAATGCCGATTCTTTGGGCGAAAAATGCGCCAGTTCTCCTATCACCAGTAGAGTCGATAAGACAAGGTGTTATCTTTCTATTAATATAATAAGATATTAATAATTAGTGTATATTTGTACCTGGCTGATGTAGGATGTGATGTCATACACTGAGTCTTTGTAGATCACCCACACCGGCGCGTTGCCCCGACCGTCGCGGCTCGCCACATCTGCTATGGTGTACTTCTGTTCCGCCATACTGGAAATTATTTTAAAATTTACATATATAAAACGATGTGTATGTATGTTCTCTATGGACTCCAAAACAATTAGAGTGATTTTGATAAAATTTTCAGACAATCTTCAGATTAACCCAGTGAGTGATCCTGTGATTTGGTAGCGATCGAAAGTTTAAAAGCGGACGAAGCCGCAGGTACTGCTAGTAAATAATAAATCAATTCAAAACTCACTGGAACAAGACGATGATGAATTCTTAAATAGCTATCATAAGTGTGTGCCGAGCGCCACATGCTTCGATCCCACGACCTTTAACGTACAAATTGTTGTCACACTTCGCTAGGCGAGAGAGATTATTATTGATTTTAAATTATTTTGTTAACATAATAGTCTCTCATTTACTCGAAGTACCTAGCGACCGAGCTTCGCTCGGTGTTCTTTTTTGTAATATATTATTTTTTAGATTAAAAAAAAAACTAAAAACTTGGATAAATACAAAAAAAAAGTAGAACTTTGTATCCAATATCCAATATGATCCATATAATGTTAATCTTGCACCTTGGTCGCTTGACCACGATGCTTATGCCTGAGTATAATAAATACGAACATAAATATCGAACATATTCTGCGTAGAATAATGCAGAAGAAAACCGCATGAAAACTCGAAAACACGCGTTTTCCCAGACATGAGACTAATCTAGATCGATTTTTCGCCCCCGAAAGCCCCCCCATACCAAATTTCAGCGAAATCGTTCGAGCCGTTTCCGAGATCGCCGGTATAAATAATCATATAAAGATATAAATATACAAGAATTGCTCGATTAAATATATTAGATAGATATTTGACATTTTGGACAAAACTATATTTTCGGATTTTTTCGCGGATTTATTTTGATTAATGGTTCCCGACGCGACGTTTTGAATGCTTTACAGCAATCATGGTCACATGGGAGATACCACAATTACTGTAAAGCATTTGAATTTTATCTTTGCTTGTAAATTAACTTTATTATTTTAGATAAAAATATTTAGATTAGTTTTATTTGAAATATCAAATATTCGCGTATATTTATGAAAGTATAATTTCATTATTTTCTTAATTTTCAAATATTATTATTTTTTGATATTCATTTTAGTTTAGACGTAACACACTCCTAATGTAAATTGTTAACCGACTGGTTTATGTAACGGTAATGGGGTTATTTATCGGTAATATTTAAAATGTTCGGTATTCATTTTATATTATAATCACACGTTAATTTGTAAAATATTTTTTAAATTACTTAATAGAATGCCTATGTTATATGTGAGTATAGTAAAAAAAATCACATTCAAAAATTACGGCAAGGTATGAATACGTGCAAGTCTTCCTGCACTTTTTAGTCAGTCCGTCGTGGAGCTGTCGGCTCGCATTGCAATTTTGTGCAGGAAAATTCGATCACGCTTTTAAAATGTTATTATAACTTTATTAATCGCTTTTTATGTGCTGCTTTGTTGTGAGACATGAATGCATGTACAAAGATCGATTTAACGATATTACAGTATTTTGTATCAGCCGACCGGCAATCGAGCCAGGCAATAGAGAATCGTTGAAATGAGAAAATAAGAAATTTTAATATTATATGTAGTTATAATATCTAGACATATATATGAATGTAATAAGATGTTTATTAAGTAAAGTTAAATGACAAAGGGAGAGAGATAGCCATAGCTATATATTTATTGACGATTCAAAAGCACTTGTAATAAGTCTAATTTAATAAAGTTTATTTCATTTCATTTCATTTCATTACAATCTCATTTATTCACAGGAAAGCAGATTGAATGTTACATAGACAAAAATTGATTTAGTAATATTCGAAATACCAATACTCTCTAAAAGAAGAGATATTTATAGGTAACTAGCGAGGTACTTTTTCGCGGTTACTATAACATGAAGAAACTATATAGGTATATGTACATACATAGGTATAGAAAAATAAATAACTACTTAAAAAATAAAAAAAATATACATATATGCCTTACTTGAGAAATGACTCCCTGTACAAATTCTAATTTCCCTTTTCACCGCCTTAAGGGTTGATTTCCGGGATAAAAACTATCTTATGTTCTTCTCAGGTCTCAAACTATCTCCATACCAAATATCATCTAAATCGGTTCAGCGGATTAAGCGTGAAAAGGAGACAGACAGACAGACAGACAGATAGAGTTACTTTCGTATTTGTATATTAGTATGGAGTATGGATTTAGTGAAACAAGCGTGACATTTTTTTTCTATTTGTTATTATTACGAAGTATTAATACTCACTAAGCACAAATAGGCACCTACTATGTAGTTGTATTTGCGTCCTACACTGAGCACAGCAGATCTATATACGAGAGTGTAAGAGTATATTGGATCCGGTACTTTACATTTTCTTGAAATATAATTATTTATTATTATTATTAATCAATATGCACGATTAAATTATATTGAGGTCAAAGGTGTACATTGATACACTGTAATTATAAATGGGAAAATTTTAATTATGTGTACATATGTTGTTCTTTCACGTTGAGACAGCTAACGGGCTTGGATGTTATTTTTTTTTATACCACGACGGTGACAATTAAGCATACGGCCCGCCTGATGGTGAGCGGTTACCGTGGCCTATGGACGCCTGCAACACCAAGGGCATCACATGCGCGTTGCAGACCCTCTAAAAACCTATTTACTCCCCTTTTGAAGGACCCCATACTGTAGCCCTCTGGGAAAACCTCGGCAGGGAGTTCATTCCACAGCGGAATGGTCCGTGGGAGGAAATTTCTCTGAAACCGAACTGTACGGGTCCATTTGGGTTGCAATGTGTGAGCATGAACTCCCTGTCGATGGCGAGCGGTGCGATGATAAAAAGTGATTGACTATATACTGGAGTAATACTTGTACACATATAGGCTACTAATGTCGTGGCGACACACAGATACAATATTATATAATACTTTCTTAGATTTACTTGAATATTTGACATTTTAAATAAAACTATCTTTTCATCACGACGATGAGACCATGATTGCTTGTAAAGCATTCGAAACGTCGAGAACTAAAAATCAAAAAAAAAAAACCGCGTAAAATCAAAATAAATCCGAAAAGATAGTTTTATTTACAAAATTATATACCTACTAAAAGCACAGATCGAGCAAAGCGAGTGAAAGTCGCTGGTTGTTTATATAGCTGAATGATAAGCAATTGGATATGAAGGCCTCTATAGTTCCAAGATTATTTTAAATCTCTTTTCAATCAATTCTAAAATAAGCCATGAGGTATAAAGACAAAAATATTAAAAAATTACGTGGAGAAGATTAAATATTGTTAATATTGTATTTGTCGACACCTTTGGCTCAGTTTGTAGTACTTGCTGCGCCAGCGGTCGCGGGTTCGAGTCCTGCTGGGGACATCCATTTGTGTGATAAGCACGAATGTTTGTACTCCAGTCATGGGTGTTTATATTTATAATATGTATGTATTTAAAGTTATATATGTGAAGTGTATCAACTATCTGGTATCCATAACACAAGCCTCGTAGCTTAGCATGGAACTAGATGGTGCTATGTGTTAATGTCCCAACATACTAAAAAAAAAATATAATATACTTTCTGTGTTCATATAATAGTACCCTAAAGAAGGCCCAAGACGGACCCGGAATAGTAGCTTATATTTACATATATTCATTCATCATTATCATAACACTTAACCTTTAATAGTATTTCTTATCATTCATTAGTCATTGAGAAAATATTGACACCAAATATGAACTGCGCTTTATATCTCCCACATAGCGAAGTATGAACATCTGTAGTGGTGTCATTGGATCGACAAGTTGTTTGAATTGGACATTTTGGAAATTTTCTCGCAAAGTGGAAAAGTAAAGCTAGTATTAAGTGGTTTAAAGATAACACAATAAATCAAAAATTGAAGCTTCTATTTTACACTCCCGTTAACCATTTTTTTTTTCATGAATTAAATAATTTTGCATTAAAAGAATGTACAAAAAAAAAATAGAAAATTCTTATATTTTAACCGATTTATATAATAATGCATTGATGGTGATAACATGTCCTAGCGGCTGTTTTCGGAACAAACAATTCTTTCTCTTTCAACTTCAACTTCATGTAGGTATTCAAACAAACAAAAGGACTAAGGACTAAGGACATATTTAGTTATATTTATCATTAAAAATTAATATAGATTGTGCTCGTCTAGACGTCTGATATAGCATATCATCGGTCAACGTATCTATTATAAAATAACATTAATAGAAATACCTTACTATCTTAATATTATCAATATCAATTTGACGTAATATTTTGAATATGCATTTACCGGATGCATTCTAAAAAACAAATCCCACGAATTGGTATCATTTCTATTAGAAAAAATATACTGATAATAAAATAAATAAATCTAGTTCCATGGTAAGCTACGAGGCCTGTGTTATGGATACCAGATAGTTGTTACACTACACACATATAACTTCAAATACATATATATTATAAATGTGAACACCCATGACTGGAGTGCAAACATTCGTGCTCATCACACAAATGAATGCCCCCAGCGGGACTCGAACCCGCGACCTCTACTACAAACTGAGCCAAACATGTCGTCATAATGCCATAAATACACATATTTTCCTGTTGTACACTTTACCTTATGTACATATATACTGCACGTATAATAAGGATAATATTAGTGAGCATAGAATAATAAACATAAAGATATAGTAAAAGAAAATAAGTGTAGTGAAATGTAAAGGAATCGATTTTTACAAGCATTTTCAGTTAGTTTGTTCCCTTAATGGATGTTACCCAACCAAATAACGCGAGTAACTTTTCAAATTGGTCTTGTAAATGCAATGAGAGTTAAAACCTACTATAGTATGCGCTCCCTGTCATAGGCTATAGCCGGCGGGTAATTTTTATTAGAAGTATGTATATAACCCTTTTTAACGTCCCACTGCTGGGCCTCGTATTGAAGGGTGGTCTGTGCCTGGTGGTGGGTGCCTCCCTTCAATACAAGGGGGATCAGGCCATAGTCCACCACGCTGGCCAAGTGCGGACGGACTGAGCATGTCTTTCGAAAACTTGTTAGGTTCTCTCAAACATATACGTTTCCTCACGATGTTCTCCTTCACCGTAAGACAAGTGGTAATTATGTTGGAACTTATTATTTTATTCATTGTAGTTAATATAATTTAACGTACACGTCTATTTAAATTAAGTATATTTTGAGTTTTGAGTTCCGAGTGAATGTGAAAAATAAGTAAAATGAAGTGGTTAGCGGATCACCTGAGAACGACTGGTTAGATTTAGATTTAGAAAATTCTTCTGTGAGCTGTTTGTCAAAGTCAATATGTTAAAAAAAAATGGAAAAAGGTACTCTGAAAAATTGAAAGCGATGTAGTAAGATGATTTTTGCATTAACTCAAATCTTGTGATTCGAATTTGATCAGAACTACCAGTACATATGCACATCTTAGGTCAGTTAGTATGAAATTCAATATTGTAATCTATACATTACTCTACTATATAGCATTTCCAACACCGGTTAAAGTATAATGTAATTGTACTTATGTATTTGAAAAGCTTGAAAAATCGATGATAAATTATAAAAAAAATTATAATAAATAGCAAATTTCCTCACCTCAGTGTTTTCCTCGGAGCCGCCACTGTACGACTGATAGTTTATCGTTCAGATAACACGTCTCTGTCATTTTTTTTATCTTCACAGTCATTTAAAATTGTATTGTCAGCAATAATGCCAATTGTAAATCAATTAAAATTTGGGCAAAACCTCGTTTAGTTATTGGAAATGATAGAAGGTTATCTTATCCTCAAAATCAGTTTTTGGGAATTTCGTAGATTAAAAGTTACGTATGTTGTTATTTTGTTTTTACGTTAACTTAAAAAGTCTGCTTTTTTACGTCTCCGCTTCGCCATCTAATAATGTGATTGAGATGTTGACTCTACATTCATTCCATATCCTCATTTGTGCAGAAAACTGAAATTAGGAATATGCCCATAAATAAATAAATATGTTGGGACATTAACACACACTACCATCTAGTTCCATGGTAAGCTTTGAGGCCTGTGTTATGAATACCAGATAGTTGATACAAAAAATACAAAAAATATATCGAAATTTTATTAATATCATACTACAATATGATGATGGCATGATTTAAGTGTTTTTAAAGTAAATAAGCTCTACACTACGCACTATACTATTTTTTCAAGCAATGTCGTTGGCATCACCTAGTTATCTAATATAAAGAAAAAAATATATATTTAATCAGAAAAATTAAACGTTGAAGGTTATCTTTTTATTATTACTATAATCTTATCTGTTATAGAAAATCATTATTAAATATTTGTTTGATTAGTTTATTTTACTAGTTCTCTGTTGTGGGTGTACGGACGAAGTTCATTTATATGACATCTAGTGCGGTGGCATCACGTCTACTAACAATAAATCAAGCAAAACCTAACAGATTTTTGTAAATAGTAAGAATGATAACGTTTTCTTCTGTATGTCTGTCTTTTGTATTGTATTGTATTCAGCCTTTTTTTTTAACGTCCCACTGCTGGGCACGGGCCTCCCTTCAATACGAGGGGAATCAGGCCAAAGTCCATCACGATGGCCAAGTGCGGGTTGGCGGACTTCACATGTCTTTCGAAAACTTGCTAGGTTTTCTCAGACATGCAGGTTTCCTCACGAATATTTTTCCTTCACCGTAAGGCAAGTGGTAATCATGTTAGAAATGATTCGCACATGAAAATATCAGAGGTGCGACACCCGGGATTTGAACGCGCTTTACTCGGTATCCCAAGCGAGCGCGTTACCACTGGGCTACCACTGCCACTGTCTTTAGTAAAATATATTATTTGGATTTTCATAACTTTATTAAAAAATAAGTATATACTATGTTGATACTATGCGAGTGTACTACAGTCCTCTAATGTTCTATGTGTTATTGCTGTCATCAGGTTTCTGTAACAAGAAAAATTGTTGAGAAGGTATGTTTGTAATTTTCAATATGCGAAATAAATGCATGGTCCGTACAGAGGTTATTATATTAACCGATAAAATATTTCGATTGTTTTGATCTACTTAAGATGGATGTGACATGACTTAATTATTATGTGTATATCAAATTGTATTGTATCAACCCGTCAGAGGCAGTGGTAGCCCAGTGGCAACGCGCTGGCTTGGGAAACCAAGTGAAGCGGATTCAAATCCCGGGTCTCGCACCTCTGATATTTTCATATGCGAATTATTTCTAACATGATTACCACTTGCCTTACGGTGAAGGAAAACATCGTGAGGAAACCTGCATGTCTGAGAGAACCTAGCAAGTTTTCGAAAGACATGTGAAGTCCGCCAATCCGCACTTGGCCAGCGTGGTGAACTATGGCCTGATCCCCCTCGTATTGAAAGTAAGCCCGTGCCCAGCAATGGGGCGTTAAAAAGGGCTGAATACTTATACTTATAACCTGTCAGATTATGGGTATGTCATATGGACTTTTCATAAGAGTGTAGCAACAAAGTTACAACATAAATTACAAATTGTGTGTGTGTCTGTGTGTGTCTGTGAGTGTGCGTGTGTGTGTGTGTCTTTATCATTTCTTCACGCTAAAATGACTGGAAGGATTTGGATAAAAGACATCTATGGACACAGTCGAGCAAAGCGACAGTAAGCCGATAGTATGCAATAACTAAGTAAGACGTGTAGATACATAAAAATAATTTAATTTATACCAATTTAATTTAAAAACTCTTAAACATAACATTATCTATAAGAAAATTAATCAAAAGCTTAATAAGTTAATTTCTCGTAAATATTACATACGATTTGCCCAACAGAGAGAATACGTTGATAGCGTGAGTGGATACATTGGGGGCATGCCTGCCACGCGCATCGTCGCCGTCACGTCCGTACCGGCGTTGTTGCGCAAGTGGTGGCTGCCGCCTGCGTGCTGCAATCACACTAATGTCATGAATGTGAAAATTTGTGTATGTATGTTTGTTACTTGTTTAAGCTATAACAGCACTTACGATTTACATAACATTTTGAATGGCTATGGTGACCATAAACCACAAAAAAGCTTAGTCAAATCCTTAATCAACTTATAAGCTATTTTTGCGATAGAAACTAGTGTTATATAATTACCAAATGATATAAAACAATACTATAGCATAATTAAAAGTAAAAAAGTAATTTAAAAAAAAAAAACATTTTTAAAAACAAGCTTTTATTTAAATGCTCTAAAAAGAAGAAAATAAACTTTAAATTAAACCAAACCCATCAATTTATAACATTACATAATTTATCTATACGAATATTATAAAGCTGAAGAGTTTGTTTGTTTGTTTGGTTGAACGCGCTAATCTCAGGAACTACTAATCCGATTTGAAAAATTCCTTTTGCATTGGATAGCCCGTTAACTAAGGAAGGCTATAGGCTATATATCATTATGGTACTACCCATGGGAGCGGAGCAGTAATCATACATGTGAACAAATCAAGCAGACTTCAATACATTATTACTAATAGCATAAATATAAAGACTTTTTTTGTAGTTTTAGCGCGCGAAGCCGCGGGTTCTGCTGAATGATATAAAAGCTTGTCGTAAGATTTACCTATTTTATAAAAAACATTATTTTTTAACATTTTATTACTTGTTCATCTACACACGTAAATTTCGCATCTCCATAATCATTAAAAGTAACTATCTTTATAAGGATTAATATTTTATAGCTCAAATAATAATTATTAAACCTAAACAATTATTTTTAATATGTTTCAATTAAGCTTACTAAACATCAAAGCGTCTGTCTCTAACTTCTAATAAGTTATAATAAATACATTAAACTCCTAGAGTTAAATTCTTCATCTAATAATTAATCTCCCCGTTTTAGTAGGACTTATAAATAAATAAATAAATATGTTGGGACACTAACACACAGCACCATCTGGTTCCATAGTGAGCTACGAGGCTTGTCTTATGGATACCAGATAGTTGATACCCTACACTTATATAACTTTAAATACATACATATTATAAATATAAACACCCATGACTGGAGTACAAACATTCGTGCTCATCACACAAATGAATGCCCTCAGCGGGACCCGAACCCGCGACCGCTGGCACAGCAGGTAGGGTCACTACAAACTGAGCCAAACGTGTCATCAAACTTACTTATACTGATGGATAGAAAGAACAGATACATTATAACTTTATAAGCATTTTGGTTTACCTCAAAGTGGTGCGAGTCGGTAAATATAGAGCCGCGTTTTTTGCTGAATAACTTTAGAAAACGGTTTGTACCGACGCTAGTTTCATATTTCAATAAATATTTTCCTGTGAACAATTTCCCTTCTTAGTAAGAAGGAAGTGTTATTAATATTTGAATTTTAATTAGATTTTACTGACTGCATTCTTCCTTTGATGCTTTACCATATTATAATTTGCATTCTATTATAAAAATATTAATGTACTTACAGCTATAAGTACATATAATAGAGGAGCAGTAAACTCAAATTTATAAATTAAATGTTAATTCATATTTATTAAACACTAGCGACTCACCCTCGCTTCGCTCAGATTAGTCCCTAGCTTGGATATAGTAAAATAGATATAGTATGTTATCTTTAAGAGATAGACATATGCCATCGCGGACTTTTTTGTAGACCTTTTTAAGGTGTACAATATTGTAGTTAGTAAGTAGTACATTATTTTGATCTATCTCGTAGGGTTCAATCAACGTTTGTAATGTAAGAGCAAAAAAAATGTTTATTTACGACATCACATTGAAAATTTCTAAAATTATCAGTGTTTCTCTACTATATTATACATGTATTATACATATAAACCTTCCTCTTGAATGACCCTATCTATTAAAGAAAATCGCATCAAAATCCGTTTCGTAGTTTTAAATATCTAAGCATATATAGGGACAGACAGCGGGAAGCGACTTTGTTTTATACTATGTAGTGATGTAATATTAGTTAGGTAAATCAAAGTATTAGAACTTGGCTTAATCTGTCTGTCTATTCACGAATATTTACATGAAGAAAGCATCTCTTCCGCCGATAAATTATCTAAAGAAAAAACATGTCAATCCGTTGTTGAAACAACAATCCTTGTTGTGAAAAAACAACCCTAGTAAATTAACTAAATTAGTAATCTCTTGTCTAGTAAATATTATCTATTGAGTAAAGTATAAAAATAATAAGAAAATTAAGAATGATAAAAAGTCAATGTTCTAAGCCTCACTGGATCGGCAAATTCCTTAACATACACTTTGTTATCTATACATATAATAAAATTGTAACTAAGCCGAATCTGTACATTAAATATTTTTTGGAAAATCTTATTTAAGGAGACTTTATTATCGGTAGAGAAGCCAAATTTATAGTTTTTAGAATTTTTGTCTGTCTGTCTGTCTGTCTGTCTGTTACCGCATCACGGCAAAACCACTGGACAGATTTCGATGAAATTTGGTATGATGGTAGCTGGTTAGCCGGGTCAACATATAGGTTACTTTTTACTACTGGAAAATATCTCATCTCTGAGCTAAACGTTAAAATGTAACTAGGGACGAACCCGAGCGGAGCGAGGGTGAGTTGCTAGTCTAGACTATATAGAGATAGAATAACTATATAGAGAAGTCGTCCATCTTGTCTGTCGCACTTTGCTACCTCTGACCACGTGAATTTTTTTGAGGCTAAAAAATATATTAAGTGAGTTATTATATTTAACATTACCGTCAAATTATTAAATTGAAAATACGTATCTCATGTATTGATTCTTTTAATATGAACCTAAAATAAAGCTCTAATAAAAAAATTGCAACTGGTTCACAAAAAATAGAGTAAAGTACTGCATAGTATTTATACCAAAGAGGTATTCTTGGAAGTAAATAATTAAAAAGCTGAAAGTCTCTGTAAAGATTAAGACTTCATTTTGCCTCTATAGTACTATAAAATTACTCCCCTGAGTTTAAATTGGTGTACCTATTTTGTTAAAGAGTAATATTATTCTGTTTGCTTTGAGACGGAGATCACTTCTATGTCTCGTATCAGCACTGTTAGTGTTCTGACATTACTTAGCAATCTATACATATAATAAAATTCTAACTGAGCCGAATATGTAGGTACATTAAATATTTTTTGGAGAATCTTATTGAAATAGTCATTATTATTATATACGGAGGCCGATTCTACAGTTTTTTGAATTTTTGTCTGTTTGTTTTTATTGCGGGAAAATATCTGATCTCTGAAAAGTCTATACTAAACGTTAAAACGTAACTCTCTAGTTAAGAATAATTTGTTAAGCGTTCATCCATCAAATGTTCGTTTTAAGTTAAGATTTGCCTATATAGGCAATAACACTTTTTTAAAAATCTCACTGTGAGGCTGAGCCATGACTTCGTTATCGTTGATAGAAATCCCACGTATTACTCACCAATTGCGATTTATCAAGGAATTGTGAAAAGCTCTCAAGCCCTCTGATCACTGACACAAGATGAAACAAGGACGGGGGAGGCCAGTCCCAGGCTGAATTCACACACACACACACACACACATCAGCCTCTATCCGTCCACTGCTGGACATAGGCCTCTCCAAATGCACGCCACTTCGATCTATCTTGGGCTTCTCGCATCCAGCTCCTGCCAGCCGTCTTGCGTATATCGTCACTCCACCGTGCCTGGGGACGCCCTCTATCCCGTTTGCCAGTTCGCGGTCTCCACTCCAGGACTCGTTTACCCCAGCGGTTGTCGATCCTGCGACTGATATGGCCAGCCCACTGCCACTTCAGCTTGCTAATCCGGTGGGCTATGTCGATCACCTTGGTTCTCTGCCGGATCACCTCATTTCTGATGCGATCACGCAGAGAAACGCCGAGCATAGCCCTTTCCATAGCCCGCTGAGCGACTTTGAACTTGTGGACCAGCCGTACCGTCAGTGTCCACGTTTCGGCTCCGTAAGTCATAACGGGTAGGACGCACTGATTGAAGACTTTCGTCTTTAGGCACTGTGGGATCGACGCTGTAAAGAAATTGAATTGGCTGAATTCACTGGAACATTAAAAATATTTGTTACTTTTATACGCTTTTATTAGATTCACCTTTTTTTTTTCTTTTTTTATTGTCGCTCGACAAGATGACTCCATGACGCCTAATAGTAAGCGACAGTGGAGTCCAGGAATGAAGTCCATTGGTTCCGGGACATGATCCCGATACCGATCAACCTCACCTCGTCGACCCATAAATACGAGTACCTACATAGGTAACAAATCTAGAAAGCCGAATATTATTATCGTCTAATTGACGTACAAATTTTAATCTTTGCAAATGTCTTCAATACCGATGACAATACCATAATTTGCTTCTATCGAGCTGATCTGATGATGATACTATGAGGTGGATAGTGAAACTCTGCAATGGCTTCTAGTAAGACATTCGAGTTTGGGCTCATAACCAAATGTTTCAACGATTATCGTATAATATAATTTGTCAAAAACACCTTTTTAATTAACTATACATATAATAAAATTGTAACTAAGCCGAATGTGTACATTAAATAATTTTTGGAAAATCTTATTGAAATAGACATTATTATCGATACACAGGCCGAATCTACAGTTTTTCAATTTTTGTCTGTCTATCTGTTACCATATCACGAAAAATGATGATAGCTAGTTATCTGGGTCAACATATAAGATACTATTTACTGCGGGAAAATGTCTCATCTCTGAGAAATATATACTAAACGTAATTAGGGACGAAGCCGAGCGCAACGAGGGTGAGTCGCTAGTTTTAACTATAATTATATTAACTGTGATTTCTCTTCATTAATTCCAACAGTACTAAATGTATTTAAAGGCAGAAGTTATCTACAAATTACGTTGTGGATAGCCATGTTTAAAGCCACGCCACCACACTAGCCACACTATCAACAAATGAGGAGGATCGACTACTAGTATTGTGTAAAACTGCCTCGGTGGTGTAGTGAGGTCCTGAGGTCCTGGGTTCGAGTCCCGGGTCGGGCCAAGTTTAGTTATTGAGTCTTTCTGTATAGTAAGCCTCAGTAACAGCCCGGAGTTGGGAAGTTGGCGGTGTTTCACCCCCGTGCCTCGGAGAGCACGTAAAGCCGTCGGTCCTGCGCCTTAACTCTCACCGGTCGTGTCGAGTAGTCGTCCCACCGGAGTATGAGAGTGACAGGAATAGAGAGTGCACTTTGTGTCTGTGCGTACACGCGCTGCACTATAATATCTCCTGCGCAGTTGGCTAGTCTCAATGAGATTGGCCGCCGTGGCCGGAATCGGTCAGGAGGACATTATTATTATTGTGTAAAACAAGGACACAGAAGAAGATGATATAAGCAGACTAGGTCCGACAGGCATTGTCTATGGTGTCGCAGGTCGAAGGTTTAATATCCGTACATAGACACTTTTTATTAACTACATAATATTTCGTTTTAGTTGCGAACATTTATACTTTTTGATATAAAATCTCAGTAAATAAATAAAAAAAAATTATCAACTATTCCAACATATGATATGTTTATCATTTTACGTGACTGAGGAGAAATATGAATGATTATATGCTCAAGTGAATACATATATTATAGTTGATTAGGATTAAATCTTATCTGTACAGATAAACGACGTAAAACGTATTGTAATGTATACATACATAATATGTGTTATATTGTAAATAATAATTTTCATCGATAAAGTAATAGATATTATATTGCTCTTATCAAAAATTAAAAAATAAATTATGCTTAAAGGGGGGTTCTTTCCATAAAAAAATCTAACAATTTTGCTTTGCACATACAATTTGATATACTTCACACTCCGTCCGAAAAAGTTAATTTCTATTAGGCATGCAGGTTTTCTCGCTTTGATTCCCTTCACCTTGTGAAATGAGATTCACACATGAAAAATTGAGTGGTACGAAATCCGAGGTTAAACGTCCTTTATACTGTTTTTAGGCAGTGGTTAGCTCAGTGGCAACGCGCTCGCTTGGGAAACCGAGAAAAGCGGGTTCAAATCCCGGGTCTCGCACCTCTGATATTTTCATATGCGAATCATTTCTAACATGATTACCACTTGCCTTACGGTGAAGGAAAACATCGTGAGGAAACCTGCATGTCTGAGAAAACCTAGCAAGTTTTCGAAAGACACGTGAAGTCCGCCAACCCGCACTTGGCCAGCGCGGTGGACTATGGCCTGATTCACCTCGTATTGAAGGGAGACCCGTGTCCAGCAGTGGGACGTTAAAAAGGTCTGAATACAATACAATACTCTGTTTTAAAGCGAGCGCGCTCATTGGGTTTCTACTGCTGAAATATACACAATAATTTAATACAAACATACTGCTCTTTCATTATTTCAATAAAATTTTCACAACTAGCTAAATTGACAATCTAATCGTATGAAGGTTACTTTGGTATCGTTTAAATTAAATAGCAATACCAACTCGATATAAAACCTTAACTTAAAATCTGGGACATATTTGAACACTGAGACTTTAATTTATTGTATAGCGCAAAATTTCCATAACAATATGATAATATTTGCGATTAGATTTCACTCGATGGACGAACGCGATGATCATACATGGTTCGCAAACAGAGTTGGCTGTTGACTCAGCAAATTAGGTGTCGCGGCGCGGCGCGGCGTGGTCGACGGCGGTTTATGGGGCCGGATGAAGTTTATGATCCAAGGATAATGCAGCGATGATTTTTTGTATCCCATAGCGGACTTAGCTATAAAAATTAAATCAACTCCATAGAAAACCTATATTCCATATATGAACCAATCTATCGTGTTATGTTTTTGGTAAAGATTGATTTTTATAAGAAAAGTATGTTTATGTGAAAATATTCAAAGTAAAGTAACACAACATATCGTAATAAGCGCCAAAACGATAATTAAACGACGTAATCGTTCATATTAATAATATTTGTAAAGAGCATCGCTCTTATCCCCATAACCAGTCTAATATTATGTCATAATTCAATCAAAACTGTTACAGCTTTTGCATGGAGAACCACAAAGAAACAGAAAAAAGTGATGTATTACTTTTATATATTTTAGTTTCGAGCATGAAAGATTGTCAGTATATAAAAACAATTTTAACTTTATGTAAAATACGAAACCTAGTTAAGGTTTTAACTAAGAAGTTATTTAAATCCTTAATATTTTAGATAGAACGTTGCCGAACAATCTATTGCGACGCTCACATGAAAGCTCGAGTAGATTGTTTAGAGAGGTTAATACGACAGAGTCTTAACTAACAAGCCGTAACGACGTCTGCCCAATGAACATAAAGTCAGAATAAAAGCGCTAATAAAGATAATTTAACTACTTTCTCTAATTGATTTCAATTATTGGAGAGTTTATAGCTATTGTTTGATAGGGAAAAGAGGAAAGAAGCGTCCGTGTACTGAGGGTTACCCGTGACTTTGCTTTTTGATAGGGATGATAGGAACACATCCAAATATCTTCAGTCAGATCAGTCGCATGTCTATCTCTTTGTCTTTCACCGCCTTTTTATCTACATTATCTTATATAATGGTACAGAATACTCATTCACGCGAGTACAACTCGTCCTCATTAACTATAAAGTATTTTAGTCTTTAGAAATAATTTGAAAAAATAAATTGTGATGAATTAATATATTTGTCTAGTAAAAAAGTGCAATCTGTAATCTGTATCTGTAATATCTGTAATCGTTTTCGGGCTATTTGCGATTAAACAATCCAACATCGAAAAAAAGATCAAAAACCGACATATTCTACTATTCTACTATATCTATATAATAAAATTTTTGTTTGTCTGTCTATCTGTCTGTGACCGCATCACGAGGAAACCACTGGATAGATTTTGATGAAATTTGATATGATGGTAGCTGATTATCCGGGTCAACATCTAGGATACTTTTTACTGTGGAAAAATATCTCATCTCTGAGAAATTTACACTAAACGTTAACACGTAACTAGGGACGTATCCGAGCAAAGTGAGGGTGAATCGCTAGTCCTAAGTATATTACAAAATGAAATTTTTAAGACATTCGAGTATTACATTTATCTCGTTACAATTTTATTGTACGTTTAGATACAATATATTCAGTCTAGACCCTGGCCATAAGGGTCAGACTACCAAATATTCGTATTACATCTGCTTGTACTGTTTTCATGTTTTACTTAAAGCAAATAGATATCTTTAATTTAAATATAGATCTAGATTCTAGAGCTATAACGAAAATATGCTATATATATACTTGGTATATATATAAGCTAAGTACACATACATCCATTAAGGGTATTTAGGTGCTAAAATATCCCTTATCTTAAGATACAATTTCTAAAAACATTATGTAATTCATTATTTTAGTAAACTAGTTTGTATTAAAAAAAAACATTTTAATATATTTTTTTAATTTTATAGAGGAGTGACTAATTTTTTTACATATAAGAAAAGATAATAAACTAAAAGGCCGTCAATAAAAACTATACAGATTAAGACGCATTATCTAATATGCTAAGTAAGTTTTTTCTATACCGGGATAAGGAAGTAATTCAATCCATTTAACCCACTATGGCATGGCATTAAGCAGTGGTAGCCCACTGGTAACGCGCTCGCTTGGGCAACTGAGTGAAGCGGGTTCAAATCCTGGGTCTCGCACCTCTGATATTTTCATGTGCGAATCATTTCTAACATAATACCACTTGCCTTACGGTGAAGGAAAACATCGTGAAGAAACCTGCGTGTCTGAGAAAACCTAACAAGTTTTCGAAAAACTTGTGAAGTCCTCCAATCCGCATTTGGCCAGCGTGGTGGACTATGGCCTGATTCCCCTCGTATTGAAGGGAAGCTGAATACAACCCACTATCAGTACTAAAACAATGTCATTCCATTAGCTTGTCAATCATACACTTGTATTGTTCGTAAAAATAAGGCGAGTAAAAAGTGAACAATAATAATTAATCGCAGTGAGCAAAAGTAGAGTGTTAACGATGTCATTTAGCCCGAGTAGTTTACGAGCTCTCCTTATAGTGTCAGTTACAATTGGTGTTTATGACATCCCCATAAACCTAGACTTTATGCTCTGTTTGACGAATTGTCCAATTATTTCATAAAATATTGCCCTTACTATTTAAAGCTCGCGGATTTTCTTGTAAATAACGTTTTATTCTATTTTAAAAGATGGTCAAGTGTGAGTTGGATTTATGTGTTCTGTATCTAATGAAAATGTAAAGGCTTATGGTTATCTTTAAAGTTTTTTTATAAATTATATTTGACGCAACTCATCACATAGTTTGTACATTTTAGAAAGAATGGTTCAGTATTTTACATAAAACTATCTTTTCGGACTTTTTCGCGGATTTATTTTGACTTAGTCTCTCCCGTGACCATGATTGCTGTAAAGCATTCGAAACGTTAGGTATAAAAATCAAAATAAATGCACGAAAAAATCCGAAAAGTATTTTGTTTAAAATGTCAAATATTCGCGTAAATCTAAGGAAGAATAGTTCCGTAGTTTAATTTTGCAACCGAACCATATACAGCTATTAGTTTGGTTAGTAGTTACCGCACCAACGCGAATTCATCTGCAATATATTAATGCAAATTATTTAAATGTCAATGGATCAGAGAATCAAAGTAAAATATCAGCGTATAAATATGGAATTACTTCACTGATTCTACCTCTTTTTGTGGAAAAAATGTCACAATCCTAAAAAGAATTGCGGCCTCGGCTCCGCTCGCGTAACTTTACGTAGATAAAAGGTGTTATTCCGAAATAAGCTACCTTTACATTTAATTTCATTCAAATTCATTGAGTTGTTAAAAAGAACACTGAAACACACACATACTGTATACACACACATACACACTAACATACCTTTTATAGTTTTATTGTATTTGTATATCCACTTCGAACTCATAAAATTAATAGTGAACGCTACTACTGATTTGTTTTTTTTTAACATACCTACCTCACGTTTAAATATCTGTTTTAAGGTGTAAGAGTTTTCATAATTGTGAAAGTACGATATGTAGTCAAATAAATCTATATTAATATTATAAAGAGTTTGTGAGTTTGTGAGGTTGTAGGGGGTGATCTCTGGATCTACTGAACCGATTTAGATGAAATTTGGTAAGAGATAGTTTGAGGCTCTGGGAAGGACATAGGGTAAGTGTCGGTTGTGTGAAGTGTGAAGTATGTAACGTCAAAATAAAAGTTTTTTTACTAAATACATATCAAATTATATAGGGTATGTAAGAAAAACACAATTTTTTTTTGTCTTTTTTTCTGTCTACCTGTTTGTTCCGAAACGGCTAATCTTTGAAACGGCTGGACTGATTTTGACAGGACTTTCCCTGGCAGATAGCTGTTATAAGGAGTAATTTAGGTTACATTAATTTTAGAAAAAGAATAAGGTCCCGCTCAAAAAAATTAAAATGTACCTAGAGACGCACCCTAGAGAAACGAAGGTAAGTCGCTAGTTTTAAATAAAATTATCTTTTTGGATTTTTTCGCGAACTAAAGTTTCTCCCGTGATTATGACTGCTGTAAAGCATTCCAAATGTCGGGAATCAAAAATCAAAAACTATCCGAAAAGATAGTTTTATAAGTAAAGATAGTTTTATAAAGATAATTTACATAAATTATTATGAGCCCTAATAATTATCTGAATAAAATGAAAATAAAAATTATGAAAAAATGTGATTTAACATTCGCGTCAAAAGTCATAAATCACTGATTCGCAGCTACCAAACGTAGCTTACTTCAGCTTTTTTTAGCTTTGTCCAAAGGTTAAACGATGACATCTGACCTTAGGGCCTCTCACTCATATTGGTCATACACAATTTTTTTGTGATGTCACGCGTGACGTCACTCAGATTTTCTGTCAAAATAGGTGGGGCTTAAGGCGACATGCGCCTGCAGGCTCCTCCCATCGCCCTCGTAACCACCAACTAGTATATAAGGCTTTGACGGACTGAAAACCAGCAGTCGTGTCCTGAAGATAGCACAGGGCTGTACTGAAAATTATCTAAAAGTTTACGCCGACTCATATAACGGTAAGTTATTGCCATTTACAAAATTTATTTTATCGGCACTCGATACTGAAAAATATTTTTACAGTTGAGTTTTGTATTATAAATATATTTTTTTCTGTATTTAAGTAATGAAATTAAAACGTAACATTGTGAAGTAACTTTTTGCTAAGTTCTTCATTTCCAAAGAAACGATTTCGCAGGGGAAAAATCTTAAAATAATGAAAATATATATTTATCTAAAAAAAATGGCTTACGGGGCTTGGGGATAAATAGCGAACACAAGCATTGAGACATTCGATTATTTTCTATAGTAAACGACTTTTTTAGACAATTGTCTTGAGTCGAACAAATGAAAAACAAAATGTCAGGAAAAAAATATAAAAAAAGCAAATAATACCACAAAAGAAACCAAAAAATACTATATTTTATTAATTATATTAAATAACAAATAGGAATAAATTATATTAACTAAGAAATTATATTAAAACATAGTAAAAATTATATATGGTAACAATAAATTACCTCGATACATCAAATTACTACACAAGTTATTTTAACCGAGCAATACTTTAGTCAACTTCCAATTTTAATAAAGGTCGAATATCGATTTATCTTTTACCTAATTAATTATAAAGACCCTAGTGATGTCTTGAACGATACTCGTATCGGTTGATTTAAAACCGATTATAAAACGGTTCTAAATAATTAAATTAGTAGAGACTTCTAATATGTATTAATTCTAATAAATTATTATAGAATTATTTTTAATATTATTTTATAATATTCTTCTTCTATAATAATTCTAAAATCACACATACGTAGATCTTTTTTAGTCGTAGCCAATAACTTGTCATAATCGTTACACCGTAAAAATATTAACGATGCGACGGCTCATTATAGTTGGTGGGAGAAAGGGAGACTTTATTATATAAATTTTTACATTCTAACATATCAAAAATCTAAGAAAATGACAAAAATAAGAAAATACTCAATTAGCTACATGTAAATATAGTAGATAAATATGTGCAAGTAGGTATTCTTATTTTTATAATATAACATATTATATACTCTTCTATATATATAAATTTATTTCGTGTATCTCAGAAACAGCTCTAACGATTTGCAATAAATTTTTAATTAAGGTAATGTTTTGTTTTTTAAGTTTATAAATATCGGTATTTTTCATGAAAAAAATGTATTTTTTACATCATCTTTGAAAAACGTCGAGAGAAGTCTATTAAAAAGCTAAAAATACGTTAAAAATTTATAATATTTAATAAACGATTTAACCAACAGATAAAATATTCAATATTCAACTTCAGCCTTGTTACAATTTTAATACTCGTATGGATTAATTTATCCAATAACACAAAAAAATAAGCAGCTGTCTTCGCGACTCCCGACGTAATACATCAAAAATCGACTGTAACGAGTTATGTTTTGTAACAGAAAGACATTTGTAATATGTTTGTAATAAATGTTCCCTGAAGGATTACATTTTCGGCAAATGTGATGTATCTGTGCATATGTTGGCGACTTCACATATATTAACAAAGTTAGTCAGCGACATACCAGATCCTTTTTTTAAACATCCAAATGGTAAGGGAAAGTGTAAAAATTTATTACATATATTATAAATAAGTACTTAAATTATGATTATAACATTAATATTAAAAAAGTTACAGAAAAACTTCTAAAGTAAATTTCTTCTTAAGAATATAATTCATCGAGTATTCGTAAAGTTTGACATTTCAACACAGAGTTAGACAGTTTTTATTACATTAAACGTCTCTAGCAAAATTTCTCTAAAAGTGTACGTAACATTTTTAATTATCCATCGACCAATAATATAGTTATGGGAGTTAATAAAATAAAAGAGTTAAAAATAGAGCAAAGTTATTCTTAAGATAGTCCTGTTAACATTATCAGTAATGTAATTCAATTCAATTCTTTTGTTAATGGCTTCAAAGCGTACCAGTTGAGTACAGATTACTACGTACAGTAATGTATTATTTATTTTCAAGTTTTTGACTCACTTGTTTACATTTAATAATGTCAAAACAAATATCTAATTACAATGAACTAAGTCTGTTACGAAGTTTTATTACTTTTATTATTATCCTCTTATCCACACAAACTGCCTAATAATAACCGTTTTAATTAAGAGTTTACTAAATTGTGTAATTTGTTACGATTTTGACAATTTCAACATGGCCATAATGACATTGTTAAACAAAAATTAAGGAAATTGTTTGAAATTCGGTGCCATTCACATTAAATGCAAGCGGTAGAGCCGCGTAGCGCCGCTACGAAAGTCTACGCGGCGTAAAGTCCACTAACTTGTAAAGTATTATTGTACTTGCTATTTCACTCAAGTATGGCACTCTCGTAAAAGAACCAGTTAAGTATTGCAAGATTATCCCCACAACATGCACTAAATGTAATGAACTTACCGCCAGTTCAGTCATCTTATAAGAGTGCTCAAAAATATTACAGCTGTTATTTTAATTGCTATAAATCGTTAGTATCAACTTGACACTTTTTATTTCCCCTGCCAGAGTTTAAACATTTGAGTTTATTTCCCTCTAAATATGTATAAACAACGAACATACCGTGCAATTTGAATGCAATTTATGAGTTAAAATTGAAACTAGCTCAAACCAATTCAAAAGACGTTATGAAAATTGTTTGATTTCCGATTATATAGAAATGGTGAGAAAATTCCAATTCAGTTTTAGTTGTTAGATTTTTATTAATTCTACTAGCGACTCATCCTCGCTTCGCTCGGGTTCGTCCTTAAGTACGTTTTATTTTTTTTTAACCGAAACCCTAATTCTTTTTCTAAAATAAAAGTAGCCTAATTTACTTCTTATAATATCAGCTATCTGCCAGTGAAAGTCCCGTTAAAATTGGTCCAGCCATTTCGGAGATTAGCCGGAACAAACAGACAGACAGACAGACAAAAATTTTTAAAATTGTGTTTTTCTTATAAGTACCTACCATATATAATTCCATATACATTTGGTACAAAGCTGTTATTTTGATATTACAAACAGACACTTCAATTTTATTTATCTGTATAGATAAGTTAAATGTCAATGGGTCGGACCTTCTAAATTACAAGATGTTTTACACACAACTTTTACGTAACTAAATCTATACAAACGATAGCATTCAATAAAAGTCAGAGAAGGATATATTTATACCAATAATCATATGAAAATTTTCAGTCTATAATATATTTGTTTTTAAATATTGAGTTGACTTCAAACTAAATGGAATATAGTCCTAAAATAATGTAGGGTCTCGGGATAAAAATTTAAAAATCACCTTAAAATTAGGTCTAAAATAATGCATGATTTCTTCATACACCTGCATAAGATTATACAAACATTATTATTATCATTAAAAATAAGGCCACAATAACTAGTCAAATCTCATTATACAGCAAAATATCAAAGTGAATACTACAACAGATTATTTAAGCCAAGTTAACTAAAACTCCAAGTGCCGAGCCTGAAACAAATGGTTGCAATTAAAAATACCCGTTAACATTTTGACATTGAAATATACACTTTATTTATACGAGCACAAAGTAAAATATCAGTTAGGACAATACTAAGGCTTCAATTTGCGGGGGGTCATTTATTAAATGAACGATCATTCAACAGGCGTCGCACTATTCACTGTGCCTCAATAACCATACTGTGAACAAAAGAAACATTTGACTCGACACTTTGACGTTTTTAAAGGTTTATTTTGAGAAGCTTTATTATGTCCCATTAAGTAACTATTGTTTTCTGTTTAGTTCAGAAAGTGTTCTATAAGTTTAAATTAATTTGACTTACAGTTACAACAGTAGCTTTGTGTATGGCGTTCTTGTATACATTTTCAGAAATGGTTACGAAGTTCAGATAAAATAATATTTAAATACATACGCGTTAAGAATTAACAAAATAATAAGAAAAATTAAAAAATATAATCGAGTTATGTATAACCTTTATGATCGTAAGATGTTCGTTAAAATGTATAATTTATTTAATTTTCTTATATTTTTATAATTAATCGCAGAAATAGAAGTTGCAGTGATTCCGTTCGAGTAAAATTTTGCATTTTATTTCAAACATAAATTGCTTTTCCTTGAAAATGTCATACATTTTCTTTTGGATAATTGATAAATTGATAATTTTCAATATTTCACAATATAAAATAAATAATTTCTTAATATTAGGACGGAAATGAAGGTCTGCTAAGATGGCTTGCTAAGATTTATATTGATTGCATTATGCTAACAACTAGATCAATGAGTACTACATTATTATATAAAATTTGCAAAACTCTAAGTGGCTCGTTACAGAAACATTTTTATGCATTTTTATGTTATTAATCAATTTACTTTTACTTACCTTTGAAATTATAAGTCCATACCTACTTATCTATAATTATAATTTTATACTTTTTTCATTATTTCTTAGATAAGATAATAGAATACAATAGAATATATTATATAATAGAAGATCTAAACTTTCCAGTACAAAAGTTAAAAATTTCAATATAACCTACGGCATTAACAGCTAAACTGGAGCGATATATAAATAATGGAAAGCTTAAGATATAGCATGCTTGCATCGGTGAGATATCCACAGCATCCACAGCTAATGTGGAGTAACGGCTAAGTAAACACAACTTACAGAGCTTAGTGTATGCGCGGTAATGGTCGCCTCTCGACGGGCTGCTGCTACATACAAGAAAATGCACTAATACCTAATGAGATCTTAGTTTCTTTTAAGTATAAAATCAACTTATAGATAAAATAGATTTATTTAATACTTTCTTAGATTTACGCGAATATTTGACATTTTAAATAAAACTATCTTTTCGGAATATTTCGCGGATTTATTTTGATTTTTGGTTCCCGACGTTTCGAATGCTTTACAGCAATCATGGTCACGGGAGAGACTAAGGTGTTAGACATCTCAAAAGCGTTATAAAGCGCTGTAAAGCATTCGAAACGTCGGGAACCAAAAATCAAAATAAATCCGCGAAATATTCCGAAAAGATAGTTTTAGATTTATTTAGTTTCATATTGAACTATAATAATAATAGTTATAAATTTAAAAATCTAAGAAATACCAGTAGTCTCTCCATCGTCAGGGGTATGTATGTATATAAATACATATACCTACATATATAAGCAATAAATGAACCCAAAATGAATAAATTTACTACACACCTCGTAACTCCATCATATCATGAAGAGACCGAATTGAAATTAAAAATATATGTTCAGTTAACTATTAAAATTATACATTTTGAACAGCCCTTCGCATTGCTAACAGTATATTTTGGCGACACGTTTGGCTCAGTTAGTAGTGACCCTACTTGCTGTGCTAGCGGTCGCGGGTTCGAGTCCCGATGGGGGCATTCATTTGTGTGAGGAGCACGAATGTTTGTACTCCAGTCATGGGTGTTTATATTTATAATATGTATGTATTTAAAGTTATATATGCGTAGTGTACCAACTATTTAGTATCCATAACACTAGTCCTGTAGTTTACCATGGAACTAAATGGTGATGTGTGTTAATGTCCCAACATATTTATTTTATATTTAAAGTGGTATATTTGGATAGAGGCTACAAACCAATTACCGATTCATTAATTACTTAAACGCAAATTAACATACACTACTGTCTTATTTTGTTTTGTTGCTACCTTATACGGCTACATAAGATTTTTTGCTACGTTCTAGAAAGAAGAGTTTCGTGAAGCACGAAAGGAAGTCGATCATTAGTATGATCTTTTGAATTACGATTGCAGGAATAACCCATCAAACGTACACCGTGTTACTATCTTTATCGTAAACGACTAACTTAGGTGACTTATGTCAGCATATTGCTATCAACAATATTGTATTCAGCCCTTTTTTAACGTCCCACTGCTGGGCACGGGCCTCCCTTCAATACGAGGGGAATCAGGCCATAGTCCACCACGCTGGCCAAGTGCGGATTGACGGACTTCACATGTCTTTTGAAACCTTGCTAGGTTTTCTCAGACATGCAGATTTCCTAACGATGTTTTCCTTCACCGTAAGGCAAGTGGTAATCATGTTAGAAATGATTCGCACATGAAAATATCAGAGGTGCGAGACCCGGGATTTGAACTCGCTTCACTTGGTTTCCCAAGCGAGCGCGTTACCACTGGGCTACCACTGCCTTATCAACAATATAACACTTAACAACAACAATATAAATTAATGTATTAAATCAATCAACAATATAAATTAATGTATTAAAACAACTCGCTCCCCCGCGCCGCGCTGGTCCCCCGGTATCCAAGTCCGATATGGAATAGATTTTTCGATATTACATCAAACAGCGTCTGTCAAAAGGCCTTTGAGAAGTCTAATATCCGACGCTGTCCCAATATTACCAATATCTAACATGCAAATAAGGTGCTTTGACGAAAATTCTCATTAGTGCGTTATAATCGTTCTTCTTACGGAAACAAAATTTTTACTATTGATAATAATAATTTTGTCAGTTTTAAGAACTCAATTAGGTAAAAGAAAAATTTATATTTTTGAACTTACACTTCTTTTGGCGCGTTATGAAAAAAATAATGAGAGTGATTTTTTTTTCGATGCGACAGATTTAGACTACAGTATGAAGTTAGTCGTTAAATCTCCCCTTAGTATAGTGTCACGTCTATATTCAAGATATTTATTTCGGTATTTCTATATATACAATACGTATTTTATATCGATAAAAATAAAAATTATTATAAACTTTTATTTAGGACACCTGTCCCGGTGTCTGTCTGTAATCAAATGTTCCAAATTAAATTTGACTCACTTTTTAGTGTCTGATTGAGCTGAAATTTGGCATACAAGTTTGGTTCTTGTGACAATGCACAGTTACCTAATTGTCGCTATTTTTAATTCAATATGGCGGACGTTACAAAATAGCGATTTATCATTTTCATAGTAACCCTTATGATATGGGCATCACATGAAAGGGCTTGATGAGCTAAGTAACTTGACATCATTGTAAATCCAATACGGTAGACTCCCAAAGATGGCGGACTATATTTTTTTATGCACCCCCATGATATAGATATCAAATAAAAGGGTTTGCTGAAAAGAATATCTACGAATAAAATGAAAACTAAAAAAAAGAATATAAAACTAATAAAATAAATTAATATATTAAAAAATAAGCTTTTATTTAAATGTTCTAAAAAACAAAGAAACTTTTTACATGCGTACTTAAGTACACACTTTTACTATATAATACATCAGTTTTTAAGTAGTAGTCTTTAAATCTGTACAAAAAAGGATTTAATCTCCGCTTGCAATAAAAACGTCCCATGAACAGCACGACCCAACCAACGACATCTCACATGTTAATATACGGCCACGTACTACGACGAATATATATAATAATAGGTAGATAAGATACATAAATAGACTGCTAAAATACGAACCCTTCTTTTAACTTTTGCCGTTGTCGGGTATAAAACGTGTCTTACAATGATCCTCTACAATTACGTAAAAGTTTTATAAAAAAAATAAGGCTGATTGAGGACATAGTTTGTTTCAAAAAAGTGACTTCGGTTATTGTAGTGTAGTGGTATTTTATAAGTTTTTTGAAGTTTATAAGTTCTTTACGCTCGCTTGACTTGGGGGGTAAGCTGGTGAATGCGTTACGAAAAAATGTACGTACGTTTGTTGCCATGGTAACCGTTGTTATTGTCTGACAAATCTATACATATAATAAAATTGTAACTAAGCCGAATTTTTTGAAAAATCTTTTTGAAATAGGCTTTATTATCGATACAGAAGCAAAAACTATAGTTTTTAGAATTTTTGTCTGTCTGTCTGTCTGTCTATGTGTCTGTTACCGCATCACGGGAAAACCACTGGACAGATTTTGATGAAATTTGGAAAGATGATAGGTGGTTATCTGGGTCAACATATAGGATACTTTTTATTGCGGGAAAATATCTCATCTCTGAGCTAAACGTTAAAACGTAACTAGGGACGAACCCGAGCGGAGCGAGGGTGAGTTGCTAGTGATATATAATATTATATTCTCTTCTTAAATGATATTCTATAAATATATGATTGTAATATGTCTAATATGCGTTATTTTTAGTATCTTACCTATACTAATTATCTAAAACATAAATTGAATTTCCTAAAGAGTATCGATAACCTCACAGAAGTTTTACTTCATGCGCGTGTACATATTCATACATGCATTCTTTAATTTTTTTATTTAACTCTACAACTGAATACGCGATAGTACTTCATACAACTAATAGACGTATATTCATGGATTCAGCTTAGACTTAGAAAAGTTCTTACAGAATAGTCCTACAATCTTTTTTTTATATGATGGGACATTAACACACAGCATCATCTACTAGTAGTTCCATGGTAAGCTACGAGGCTTGTGTTATGGATACCAGGTAGTTGATACACTACACATATATAACTCTATATACATACATATTATAAATATAAACACCCATGACTGGAGTACAAACATTCGTGTTCATCAAACAAATGAATGCCCCCAGCGGGACTCGAACCCGCGATCGCTGGCACAGCAAGTAGGATCTATTATATTATACACAAAAACCACTGTACATGAACACCCGACCAGTCTCACGACATTGATTTTAAAGCAATAACAGTACAATTAAAAATTCAAACAACAAAATAGACCTTTCAGAGCACTTTATTCTATAAAAAGGTTGATAGAAACGAAGATAGCCGCCTCTGTAATTATTATTGACCGACGCCACGGTAAAATTTTATTCGTCTGTATTTTTGTGTTCATATTACGCAATATCTGCAATTGTTAAACCACTTTCATAAGACTTTTTTTATAAAAAAGATTTATGTTAAGGGTGGTTCTACATAAATAAAAAGCAGTCATGAGGACTGTCGACAGAAGTGAAAACTTAAAACTATAAACAAATAGTTGCTATTTTTGGATATTCAAATTAATTGTTTGATCGTAAATTAAAATTTGTAAATTAAAACTGTTTACGTTTATCTGGTTTCGACATCTATCGTCACTCTGAGTGTTAGCGTTGACACGTCACGTGACCATGTCGATGACGACTTACATGAATTTACTCCCCATCCAAACCTGCCTATAGATGTTTAGACTTAAAAAAGCATTTCACCCCTAAGGGTAGAATTATTTTAAAGTGATTTTGGAACGATGACGATTTCATTTTAACTCCCTCTATTGTAATTTCAATTTTAATACAACTCAAATAGTTAACTCGAGTTTTAATTTCTACTTTTCATTTTACTTTAATGTGCAATTCTCAAAGGGCGGTAATGAGGAAATATTATCATTCCCGCCCAACATTCCGCTAACGAAATAATGAGAGGACGACGTTTTATGTAATTGTTTTATCCATTGCTCGCCCTACGGGAAAATCTTATAAGGGTTTTAAATGAATATGGAGTGAACTGAAAGTTTAAAAATTTAAAAATTGATTTGCGGACATTTTTATTTTAGGTGAATTTAAAACTTGAAGGATTAAATTATTATTTTTTATTCTTATACAATTTATTGCCATGTTGCCGTAATCAATTAAACGAGACTTGATCTATAAATAGTTGTAAAAAAAGGGAATATCGGCAAGGGATAACGCTATTATTAGAGAGACACTGAAGGTCTCTAACCTACACTGTACTCCTCATTCACGACAAATAATGTAACACAGGATATTCATAATTAACCGAGCTATGAACACGGAACCTCCTCAATACTTAAATTGTTTTAGTACACTTAAATAAATAATTTATAAACATTAACGTAATTTTTTTTTCTTTTTTATAAATAAAGATTATTTCGTATATCAATTATTTAATTCTACAATTATGACATAATAAATATGTAAATAGCAGTCTTACATAATATCGTTGAGTAAACCTCCTTATATAAGAAATAGTAGGTTCGATTCTCGCAAAGGGCTCATTACTAAGATTATAACAACACCAATGCGACACTAATGTAGGTATATTTTAAAATAGAACACGAAAATCATTTTCTCTTTACTTTTCCCGGTACTACCGCTTTCTTATGCATCCCGCTAAACTTATCGCTTAGCTACGAGTATATATCTCGATTATCACAAAATATTCACAAGATAGACGATAATTCTTCCAACATCCGGATGGTAATTTACACAATAACAAATGACCTCCGCGACACGACGGTGCTGCAATAAATCCTCATCATAAATATATAAAATTAGACGATACACAATATGTCCGTTGCAAATTTCCAGTCATTGTTTATATGGCTTGTAATTTTTCACGAGAATCAGACTAGCCCTATAGATTAACATTTAACATGATTTCCTCGAACGTATCGACATTCGCAGATAGTGATGCATGGAACCATATTTATAACTAAAAATTGCACGAAGCACCGATATTCCCGAGTAAATTGAATTTGTTTTAGACACTTATTATTTTAAGTTTTAACTATACATATAATAAAATTTTAACTGATTGTGAGTCGAATCTGTACATTGAAATATTTTTTTGGAAAATCTTATTGAAATAGTCATTATTATCGATACAGAGACCGAATCTATAGTTTTTAAAAATTTTGTCTGTCTGTCTCTGGCATCACGAGAAAATAACTGGACAGATTTTAATGAAACTTGATAAGATGATAACTCGGTATCCGGATCAACATTAAGATACTTTTTACTGCGGGAAAATATCTCTTCTCTGAGAAGCCTATACTAAACTTCAAAACGTCAAAACGCAAGCAACGCAAGTCAAGTTACATCTAACTACAAAATATTATCATACTTGTATTTTATTAGAATGAACTTTAATATTCATATTTTACCTTATTTTTAGATGATTTTATTGTTGAGTAGATTACCTATTGTTGTATTGTATGCACTTCCACAATAGAAAAAAATTCACACTTGACATGAATAAATTAATTTACTTTCAGGTTGTCTACTTATATAAATTATATACTTAAGAGTACAGCGCGATGGCTATCCGATAATTATTATGTCTGGTATTAATAAGCGAACAAAAGCCCAAAAATGTCCATTTGAAAATTCTTTCATTTTATTTAATTACAAATAGCAGTAAAACAAATTCATCCCCACGCGTCACCGAATGGCGAGTGACACCGACGCGAAACTACATGCATATTCACTTTCCTAGCCAAAAGCGCGGGAAAAGCTAAAATATCCCGTCATTTTTTTTTTTTTTTGATTTCTCCATGATGGTCCAGGCTAAGGTAAAATATTCATATACCATATTAAATATATACATTATTTTTATACCAAAAAAAAATAACGATAACCTTATCATTTAGGTATTTTATTATCACGGGTGAAAACAAGTAATAAATTAATATTTTGTATGATTATATCTAGTAGAAATATATTCTAAGAATAGTAAGAAATAGCTTATATTAAACGGGCAAATTGATCGCGAGATATGATGGATGTTTAAGATTGATCATGATTTCGGTCATTCAAAAGCCTGTCATAGGATATATAGTATATCTATCAGAGATATGATGTAATTTTATTGACGGACTTTGTAACTTGTTATAGGTTATAGATATTTATATCTTGACATATAAGTTTATAGTTCTCTTTTGGGTTTGGGTTTTTTCTTGTTTACCTCAAATATTATTTTTAGTTTATAATCTTAAGTAAAAATTATAAAAGTTTATAAAAATAATTTTTATTTGATAATTTTCTTAAATTATTGTTAATTAGTACTTTGTAACATTTCTTGAATAATCCTTCTAAATAGGATTTTTGAATGATTTCATTAATATGGAAATACATCTTATTCTGATAATACTTACTAGAAACTTAATATTACTGCTCTTAATTAATATGAAACATCAAACTAATAAATAAATCGGACGAAGCCGTGGTAGGTTGGTAATTTATTAAATATTGGATAACTTTGACTTATTTCAAGAGTAAAGTGAAATACGCAAGGTGGATGCTAAATCTGCATTTTTATATCGTAAAAGTTTAAATTCAACGCTAGAACAATCCGTACCTCTTTTTATTTCCTGTTCAATCAAGCGTTTAACCGATACAGACTGCAACCACTAATTGCGAGGGCGGCACTGGCTATTGAAACTAATAAAAAATAAAAGCTTCTCTAAATACCATCATTTTACACAAAAAACAACGATTTTAGATATTCTTCAAACGTTGCCGAAATTCGTGGGAAAAAAATAAATTTTACTAAAAAGAAAGAGCGTTCTAATAATCAAACAACAATATAAACAAATAAGGCCGAGTACACAATAGGCGTGATTTCCATACAAATTGTACGCGCAGATGGCGCTTGAATATTAAAAGAATTTTAATTTAACGAAGGCTTCGCTAAAAAACTCACGCCACCTGCTATTGTCTATAATAGTTTATTTGCTGATATTTTATGAGGAAAGTGTACGTATTATTTTCCCTCTCGACTCGTATATGTTCATTTGAAGCGCTTTTACATTAAGGTCATTGCAAGTACGCTTTTACTTTGAACTATCTAAATGTTTTAAAACATTGACATGACTTTAACAGAAATATTTTTAAAAGTTTCCTTGAAAATAAATTATCTTACATATATTTTTTTCAACGAAAATGGTTGACCTATATTATAAGTCAGATGAGTACTGACAAGCACTATTTTCAATGCCAATACGGCTTAAGTTTACTTGCAGTTTAAATAATAGTAATATAATATATATTAATTTACACACAGACTTCACACAGACATTTGTCTCTGATGGCTGGCAGCAGCCAGGCCGAAAATTTTTAATATTGGTTGTTGTTTGAGAGTTTTTTTTATTTATTTAAATTTTCATGCTCGTCAATAGTCTAAGTCACAAAATTTTAGTTTATTTTATTTTTATTATTATTGAGTTTTATTTATTTACTATGAATAGGATAGAAAAAGAGGAGTAACTACCTATAATAATAACTGACCGCATAAAAGTTACCGAAAAGAGAAAAAAATGAAATGAATTACTAACTAAACACCTTGCAGTCCTTATTCAAACAAATACAGAACTTCATTTTCTTTAAATAACACTTTAATTCTCAATATATATTTGTAAATAATATTTGTAAAAGATCCATTAAGTTTCCATGGTTTTGGCAAAAGACTGTAGTGTCTTCATTTACAATGATTATGGTATAGTATAATATCCATGAAGTGCTATCCCAATTAGAAACCTCTTGTTTCAAATTTATGTCGGTACTCCTCTCCAATATAAAGTAATTAGGGCGCAGACACTTGTTATAAAAAGCCTTGTTGTTACTTATAAAGTAAATAAATTGATCAATATTACAATTTATTTGTTCTGAATCTCCTGTTTTTCTTATTTAAGTATTACTTAATAAGTATTTATTATTTTGAATTCTTATTAAAATGACATTATATAAAAAATTCAAATATCCTAGGAATAACTTAGGATTCATTTTATTTATATATTTCTTATATTTTGATTAGCAACAGAAAGCAGTTACAAAATGTAATGTGGAATTATTATTGTTCCAATTCTATACAAGCGTAAAGAGTCGGGTCTATGCTATTCCGTTGATAAATATGTAACTTTTTAAAAGTTTAAATAAAATTGACATAACTGTCTTAATACCACATGAAATAAATTTCTCGACGAATATTTAATTATACGTTTACTACAACTATAGCTTTAAATATGTTATGCGTATACGTTGCATTTCATGCAAAAATCATAGAGCCATTTTACTTTAAGATTATTACTTTTTTCTTAGAAATTATCACAATATTATGAGATTTCTACCGAGATTGTGGATTCATACTAAAAACAATAAACTTATCTTTGTTATTTTTATCTTCTTGATGAAATAAAAAAGAAGAAAATAGTATACCTATATACAAAACGTTTTTTTTTTTATATAACAGAGAAACAATGAAAAGCTACGAGTATCTTTACTTCGGTTCTTCACTTGATTGACGTTTTGTGGAAGTGAAGTATATTTCCTGTCAGTTGGTCGGATGCTTGTTTGTTATAGGGAACACAAATGACATTGTATTTTATTTTAATTAAAAATTATAATAATTACTGCAGAAGGTATATATTATATTAGAAAGAGAGTGGACAGTCATTGTCACTAAATAGTACATCAACCTATTGGCGTCCTCAGCTGAACGAAGACCTCCCCCAATGAGGACCAACCCTTCCTGGGCAGTCCGCATCCATTCGGTTTCCACCACCTTCCTTAGCTCATCAGCCCATCGTGCTGCACGGCATCCTACATTCCGCTTGCCTAACGCGGTCTCCATTCTAGCACTTGTCGGCTCCATCGACCATCAGTACGTCTGGAGACATGACCGGCCCACTTCCGCTAATTAGGACGTTATTACTTAGCTTTGAATATCATTTTAATTGGAAGATTTATGAGATCATTTTTTCTTAAATTATCTATAACATAAAGAACACTTCTCTTTTTAGAACAACCAATCAGCCCAAAACTATAACAAAAAAATACAGTAAAACATCAAACTGACGTCCACTCCTCACGTCACTTAAGCTCCGACGAACGTAGGTACGTCTGTAGTGCCCTCCAGGAATACTTGCGACCTCTCGCGAGAACTACTCAAGAAGACCGATGTATCGACACTATTAATTATTTATATGCAAACAAATATTTCCTTCCAGGATAGGAACAATGTCACATAGTGACCACAACTTTAAGAAAAATATATTTTTAATTCAATTTTGATATTTTAAAGCACTTAAAAAAACAAAGAGCTTATGAAATTGCTGGCTGTAAGCCACTCCAAGAGAGACCTAAAATATGTATTTCTATTTAGACCAAAAAAATCGTTTGATTCACTTTATAGTTAAGATATTGAGTGAAATATGATGGAAAGATCGTAAAGTGGAACGCTTATCGCGGAAGAACGCGATAAATCACGACCGTAAATGTGGTGTGTGCACAGCTTTAGTTGTCAGAGACAACTATAGGCACCGTTACAAAGTATTACTATTTATGTCTTTATTTTTTCTTTTTAGCCGCTGTGACATTTTAATACTTTGATTGCTTTGATATTTTATAGAATAATCTTAATAACAAAAAAACTTAAACTGGTCGAAAAAATAATTATAGTTTCTGTTAACGTAGTTATGACATAAACAACCTAAAAAAATGTATAACACGCCTATTATTACGACTAAAAGCTAGATTTGAATTTGATTCATTTCCACGTTCTGACATGAAATCAATTGAAGGGCAAATAAAACTAATAAACTATTAAATAAATTATTGAAAGACTTATTTTTAACATTGAGCTATAAAATTACAATATAGAAAAAACTAAATAAATATATATCAAGGGCCTCAGAAATAATTGGGTAGGTAAATAATACTATCTATAATTTAGTTTTTTAATAAACGGGTCCATGATTTCTTTGAGTATTTTCACATTTCCCTATAATTTACATTCACCGTCCGCGCCTACTTGATATATTTACTGTATATATTCTTATAATTAAAACAGTACTTACCTACACCAAACCTATATTCTTTTGTGTAGAACTTGCCAAAGGGCCTCATAAGTCAAATAGATATCTTATCGCGTGAAAATATTCGCCATGAACATGTTTAGATTTTCAATAAAATATTTATAGTGTAACATTATAAAATATTTTATGTGATGTTGAATGAAAAGAAAATTGTTATATTTTGAATATTCTAATATATGTAAATTCACCCAAATATCTCTCTATCTATCCATAAACTTGACCTTTTATAAATTCTGTTTTATCCGACTAAAAGAATATGATTTGTCATTTTCTTAACAATTGTTATATTGGAATAGTACCTATATAACTCATACATAACATCTTTAATCATGGCGCGTTCGAATCTCAATGAAAGGGTATATATAATATATTATTGAAGTAAAACGTCTTTACGCACGCTTGACATGAGAGGTAAGCTGGTGAATGCGTTACGAAAAATGTACGTACGTTTGTTGCCATGGTAACCGTTGTTATTGTCTGACAAATGATATATAGTATTATATTCTTTCCTTAAATGGTATTCTATAAATATATGATTATAATATGTCTAATATGCGTTGTTTTTAGTATCTCACCTATACTAATTATTTAAAACTTATGAATTTCATAATGAGTACCGATAACCTACAGAAGTTTACTTCTTGCGCGTGTACACAGTACACATTTATACACGCACTCTTTAAGTTTTTTATTTATTTATATATTTATTCCTTATTCATTATTAAGCACACAGGTAAAAGTGAAACAGACATGTAAGTATATCATTTACAAGTGTATATAGCATTCATAATAATAATTATACATTTAAATCACAGTTTTGGATAAATAATATTCTAATAGTTTATGCTTAAATATTTTAATGTTATTAAGTTATTAGTTATGGATATTAAATAGAAGGTAGTTAATGATCAGAAATATAAAAACTCCACTAAGCTAGGTACTTATATGATTCGTTAAGATTTATGTGCACTTTGTTTTTTATTTTTTACATGTATGTTACATCCAAGGCAATTGTGAACCGGTTTTTATTATTTCTCAAAATACAGGTTTTTTGTCCCAAGAACTCCACCATTAATTTTGAGGTCAGTGCACAATTTTTATTAAAAAGTAATTATTACGACACTTTTGTCGTAACACAACTGTCGAACAGCAATCACAAAATAATAAAACATTAGACGATTCATTAGATATTTTGAATTTTCAAAAATTTTATATGGAGATAAATGGTATTTGGTAATGGGGTAGTAGATTGAATTTCACAATTTTCGCCGGCGAGCAACGAGCGGCGCGCTGCACGGACGACAATTTTACTTAACGCTTATAAATAACTGAGACGCGATTATATTTTAACTTAGCCATATTTTTTTCTTATATCCTTGTCGTAAACGTCGACATTAATTATATAATATATATTTCTTCATTTCATTACACATCAACGTAGAGTCTTTATTGATTAGTACTTACCATCAAGTAATTCGTATGATATATAATGCTTTTATTAAAACAGATATTCTTTATTAACACAGCAGGTACACCCGTTGCAATGGCGTTAGCTAACCATATAATATATATTATACGTATTTATATCAGTTTTCTCCCGCATGCTCATACCATGTAACAAACACACATACTGTCGCATTTCTACATTAGTAATAATATTTGTGTGATATGTTTCCAAAGGTTACTTACATAACATAAACTTACATTTCCCCATATTTTCATTTTCCATTCTTTAAATATCCTTTTCTAGCTGGCAAGCAGGCTAAACTCCCATTTCGCACAATGCGCTCAGGGATTAGGGACGCATCCTTTTGTGCAGTTTCTCTTAAACGCAGTGCATGTACATACATACACTCTTTTGATAAGAAACACACAATATACTTTACACATAAACATCTCGTACATTTTGTATTTGTTACAAATAGTGTATTTTGATTAAAATAAATTCGTATTGGAGAGGACATCGAAAGTATACAGAATCTTAATAAATAATATATAATTAATATGTATGCATTTGTGCATCTGCTGCTACCGTCTCCCTTAAACAGGGAAAATTATGAAAATCTTATAAAGTATTAATATTCATTAAATATTAAAACATTGTCATAAAAATTCTATTTTTAATCGATCAAACTGGATCAATAGACATTTAAGTTGTCACACTCAGCTATTATTTTCAGTATGTGACAAAGCAGAGAAATAATGGACTAGAGCTTTGTTTACTGTTGGCTCGTACATGTTATACGTATGCGAAACTGTCACGTCTCTACATCGCGAAAACTTATATCCTTTGATACGAGGAGGAACACAAATTGCTGTTTGTTCAGATTATCTGATGATATGCCGAAGCAAAACGAAAGACTACAACGAAGCTCTCCCCACGCGACGCCTGTTTAGCTTGTTAGTTTGTTTTTGCTATAATATTCTGCTACTACTATACATCCTTCCTTTCATATTTTAAATGACATTTCTTAGAAGCAAACCATAACAAAATCGATTAACATTTTTTTTTTGAAACTAGTGTTGGTCGAATTCGACTCATAATTATATTTTTTTTATCGACAACACTAAAGCTCGTCAATAGCTACTATTCAAAAGAAAAATAATTCAGGTTGACCAACAGAGGACTTCTTTGTGTTTGAATTAAGGAAAATATCTATACTAATATTATAAATAGGAATTTTCGTTCGTTTGTAACGAATAGGCTCAGAAACTACTGAACCGATTTAGATGTTTGGTAAGAAGATAGTTTGAGACCCTGGGAAGGACAAATAATAGTTTTATCCTGGAAATCATCCTTTAAGGGGGTGAAATTAGGGATGAAAGTTTGTATGGGGAAGCAAGCCACGGACGAACCCGAGCGAAGCGAGGGTGAGTCGCTAGTATATGTATAACTTGAAACTTGAAATAAACTTTATTCAATTAGACTTATTACAAGTGCTTTTGAATAATATAAAATAATAATAAATATAGTATAAAATAATAGGTTCTAAGAATATAGTTGAAAAATCCACTATTTTTGTTTTGACGTAAATTACGTGGTTTACTTATAGAGTTTATATTTCATACTTTTAACAATGCTTGGAAATAATGAAGTCATTTAAAAGCGCAAAGAGTCAGCACATATTTGTTCGAGGGAACTGCCAAATTGATTTTTTTCTGCTTATTGTTTATGTTTATTTTGAGACTCGTTTACATTACGCGATTCTCTACTTTCAGCTGAAACATTTATCTAGACACTACAAATAAATATTCTATTAGATATGAATTGAGTGGGTCATTTGTTGATCAACTTCAAAAAGGAAGAGGTGCATAATTTGGTTGGATGGTACGTGATATACACCAATTCGAAACGATATTTATGTGAATTAGATTTTTTTAATTAAAAAGTAATTGTTTAAATGGATAATTTTGTACCAAATTTTATATATCTATTTATTTTTAACTCTGCGATGCATTTTCATGAATGTGACAAAGAAGCTATAAAAGACGATACGAACACTGCTGTTTGCAATCAGGGATATCGCACACCATCGCCTGAGACCTCTGTGCCGTAAAAGTTGCCTATAGATGTCAGGGATAGGTTTAGGGTGAGTAATTAGTGCATAATCAGACGTAGTTTGCGTAGTGACGCAAATATCCTTTTTCTATGCATTTATACATACTACCTGTAGATTTAAATATAACGAATCAATAATTTACATTACAACTTTACGTAACTAATGATAGGTACTGCCAATACTTGTGTTTAAGTGTGTCATTTTTTTCGCTGGAATATGGAAAACGCCGAAAAAGTTTAGTCTCTTATTTAAAAAGTTGCAAACTTGAAACAAGTTGATAATCTCTAAATTAAATCAAGGCGATACCTAAACTTCATTTAACTTATTTGAAAAAGTTCATCTTGAATATTAATCGCTTTAGATACTCTTTGACAGTTTCGACCCAAATTCATGTATCTCATTAAGTAAATTTTCGGAAAATATAAGATTCTAAGCTGTGACGCTTTAGCATGGGACAAAGAAATGAAATTGATAAAAAAAAGTGTGTGTGTAGTATAATTTGACGCCTTTGAGGCGTCTAAAACCTTAGTCTTTCCTATGACCATGATTGCTATAAAATGTAAAGCATTCGAAACGTCGGGAACCAAAAATCAAAATAAATCCGCGAAATAATACGAAAACATAATTTTATTCAAAATATCTACATACCTATATTAGTTAAAAATGTATAAAAAGTAAGTTTTCAGCGGTGCAGCGAATTCTCACAGTCTTGGGCCTGAACAAAATGGTGCGAATAACAGCCTTAAATTTCATTTATCATAAGCATAAACAAGATAGATTTTGGTTACGGGTTGTTTTAATAAAAAAATATATTTAAAAAAATAATAATCGTTGAACTCCCTTCTGACATGTTAAATTATTCAAATTAACAAAACATGGCATCAGCAGGTGTAAATTCTACATGAATAAACATGATTCGAACAGCCATAAATTTGCGAGAAGGACGAAGCAGGTTGTTTTGAAAAATTGCTCCCTCGCAATCCAACCTCGTATTAACAAGCTAAATTGTTTTTGGCCTCGCGCTCATATCTGATACGAATATTTTCGTTTACAGAATCAAAAGTTAATTGAATTTAAACAACACGAGTCAAATTATCGTAAACATTTAATACCGCACACAGAACCCAGCTGTATGCATGCATATTGATTTTCTAATATACATACATACTTCTTATCAAATCTACTAACTTTGTACATTTGAAAAGAAAGTAAAAATCGTGCTCCTTTTGCAATAATCATTAAGTCATTACGTCAGTCAAAGAAAATGTATTTTATTATATGGTTCCTAGTTTCTAGTATATTGTTAAAGAATTAAGTTTTTCCCTCCTGTTTTAATTGTTCAGAAATAATGTAGAATGTGGTGTTCAGAGATTATTAAGGGAACAAATAAATAAACGCATAACTTTTAACTCAAAAAAATGTCTGTGACACAGATTTACAATCATCTCGGTTTTAGATAAAAATATTAGGAAAATCCTTTGGCTATGGCTCATTGCGACAGTCTTTTATTCTTTCAGTCGTTAGCACTTTTAATCTCCGTTAATGAACTGGTCTTTGAGCTCTAACTCTTCAACTCAAACAGACGCGCGGCGACTGCGAGCTCGGAAATATCCCTCTTCCCAACATTCTTATCTTTTAGCCATATTTAGTAAACGTGTGGTTCATTTTGAACGTTCATTAAAAATATTAGATTTTTAATGAACGTTCAAAATGAACCACATTTTTTTTATGCTTTTAAAGTTTAAAATAAACTTTATTATTTAATATTAAATAATATCATGTCTATATCAAAGTCGTATTAAATTAGTTACTTTTAGACAATTGGAGAATAAAAAGTTTTAGCTGATGAAACTTTCATTTCAAATCGTATCTTTACTAATTATTATCAATACATTTTCAGTAATATAATCTCAGATATATTGCCATCATAATCATGTTCATTTATTTTATTCTAATTCTTCCCTTAGTTAATGAACCTAAACACCGTAGATAAAGTATGCTTTACTTCAGAAGATTTTTTTTTAACAACACGTCTAATAAAAACCGTCATTAGCGAAAAATACAGGCAGCAAAGTATTCAGAGTACAAGTTAGCGTAATATTATAAGTAGGAATCTCATCTCGAGCTCATTAGACCCTCGTTACGAAGCGGCCGCGGTAAAAAGTGCAAAAGTAAAGTAGGAAAGTGCCTACGAGGTAGCGCCGGCGGCCCGCCACCGCACCACACCGCGCCGCACCGCGCCGCACCAACTCGTCTACGCGCATTCGTCCTCTGACTGATGCTTGATTACAATTTGTGTATTTTCTTTTGCATTTCAAAACGTCTTTGCTTGGAAAGGTTTTCTTAAAAGTTTATGTTATCAGTTCTTTTAAATTTATATATTTTAAAAAGAGTCTGCGAAAATTGTTTTAAGAAAATTGTTTTACCTACATCTTTATATTATAAAAATTTGTCATTTGGTTTAATCGAGTGATCACTATAGTGATGAGGAATGAGTATCTTAATTATTTCTGGCCTAAATGAAAACGTGACACTGAAGTAAGGCGTTATAATATAATGATAACTTTCTAGAGGTTTTAGTAGTTGTAGTGCTTCATAGAGAATAAATCTTAACTTACTTCTTGTAGTGACTAATATATAATTATATCAATAGAGATCGGATTTTCTTTATCAATTTTATATTTTTTCTATCTTATTATATAAAAGGCAAAAGTGATTGACTGATGTATCAACGCACAGGCCAAACTCTTCAGGCTAGAAAATTTAAATTTCGCACACGTATTCCTCAACTAAACTATAACTGGACCGGAGTAGCGCAGGATAGGGAAAAATGGTTGAAATTGGAGGAGGCCTACACCCCATCAAGGGGTTCCTATAAAAAATGTTAACAATATTTATAAGTTATTACTAACACAAACAAAGAATTACTTACTCACATTAGTATAAAATATATGTATACATTGTAAATATTCTATAAGGCTTATAGGAAATAAAAAGGCTTTATTAAATTATTATTATGTATTCAGCCCTTTTTAACGTCCCACTGCTGGGCACGGGCCTCCCTTCAATATGAGGGGGATCAGGCCATAGTCCACCACGCTGGCCAAGTGCGGGTTGGCGGACTTCACATGTCTTTCGAAAACTTGCTAGGTTTTCTCAGACATGTTCCTCACGATGTTATCCTTCACCGTAAGGCAAGTGGTAATCATGTTAGAAAAGATTCGCACATGAAAATATCAGAGGTGCGAGACCCGGGATTTGAACCCGCTTCACTCGGTTTCCCAAGCGAGCGCATTACCACTGGGCTACCACTGCCTAAATTATTATTATTATTACGTATTCCTCATATGGCGAAGGCATCCACTAAGAAAGGCTTTTTCAAAATTCAACACCCAAAGGGGTGTTTAGGGGATAAAAGTTTGTATGAAACTTTTTATTCCTTGTACATATTTGCATGAAATTTCGTATTTCGAAATTTGATCGCAAGCGAAGCCGAGAGTTCTGCTAGTTAAAAAATATATCTTTTAAACTTTTATTTAAAAAAAAATATGCAAGCGTGACATCTTTTGTAAGTTAAGTTGTACGCCGTTTAGCTTCAATCTTAAGTTAGTATCTACAATCTATGGAGTGTAGTAGTGAGTGCGAAGTTGCGGAGTCAGCGCGTCTCGTATCGCGATCACATCTGTGATTGATGACCGGCGCGCCGTCGACGCGCGACGGAGCGGATGTCAACTAGAAATTCACATTAAACTAGTTCACTTTAAAATATTATATTACATTTTTAAAGCTCAAACATTTTCCGCGATCTATTAACGTTTTAGTCGATTGCATATAAAGACTAATAGTTCTGCGAACAATAGACTCGCTCTCTCGGTTAAGATTAGATTACACGTTTAAATATTTTGGTAAAGTAATAAAAAAATAGTTAACTAGAGAAATTAACTTTTTAAGAAGTATGTATTCAGCCCTTTTTAACGTCCCACTTGCTGGGCACGGGCTTCATTTCAGTACGAGGGGTATCAGGCCATAGTCCATCACGCTGGCCAAATGCGGATTGGCGAACTGCACATGTCTTTCGAAAACTTATTAGGTTTTCTCAGACATGCAGGTTTCCTCACGATGTTTTCCTTCACCGTAGGCATGTGGTAATCCTGTTAGAAATGATTCGCACGAGGTGCGAGACCCGGGATTTAAACCCGCTTCACTCGGTTTCCCAAGCGAGCGCGTTACCATTGGGCTACGACTTTTTAAGAAGTAACTGGTGTCAATATTTAATAATATATTCCATTCGAACAACTTTTTAGGTTTTATCCTCTAGACCCAATTGTGCAATAGTAATCTTAGCCTTTTTTTTTTTTTGCCCTATGCTATGTGTACTCGTATTTTAGTATTTCTGGTGTTGTGACATCTTTTAATATATTCATAAGCTATTATAACCATCTTAACATATTAATAACACTTGATACACACTTCATAAACCGGGGTAAATAAAGCCCCTGTCACGTTCATGTCTTTATACAGATTCTTGCGTGCCAAGTTTTATGAATATTTTTAGGCGTTATGATTTCAAATTCAAAAAAAAACCAACAAAGAAATATTTACTTTAACATTTATAATATAGGCTTATACATTTAAAATTAAAAGCAGATTTGACGCTCACCGAATTTTATTCATAGGACAAAATAAAGAACAAATAAATGAAAAATTATAGTTCCATATATACATAAATAAAATTTAAGTACACTTTCCACGTAAATATGTATGAACACAGATCATATAACACTGTACTAGGTTTGAATTAAATCAAGTTATCTACACTAATATTATAAGGAGGTAAAATTTGTAAGTTTGTTTGTTGGAAGTAATCTTTGCTGCTGCACCATTTGGATGAATTTTGGTATGAAAACAATTTGAAATAATCCCTTGAGGCGTTGAAAAGGGGGATGAAAGTATGGGGTTGTAGTTGTATGGAAGTTGTATGGGGAATCAATTATTTCTCAAGTAAGGAATATAAAACCCATGTGTATATATATATATATATATATATACTAATATATAGTCTATCTACTCCATACTTATCGTACGACGTACCCAAGGAAGAACCCGAGCGAAGCAAGGATGAGCCGCTAGTAATATAAAGAGTCATAAAATAAATGGTACGAATACGTTGAGATTTGCGATAGTATATTTCTCAATGAAACCAGTAGAGTACACAATACGGTCTAATATGAAACTTAATGAGAAAAGTTGTGTTGAACGAGGCAGCGGCAGCGGCAGCGAGCGATACACGCGATCCATTCAACTGTTTATTTGCTGCTCGCGCACGTGAATGGACTTGGGTACTAAATAGTTTATAGTTCGCCTAGGCTTTAATGAAGTTTCATTCGAAGATAACATACATTTTTACTGAAATTCTGAGTAAAATCTGTACATAAAATATTTTTTGGAAAATCTTATTGAAATAAACATTAATATCGATACAGAGGCCGAATCTATAGTTTTTAGAATTTTTGTCTGTCTGTCTGTCTGTCTGTTACCGCATCACGGAAAAACAACTGGAGGGATGTTGATGAAATTTTGGTATAATGACAGCTGGTTATACGAGTCAACATATAGGATACTTTTTACTGCGGGAAAATATCTCATCTTTGAGAAATCTATACTACACGTTCAAACGTAAGTAGAGACGAATCCGAGCGGAGCGAGGGTGAGTCGCTAGTTTACTATATTTATAATATTGCAAAAATATAACACAATACTTTAATGACAAATTTAAAGATAAAGTTTGAGTTTCCCATCCAATTTACCTGTAAACTATGTAATATAAAGATATAAATAGGTACATTAATAAAATAGTTTAAAAATAAATAATATATAATTTAGTCTAATTTATCGATGTACATAATATTTTGAGTGTTTTTCATCCCACCCAATTACATTCCATTTCATTTCTATCATCCCAGTAGAATCAGTAGAATCATTTAATTAATCGAACCCACTATTCCCTGCTTCATATAATTATAAAGTAATACGTATAATCTAACAAAGTCTCCACACTGTCCCATCTCGTCTTACTGACAACTCTATTAGCTACGGCATAGATGAGCCCACACAAAGTTTGAATTTTGAACTAATAGCAATTAAAACGATGAAGGACACTTCACGGCTGACAGGCGACGCGATCCCGACTCCCGCCTCTCCCGCTGTCAGCCGCCTGACGCGGCTGTCAGCCGCCGCACAGATTATATTCATTTACAGACAATCAATCTGTTTTAGATGATTTAGGATATTGAGCTCGAATAATAAGTAGTTTTATAATAAATAGGCGTTATTATGTCAACTTGTAATAATAATAATTAATTAATTATAATTTTTTTTTTCAACATGTTACGTTTGCAAAGTAAATAAAAGTAATTTGGGCACATCTTAAACGATATAAACAAAAAAAAATATTACCTACTGAAAACATCAGACTAAAAGAATCAGACAGACGGAGCGGCGCGCTCAAGTCACTGATCGAGATCTGAAATGGTATTACACTTAGTGATTAATTATACCATTCCAGTCGTCGCGCTGTTCACAGTTTGTGTAATAATAAAAAAAAAACAGATTTGCATATTGCACAAAAATAATATAATCATTATAATATTATATTGACATTATCTTCATTCTATCGTTTACATTCATACAATATTATGTACGTAATAAGTATCTGTGACTACACTAAATTAATTCGAGCCTACCTCATAATATTTTATTACGGCTTACATACAACTTCTTTATAAAAAATATTTTCTAATTACCGAAATACAATATTACTTTTTAATAAAACAAGTGTAATATAACAATGTACTTTAAAGTGAAAGTGAATAATAAGTAATAACGAATAAATAGCATTTAATATCTATTTATTTATTTATTTAATATCCTAGAATATGTTTCGGTAGCCTGTGAATGTGCGGTTGTGGCGGTGTTGTATTCAAATTAACTTGTTATTGTACGTTTCAACTCGCCACCTGACATTATAACCCACCGGAGATCGCTTCACGTCGAATGGCTCTCCACAGATGTCGTTAAAATTGCGAACTTTTATACTAACTCTTAATTTTTAACTATAAATATATAAATAAAATTTATAATGCTCTTGAAAATAAAATCGTTTCCATCTAAATGATTGAATAAATATATTTTTTTAAATTAACAGAATTAAGGATGTTTAATTTTTCAGAATTCAGTTCTACTTGGGTGTAATAGTATCATAAAATTTTATTGACTGTTCAGAGTATTACACCCAATGCCGTAAATTGTAGCTACGTACTCGTATACAGGCTGTACCAAAACTTTTGCAAGAAATAATTTGATACAATACACAGGGTTTTAATTAAACTAGTGTATATTTCATCTGTGGTCAAATCATACTGCGGTGACCATTCACAACAAATGCAATCCCATACATATTGCCCGATAGTATTTAATATATATATTAAAATACCATTTTGAAACTAAAAACCCGTATTTTCTATCAAAATAGTATCATCTCTAAATATTCTTACCTTTCACGAGGAAGATCAGAAGACACGCAACCACAATTCTCTTTAGTTCAAGCCTGAAAATTTAGTCAGAAATTAATAAAAAAAAACATGGAAACTTTATAAAATCATTGGCGTAATGAAGCCGGCATAATTACCGACGATTACGACTCCGGGACCGTCAAATTTAATATTACGATCCGTAATATTAAAATTATATTTTATTACCATGTTAGAGCCTCCTTTCAATTGGTTTATTGGAGATTAAAATGTTAATAATTCTTAAGAAAATGTTAAGCGAAGGACGATTCGAAAGCGCAAATGGATTTTTGCTTTTTAATAGCTCTGCTTTCATTCCATGTAAGTAGTATTTTTAATATCAGTAAAAAATGTACTCTATTAAATACGCTTACTGCTTCGCTGGAAGTAATGACTACTTTTTATGACATATTTTCTATATTAAATATTAATAATTCAAGAAATAACGCAATAAAAAAATACTTTTATAATTATTATGTACAATTTTAGAGTGCTTTAATTTATTATTAGATAAAAGTAATAATAACTTTAAATATTTTGTATAGTTAAATTAAGCCAGACATTTAAAATCGCAGCAAGGAAAGTACAGTAATAGTTATTTTATAACACAACATGGAACCTTATATTATCATTTTCACTTACATTTATAATACATATTCATAATTTATCTACAATTTCAGAACTAATTTTGAAAATGATTTTGCTAATAGAAATCTGCAGTATTTTTAACCAATACCGACTATTTTTGACGTCACAGAAATAAACAAATCCTCTGAGAAAATATATAAGTAGTTTCTAAAGCCAAAAAAATGTGATTTACATATCTTTTGACATCCACTAACTAAAAACAAGTAAACCTAAAATCACAATGTATGCACAAGCAAATGGAGAAAAAGGCGACCCACGAAAGAAGTTAATGTTGTACTTGAGAATACTCTAAAGGAGGTCACACCTGAATCTATACATATTATAAGGCCACGTGTTTGATGTACATACATATATTCCTAACTATGCCTTCTTTTTTCCTTTGTTTACCACCATGACCATGTCGCTCTGTTAGATTTACATACAAAATTCCTTAAAGTTAACTGATAATACGGTTATTACAATTATATTTTACTAAATTATAAAATTTCTTCCTTCAGAATCTGGTCTCGCAAGTATACTGTATACCTGATTCAGGTAAAAAAGGGAAAAAAGGAGTGTTAGTGTAACGAAAAACTAAAACTTCTATACCTAAAAGTTATTTTATTTATGATATTAGAAATATTGATATTATTTGACTTTATAAAAATTTAAATCTATAGAAAGAGAAAAGATTTGCACGGATCTTATAAATACAGGTACAATGATGAATATCTCAGTTGTAAACTATTATTATTACACGTATTCTGAAAGCTGCCCTCCAAAGTCGATACAAGACCTAGGCACATCACATCTCACCTCAGCCGAGTTTCACACAAGAGGCTAAAACAATAGCTCCCTCATACCGTGAGAGCTTTGGTTATTCCAGACATATATGTTACTTCCGAACGTATAGGATACATCGCATTCCATTCGGTTTCCTTTAGTTCAGTTTAGCTAGAAACCATATCTGTGTCAATTGCCAAGCACACCTCGCCAAGGCTTACGTGACAGGTGATTGCTGCTATGATAAAAAAATAATCCAAAAAACATGTGTCAATATATTTCTTAAATACACTTTTCAAATATAGCTCATCTTTGCTAAGCTATTAAATCTCTGAAAATAGAAAATTCAAAAGTGGGTGAAAATGGGGATGAAAGTATGTATTGAGAAGCAAGCTAGGGACGAACCCTAGCGAAGCGAGATTGAGTCGCTAGTTAAAGATAACTCCAGTTAAAATATTTAGAGAAAAAAATTCATTTATATGTTATAACCGAGGTTCCGAAAAAATTCAATCAAGTTATTTGTTTCCTGACGGCCATGTCCAATGTATCAGCCAAGTCAATTTTCCATTTCATTGCTCCCTCATATATATTATAATGCCGTTATTAAAAATATACTAGGAAATGAACATACTACTATATAAAAATAGATTTTGAAACTTTCACGCTGTTACGTATAGGGAGATTAAAGATATTTTTTTAAACACGCCGACAAACTCTGCCTAGTGCAGTAGAACCTATCTCGATGGTCAGACAATCAATTCTTCATGAATGTTTAAGTAGCATCGATTGTGGCGCACGTCACGGAGAATGTCATCGGAATATCAATATTCAAGTCATGGTTTACTTCAGAAACCTATTTATGGCTTGTCCAAGTTTCAACCAAACCAAACTTCCATAATTAAGCACTTCAAGTCCTTAAGTACTTCCATAATGCAAGTTGGTCTGTGGCTGTATTTACATTTCATCATGAAGATATTCTGGAGCAGATTTTACTCAAATTATGTTACTTACGCAGAGTTATATTTACGTAGAGCGGGACAACAGACGAACATCTCGCCATATTTACACTAAATGATAGACCACCACCAGCTTACTTTTACGTTATACCAAACCGAGACTTTATAAATACGCAAGATATATATTTAATTTAATCAATATTTAACGTATATTTTGATATATGACACACTAATTATACTTTTGAATGTGATGTAATTGTTACAATGAATAATTATATGAATTTCGAGGTAATTTTGCAAAGTCTTTGCAACGGCCATAATCTACAATCAATACTTTCCTAGAAAAGGATAGCCTATTATCATCGAGCCAGTCATATATTACGAGTAGTAGTGAAGTACGATTCCAAGAAGTTTAAAGCAAAGCCAACGTACTCCCAGTATAATAATATATCAGAGGAAATAACGATGATCATCCTGCAACATCACACGAGGGCGACTGAATATCAGGACGGCAGCGTCGGAGATAGTGGATTTAGTAGAAATTAATTATAATTTTATTTTATTTGTTACCTTTTTCTGTTAGAATGTGAAACCTTATTATTGTTTAAAGTCACTATGTTATATTACGTCAAATCAAGTTCAAATTAAGAGCCGAAACGTCGCCTCCAGCGAGATCGAGGCGCCATCATGACATTCGTTGAAGATTTGTGGATTGGCAACGTTGGCCGATTATGGCGGATCATTGGAGAGTTGTCTTTCAATATTGTAGATGAAAGTCCGATCGGTGTCGAGAACCCGTTGCTCAATTAAACGAATTAACGTTTCAAGTTTGTACATTGTGATTTCCCTCATTAAATTGTATTGAGCATTGAATACTTTATTTTGAGCCCGCATTAAGCTCTGATAACGCCCATAAGATTCGTAACCACTAACTATGATGTCGAAAGAATATTGTTACCCCGTCAAAGATATATACAGACAAATAAACGTGATGAAATAATATGTCAAAGTTCCCTTTTTTCTTTTTTGTACCCGAATAAAAAAGCTAATAAAATAAAAAGCTAATTACTACTGAAATTTATATTACTTTAATATAGGAGTTACTTCTTTATAGACGAACGTCGTAATACATTTAAGGAATTTACCAATTGCTTTCATATTTTTGTGTAAGAATGTTGAGGCGGACATGTCGCGAGCAGTCCGATGTCTTTGTGTTCATTACAATTTTATCGCCATACTTCGATGATTTTACGAGATTGAACGATAAAGGTAAGATTGCTGCAGATCGTTTAAACACTTTATCCGTTGTAAACTCTAACTTTAATGGGTATTGAAGTTATTGTAACATAACAAAATCCAATTTTGATCCGGCTCTAAAAATGCGATATGGGGGAAAAATAATCGTCTTGGTCAAGTCACAAATAAATATGAGGTACCTATTAAGCAACTGAACGACAATTGTAACAATAATTATTTCGACCGTCGCGTCGTCGTACGCTTTCTAAACTTTATCTTTACATAGGTAATTATCCTGTAATATTTTATATACACAAAAAAAGCCTCTTTAAGCTCGCATTAATCCCAATACCAAAATTCATCAAAATTAGTTCAGCGGTTTAGGGGTTGAAAACGTAGCAGACAGATAGAGTTACTGTCGTCGTAATATCATTTCCTGCACTGAGCGACCAACACATTTGAATGTGTCAAACTATTTAAGATACAACGACCGTATAGTTCGCTACACAATGGCCCTATAATTTATAATTATAAAACTTAATTAGACTTCAAAAGCATTCTACATTACATTGGCAAGCGTCTCAACGGTTTTAATTAATTTTGTTGGGCGAATCCTTCGAGATCCATATCGTAATGCTTGAGCTGATAATCGAGTCTCCTCCATCACTCGTATTAAACTGCCATTAGGATAAAGCAACCCAATTGTTATAATGAGTTTACATACAATAGTATGGATTATACCTCCCTTCATATGACTAAGTAGTGACGATACAATATTTTGATAACATATCTAAGTCATATCAAGCAAAAAGTATAAAAAAATAATTTACAAAAAACGTTCTACCCGCAGTTACATCGTTTATTAATTACTAAATTATCTATAACCTAAAATATATTTCCCGACATAATGAAATAAACCAACGCCGGTGTACAGTCGACCGCGCAGGGCGCGCCGCTGATCTCCCAACCTCCATACATTTAAGGAGTAATTTGAGAGGTATGACGCAGAATATTCCACTTTGTATAGTTGTTTACTGAAGCCATGACAGGTTATTATTTGAAGTAAACATGCGCGACATGTCCGCAGGACGTGTGCTTCAATATTCATTAGCTAAGCTCAAATTATTTCTACGTACGATAAATAACATGCCATTTACGCCTCACGACGCGAGAGACTTGCGACGTATCGATTTTACTACAGATCTAATTTTTAATGGCCATTTTTTTTGCATACTTAAAATATTGTTTTACATATAGAGCAAAAGAAGAATTAAAGTAAACTTTATTTTACTTTAAAATATATACAATAATTTACAAGTAGTACTAAAATGTAAAATATTATTAATAAAATATTTTTATTACGTACATTGTGGTTACATTGAGTGAATTGTATTTTAAAATTTTGTACGATAGGTAAATCATTTAAAGAATAAAATGTCTCTCATGTCACTGGTTGCGCCTCCCCGCCCGACCGCCCGACCGCTCGACCGCCTGACAGCCCGACGCGCGGCGACAGTCACTCTTAGTTAGCCTCAAATGAATTCCTTCGACGATTAAATACTTATTTTAAGAGCACTCCCAAACTTCTCAATTACAAACTATGTAATTAATGAAATTCATATTCAATAAATGATATGTAAATTCAGACGCAGCGTCCATTTACTATTTATAATTTCAATTTATTTGTGATTGCCTCGCGTCGTCCATCGCGTCTGCAATACACGCGCGTCTCGCCACATGCATATTCATTGTTTATGCCAAAAAATATCGTTTTTTGGCATTAATACTTTTAAATTCACCTAAAGATAAAAATATTTTTTGACTTTTATACAAACCAAAACTGACTTTTATACAATTCTCTAACAGAATGGTAAATTAAGATATAATAGTAAAAGATTCGACCGATCGTAATCGGATTGGTGTTTAGAAGCGTCCCTTTTGATGGCGCGTTAAAGACCCCATTAAGATAAGATAACAGAGAAACATACAAGATTACATCGCAATAATTTGTAAAACTAAATATTTGTATTCAATTTTCTTAATGTCTGGGCTTAATTACTGCTAATGAGCATTGCTTCAATACAAGGAGGTAGCAATCCATAGTATCTCATGTCGGTGGATTTCACATGTCTTTCGAAGACTTGCTAGGTTCTCTTAGAAATACAGGTTTCCTCACAATGTTTACTTCACTTAATACTTTATCGCAAGGCAAGGAGTAATTATGTTGTAACTAGTTCGCACATAAGAACATCAGTTGTGCGTGGGGTTTGAATCTGTGTCACCAGGTCTCCCAGGCGAGCGCGTCACCACTGGGCTACCGCTGCCTAAATATTGGACATTAACAAATATAACTTTATCTTTAACATTAAAAACAGAAGGGATGTCTCCTAAAAATCCGACATTTCCAGTATTAACTAGCTCCCACATATTTGCTCGTTACTCTTAACGTTTAATTTGAACATTAAACAATATCAGCATTATTGATTATTCAAATTTAAGCAATTAATTCAAATTTAACTGTTTGCTGAGATGTCGACTCGCGAAACTAAGCCCATATAGTGTTTGTTTGAGAGTTGCTGACTCGGACTGAATGTGCTGACATTTAATTTTCTCAGACCGTAACTTGAGAGGTTAATGCTCAATACGATGCAAATTTGCCGTAAATTTAAAAATATGGTAAAATGTTTTCAGTTCAAGGAAAACCTCTTGAGAATTTTCAGATAAGTTGATTGCTCTTAAAAATCTATTTACATTAGATGAATTAATCATAAGCATATTTTATTACATGTATCTAATAACTCTTGGTACAAATGATATAATCGAGCTTATTTGATAGCCAGATAATTGATAGAAGATGAGCAAGCGTATTTTTTTTATTTATTTTGGAACTATAAATATTATAATAAACTTAGCATATTTACAATCGTACAATGTTTACGAACGTTATTTATTTCTGATCTTAGAAAGAGTCTAAATTAATTTTTACTCTTTGTCCTTCGCTTTAACATATTCATTACTAATAAGAATTTAGAACTGCTGTACACAAAGTAATCGTAGGTTAGAAAGAACAAAGATAAAAAGAATATAAATAAATAAATATGTTGGGACATTAACACACAGCACCATCTAGTTCCACGGTAAGCTACGAGGCTTGTGTTATGGATACCAGATAGTTGATACACTACACATATATCACTTTAAATATATAAATATTATAAATATAAATACCTATGACTGGAGTACAAACATTCGTGCTCATAACACAAATGAATGCCCCCAGCGGGACCCGGGGCCGCTAGCGCAGCATGTAGGGTCACTACAAACTGAGCCAAACGTGTTGTCGAATAAGAAAAGTTAAATGATCGAAACATACGTTTAAAATAATATCAGATTTTTATGGATTACAATTATATAAAATTTAAAAAAAATATACACAATTTTTGTATTAAAAAATCTCTTCTCTTCCATAAAATATAACAACGTTTACGATGTTTAGCTAATTGTTGCATTACATTAATACAATGATCTCGGAAATGAACAAAAACATTAGGAAGTATTAATTAAATCGGTGCATATATAAATATTTAGAGGTTAATCAAGGCGTTGAGAAGGACCTATGGAATGAATGAACAGATTATACATTCACATCGTGCCTCGCGCCGCCCGCCCTGCCCCGCCGCCCGCCCCGCTCCGCCCCGCGCCGCCCCGCACGCCAAGCTGCCCTAAGCGTTGACACAGATATTCGAATTAATTTTAACGCAATCAAATTTTAAAAGTTGATTCAACTTATTAAATTACGTTCTACACCTTAATATCTGCGAAAGGCTTCAAATGTTTTAGTTAGAAAATTTATTTTCTAATTTATATGGTGTTTAATTTTGACCGACTTCAAAATAGGAAAATTCGTTTTTAAAAGTTTACATGGCCCATTTTTAATAAATATGTCATATTTTAAGGGTGAATAAGTACAATGTTCAAGAATATTTAATTTGGTTTACCCGTTTAGTCAAAATCATTTTGTAGAATTAACTCTAAATATTTAATTTAAATACTACATGGATATAAGGTTTTGTATTAATTAATAAGCAAATAAAGTAATCTATACTCGTATACTCACATGAAGCATTATTATGCGCATTTCTCTATTGACGTCTCAATTTTAGGTCGGATATTATCGATGTTCTATCTACACACCGCAATTATGCAAACTAATAGAAAGTCTTCACGAATAATTTCCCCCCTCGTATTGAAGGGATGCCCATGCCCAGCAGTGGGACATTAAAAAGGGCTGAAGACATATATAATTTGAGCAGATATTAAACCCCCAACTTTTGAGAAAATGATACGCTCTTTACTGGTAATAGAGTATCAACAGCTTTTAATAAATGGCGTCTGTAAGGAATTCTAACGTTAATTCACATTACGAGCTAGTTAAGTGGATTACACAAATACTTATTTGAATAGAAAGAGCTATAACGTCGTAAGCACTAAGCATGTACTCTACAGTCTACATAGTGTATGTACCTACTCGTCGTCTTAGCCGCTCCGCCCAGTCAGAGTGGAACTAAGCACTTCATTGAAGTGGATTTAGGGATGAGGCTTGCAATGCTTATGTTCAAACATTTTAAAACACGTGTTATCGTCTGTATGCACACTTATGATCATTATTGTAATGTGTTTTTATCGTAACGAAAACATTATTTAGGTAACCTTTTCAAGGTTCGAGTATACATATTGCAGATAATCCAAAATCAGCAGTAGCAATGAATTTACATGGGAAGCAAATAGAAAAGTAGCATTTTAGAGACGCGTGAGATTTGTTAGGACTCAAGCGAAGCAAGGGCAGGATACTAGTATCAGAAGATAATTGTCAATAATGTAAACTGATAAAAAAATACTTTTGTATTTTACGCCTAAAAATAACGTGTAATTTAATTTAAGAATGACGATGAATAAAAGAACGTGACACCTTATTATGTTATAATTGCATTATTTGTGGTATTAATTTTATTATTATTTGCGAACAATTTTGTCTCCGTACCTGCTAAAAATACAAATTTTTATCTCTGAGTAAATTGATATTATAAGGAAGTTTATGAAAATTCAGAGGTTGAAATACGGGCTTATTTTGATATCTTTAATTTAATTTTATTTATAAAGTAAGCTTTGTATAAATAATACGGAAGCAACGGCCAGTATAAATATATGATAGATTTTTATAGACTGTAGGGTGAAGGGGGTCAGTTTAGCCTGGTCTACCTGCAGGTCATCGCTTCGGTATCCTATTTATAATGCAATATCGATCCATTAAGAGCCATTTGTCATGCCTAATAGGATGTAGGGGTTGTAGGGGAAACATTACCCTTCCTGCCTCCATGCGCCCTACGTGCTACAGGATGAAGTTGTAAGATTGCTTAATACCTAATTCACATTCAACATATATATATATATATATATATATATATATATATTGTAATTTTATTGTATCGTATATAAGCTATATTATGCTAAAAATCTAAGTAAATATCATTCGTAAAACAAGTTGTAAATACGAGTAAGATTCAATATTCCTTATATTTCAACTAACTTTACGCAAAAAATATATAACCTTATTTCTTCCCTAAAAAATGTCTCAACCGCTATATTCAAACACGACATTGTTTATTTTTATTGAAACCTATAAATTGCAAACGATTCAATAAAATAAACATTATAAAAACTCATTCCTTTTAATCTGCTGTTATTTCGATAAACGGTCTGAAGACTTTATATAAAAATTATAAGGGTGCTTTTAGAATAACAAATGGTTGAATCGAGTTCGGCAATTTATCTAAATATTTGATTTGCAACATTTACCACAAATCACATTTCACATTTGATTCATCTCTTTTCATATTTACTTAGCAAAATTATTTATTATAATGACAAAGTAAGTTAATATTTACAAATGTACATACATTACCCATATAGTTTCTCCTCTGGTCGGAAGTGGCTTAATTGCTCATTATGATTGATTTTAAAGATCATAATTTAATACCAAAATTTTATCAAAGTACTATCTAGCATTAGTGCATCTGAAATTCTTATCTTAAATGTATCTACTTAGTATAGTATGTCTTGTTCAGTACGGTACAGACGTCCGTACTACCCCAACAAATATTAATTCGCGCGGGATTGAACATACGCCTTCTACGGAACTAGAATAGGCCTAAGTCAGAAAGGTAAGCTGAAATAAACTGTGACACGTACTTCATACTATATACCTTGATATGTAATCAAATAAAACATCAATAGAAAAATATAATATGATAATTACAATGTGTAAGATTTGCCTGAGGCAAGATATGCATGAGGCACGAGTGTGAACAAGTCGTAACTACAGATTATTTAAGATTCCATCTCGTTTATCCATCAAGTGTTTGCTCGCGAGTGGTGACGAATTGACAACTTATCTGCAAGGAGCGTAATCCACGACGATGTATTCACGACAGCCTCGAGTCTTCAAATCAATCTTGTAATATAATTATTACCACTTTTTCTTGATTATGTTTTATGAATCGTTTTTGACAAATATTCAAATAAACATTCATTTTTATTTATACACTCGTAGATATCCAGTTACTTCACAGTCTCTTATAAGTTTCAAGAAAAAGATTACTTCTAACGGTAGAATTTTTAGAAATATTTCATGTGATATTTTAATTAAGGACCATTTTTACTTGAAAATTAATTAGCTTTAATATTATACAATTCCACCGGAATACAATTGTTTATAGAAATTCATTTCGGTCTCTGACCGTAGCTCAAAAATCGTGAAGCGCTGACAGCACAAATCGCTCAAAAGTATCACGTTAATTAACAAATGCCCGCCTAGCTTGTAGCATCCTAATAAGTTTTATCAGTAGTTTTGAATCTAATAGAAACTCAATAATATTACTCCAATCTGATTTTAATAATGAGATAGTTAAATTTAACAGTATGATGACTAACGTACGAGTATATGTGTTCCGTCAAGAACCTTGGCCTACATTTTGACCACTCCCTTTCCCGGACTGTGCAAATTGCAGGGGTAAATAGAAATATGTTTGCTCTCTTAGATCGCTTGAGATGATGGAAAACCTTGCTACCTAATTAAACGAAAAGCTTATTCACTTTTGCTATCTTGACATTTCGGATAAATAGCCGAACAAACTCAGACGTCTGCAAAACGTTGTTAGATATAATTTTGATTTGCGTAAATTCGATCACGTCTCTATTGCCGAATGCATCTTAAGAAGTTTCCCATTAAGATATTGAAGCAATTGGCACGTTCTTTCCCTTATTTTTTTCCCATCTTTTATAATCGATGAATCCGTCTGACTTAAAGAAGCTTTTTAATTTGTTAAGGTTGAACCAATCTGGTGTTGAAAAATAACCGTTTAAAATTATTCTCATCATCTAGAACGTCGAAATATTTTACGGTTAAATCCGTCAAATTATCCAAAAATCTGAGGTAAAACTGCTTCAAAAATACATATAACGAAAACTGCTTTGCGGAATATACATTCAGTAGATTTTAAGATTTTGAAAATGTTCAGTTACCCGCTTTGCCAGTTTTAAACCGCAAAATTAACTGTTTTAGATATGAAAAAATTATGTGAAACACCTTTTTCGGATGAATTTTGAGTATTTTATAAGCGTCACACATTAATATCAAATCTATTCGCGTAATGCAATCTATTGACATTTAATTGCACTAATTTTTCTTTGTTCCTGACGAGACGCCACGTTCAATCAAATATCTGTTGATATTGGTCCGCATGTGGATTACAGTAGCAGGGTTAGATACCCTCACCCTAGCGTGACGATGAGGAGTCAATATGTTACTAACTCGTTTAATTTTAATTTTATACTATATAAAAATACTTACTATTATTAAGTATCAATTTTAGTACTTTGAATTCAGTTACATATAACAATATCGCAGTTCACTTCAGTTCAGTTCCTCGCTAACACTCAGGTGGTTTACTCCCTACCTAAGGTTAAAAAGGTAAAGTTATGTATGTGTATTCAGATATTTTACTGAAATTTAACAGTTGTTATACTAATATTATAAAGAGGTAAAGTTTGTAAGTTTGTGAGTTTGTTTGTAGGAAGTAATCTCTGGAACTACTGAACTGACTTAAATGAAATTTGGTAAGAAGATAGTTTGAGAGCCTAGGAAGAACATAAGATAGTTTTTATCTCAGAAATCGGCTATTAATAGGGAGGAAATGGGGATGAAAGTTTGTATGGGGAATCTACCTAGGGACGAAAACAAGCGAAGCAAGGGTGAATCGCTAATCTAAATAAAGTAATAAAATATCCGTATTCACATTTATTATATGGTCGCAACATCTCTCACAAGGAATCTATTATTTGCAATAGAAAATGCATTTTCCATAAATAATAAATTATTCAAAACTAGGTTTTAATACAAACTATATGCATGTATTGTACTAAGTAGTTTCCGCGAGCTAACAGAATTGTTGCGTAACTTCAATCCTCTATACCACAGATTTACTGCGATAATACGAGTATACTCGTACATAGTTTATGTCATTCTACATTAGATTCGTGCAAAATTTAAAATTTAACTCACGAAAAGAATTCTCTCTGACGTATTAAGAATATCATAAATTAATGTAAGACAATATTTTATTAACAAACTAAAGTCTTCACTAAAGTCGTCGGTCACTATGATACAGTGTCACACACCATGACTTAGCTTCAAAATCAAACATCTACTTGTTGGAAGCATACAATGGAGTTATTTGCTTAAAATTCTTCATTCCTTCACTATCATGCAATACTAAACATTTTTTCAAGAAATAAACGCGAGCCTCTTATTAAATTTATATGCAAACAGGTGTATAAAGCAAATTGAGTATTTTTATTTTAAAATGAATTAAATATCACGCAAAACCCAATCCCCAGTTCTCATGCAAATATTATTTACTATCGGGCGTGTAGTAATGCCGGCGACGCCGACCGCCGCACGCCCGCGGTGCCGCCACCTGCAACGTGTCGGTGGATACTCGATAGCCTTCAGTTTGGACTCTTCTTTAATACATTATAACATATTGCGGTGCAATGTACTCATCGTTCGGTCTGTTCGAATATTTGAATAATGTTACTATAGAAAATTCATTTACCGGAGAACTACCTGTCACTGGCTCATTTTGATGTTCTCTCCGTTGCTCTACGTTGCTTTGAGGAAGGTGCTTGGTAAAAAGTTTTCTACACTAGAAATATCTGGTTAGATTTATTCACGATCTGTGTGCGTCGATTTGTCCGTTTTGTTTAACAGACCCTGACACATGGAAAACTAGCGTTATTTATTACCAAAATTACAAACCAAATATGTATAAAGTATATCCAATGTGCATCATCTTATTGAAGTGAAAACTTCCATAAGCAAGTTTGGATAGGAAGTAATTTCATGTAAGACGTCATCGACATAGTCACAGACATGTTAACGCTAACACTCAGTGTCGATAGATGTCAAAACCAGATAAATATAAGCAGTTTTAATTTACCAATTTTAATTTCAGATTAAACAAATAAATTGAATATCCAAAAATAACAACTGTTTGTTTATAGTTTTCATTTCTGTCGGCAGTCCTCATGACTGTTTTTTTTTTCTTCACTTTTCGACTTAATTCAATGTCTATTCAACTCGTCCAAAAGTAAAATCCAAAACTAAAACTAAATACTCAGTTATTATAAGAAAAGGTTTTTATTAAAAAAATAATTAAGAAAAAGAAATAAAAACTCTATGCCAGTAGCTTTACACAATTACTTTATGCATAATGAAAGTTGTTATGAATGATGTCTTCACAAAATGCAAATTTATGGATGAAATGTTATCAGTAAACTCTTATCAAACATCTCCTTGTTCTTGCGCTAATGATATTTAGAGACAAAGGTAGTTTCGCCGTCGGGTAAGCTGTAGGTAAGCGACGAGGTCATCAACTACAGACGCGTCTTGAGATGCTAATTAAATCAATTTGATGTGAATGATAATTTAAACTATTTCGGAGGCTTCAGAATTCTACAAAGCCCTTGAAAAACGAAGAATTATCTGAGAGAGTCGATTATCTGAGCGTAATCTGGAATAAAATTATAAGATAGTCGACTTCTTTATTACTAGGTATATAATATAAAAGATCTTAATTAGTATGAAAATCTTATTTAAAATACTTATCTTATTTTAATATTATTATTATTTTATAAAGATTAATAAAGATGTGATGTAACTTTACGCTTTATTCCAAGCTTGGCAGACTAATCAATTCTTTATATTTAAAGAATAGTACCGAAAATAGCAAAAAAATGTACTGTTACTGCAATACAATACTCTGACAAATAATAGAAGTAAGGAAACTATACATATATACCTAGGCTTTTAGGGTATTTTTGTATTTACTTTATATTAAAATCGAATAATTACACAATCAAGCGATTAAATTTCTGACATTGTTATGCAAACTATAAAATTAAACTACACATAACAAAAATAAATTAAATGTAATATCGCGATCATCATAGTTTCTACCATTTCTTTATATAATTCTATAATATTCTTGACATAATTCTGCAATATATGTATACTGAATAAAGCTTCTTAACATTGACCGGTCTGTCTGTCCCGGCATGGTATCTATTTACCAAATAGAAGCCACAACCTTTAGTCCCCAATAACAGTACAAGTCAACCCACTTTAATTAAATAAATAATCAATAAGCCACAGATTAGAATAAGATAACGAAACAACACTGTTAGAAGTGGATCAAACTTAACGTAGTTTGATGTAGTAGCTCCACCGCAAGCCCCGCCGCCGCCCCGCGTCGCGTGTCAAACCGACCGCGGCGTAATCGAAAACTATCAACTATCGACTATTATTAACACTTAATTTATCGCCTTTACGAGCGCACTGTGCGTACTTCCTGTACTCTGCTAGCACTTCCGGCTGCTTCGCTCTCTCTCTTAACTGTTAAAAGCTCGCTTTTTAATAAGTTTTACATTTACACTCGATCTCTTAGTGTGAATCTTAGGCGTTAGAAGTAATTAAATTACCAATTTCATTCGACACAGACTCATGTCGTTTTTCCTTTTTTGTACTGTATATAAATAACTTATACAAAAAACTTTTACTAACTTTCATTTTAAAGGGTTACTTATAGAACTAAAACCACAGTTTTATAACCACAACTGTGGTTTCAAGGTTCGTGTTCTTACTCGGCTCAGGATCGGCGACACGCCACAACAGAAGCCTGAGCTTCTTGTGATAACATCTACAAAGTATATCCGTATCCAGCCCTTAAAGACTTTTTCTTCTTTATAGAATCAAAAGGTGCATTTTGTTCTACTATACTTTTTTTTACACTGGTAACTTTTTATTTTATATTTAAATTAAATGGGTGTATTTTAATGTCTGCTGAAAGTCTTTGTCAAAAATTCTTAAACATATACAGTTGTTGTAGTGTTATAAAAGTGATTTACTTGTTACATAGTATTAGAACTTACTAACAAAAATATCCTGTTCTCTATATTTATATCCTAACTAGCGACTCACCCTCGCTCCACTCGGGTTCGTCTCTACGTTTTAACGTTTAGTGTAGATTTCTCAGAAATGAGATATTTTCCCACTGTAAAAAGTATCCTATATGTTAACCCGGATAACTAGCTATCATCATACCGATCAAAATCCCTCCCGTGGGTTTTCCATTATGCAATCACAGACAGACAGACAGACAAAAATTCTAAAAATTATAGATTCGGCCTCTGTAATAATGACTATTTCAATAATATTTTTCAAAAAATATTTAATGTACAGATTCGACTTAGAATTTTATTATATGTACAGATAGGTGACAAGTGACAACCCGGCAAACGTTCCTCTATTCATATATCATAATTCTATAGAATAAAACACTATGATTTTTCCGGATTGCCCAATTTTCTGCATATTTCTAATTTTCCAATGTTTCCACCTTATTAGAGTTAATATCTTGTTCGAACTATTACTGCATTTTAAAACAAAAATTAGCCAAATCTGTCCAGCGCGACATTCTTTTTTATTTTTTAATATCAAACAGTAATAATTTTAAGACGACCACATGGTCGTACGTTATACGTATAAAGTTAGGCTCTCGTACGTTACACGTACATATATATACACTATACATCAAAGAGGCCGCAGGTTCGTAGACAACTATCGATTCCCCTGTCAGTAAATATTCATGTGTTTTAGCGATTTTCCAGAAAACTAATTAAAACTTTGTATTCCAATGAATCTTGTCGAATACCTTCGGCCCTTAATCATAAGTACCTTACCTACGGCCCGTGGTAAGTTAAATAAGGAAGTCACTAGTTCGTTGCTTCAATATTATGCTTCAATTAACACCTTTGCAAAAAATTGGTTTAATAAAATAGAGTCTGCAAATAAATAATATCGATTTTAACACTCCATGAATATTTAAACTTAACATTAAATATTACCTATAATTTAACCCTTAAGGTTGAAAAAAAATTGAATGTCAACAGATTAAAAAAAGTGATTAAAAACCAGTCCATAATTGGAGGAGATTCTTCGTTACATCTACAAAAATTACGGTGCCAAATAAAAACTCTGTAATTTTTGTAGATGTGATGAATCTCCTATATTTCTTAAGTCGGTTAAATATGTAAGAGTGATAAGTTCACCTGCTCAAGTCCAAAGGTCCAGGCCGGGTCAGCTATGTATAGACTGGGAGCTAAAGATGACCTACTCCTCTCTTGCGTCACGCGACTTTATAATTTGTACGCAACCGCTTGGAGGACTAACAATAATATCAAATACCGTGCCACTTATATACATTCCTTTATTCTAAACTAACTAGCTTGGATATAGTAAAATGTATATAGTATGTTATCCTTAAGAGATAGACATATGCCATCGCGGATTTTTTTGTAGACCTTTTTAAGGTGTACAATACTGTACTACATTATTTTGATCTATCTCGTAGGGTTCAGCCGGCGTTTGCAATGTAAGCGCAAAACAATGTGTTTATTTACGACATAACATTAGAAACCTCTAAAATTATCAGCGTTTCTCTACTATATTATGTATATTTTATACATATAAACCTTTCTCTTGAATCACTCTATATATTAAAAAAAACCGCATTAAAATCCGTTGCGTAGTTTTAAAGATCTAAGCATATATGACAGGAGGACGCGGGAAGCGACTTTGTTTTACGAGTATACTATGTATTGATATGTATTTATTGTTAAATACATTGTTTCAATCAATCAGTCTATGGAAATAAGAAAAAGTGCTATAATGCGGGCTAAAATAGTGCAATTAATATATTTCATTGTAGATACAAATACGACACTGGTGCCACTTCTATCAAAAACAGAATGTGTTTTGTGTTCATCATAATGTAGCTACACGTACGTCACTTCATCGCGGAAATTGCTGAAAACTTTTGTATGTCTGAAAACTTTTCTAAAGCTTTTGTTTCGATTTATGCGTTACAATATATGTTTATTATTTTATTTCGAGAATTTATTATCAAAAATAATATATTAACTTGTTTCGTACTTTAGATGTTCTGTCATTCTCTGTCTCTTGTGTTTGTTACACCATGTTTGAGCCTCAACGACAGTTCGAAAGTAACAATTTATGTACTATTTATCTTTTATATTATATATTAACTAATGTATAAGTAAAATTAATTTGGTAACGCAGGTTTCATTTTTAACATGATCGTAATGAAGCAGCCAGTAACCTCTACTCTTCTAATAGTCTAACAGTCCATAAAATTTTATGAGATTCCATGAGCAATAAAATAGAATCTAGGCTATAAGTTTAAATCTTTTTCTCGATAAACAGATCTATTCGATGTTAATACTGTTAAGAGTCTCTAAAACTAATAGATTGAAAGTACTCGTAGACACGTGCTTTATTAATCTAAATAGTAATTTAGATTAATTTCTTTTATTTAATAAAATATTTGGAAAAATAATATTTAACTTTAATGATGAACAAGTTAGTGTGTAATTAAAGCAGATCTTTAATTTATTCGCCACGTTTCATTTACAAGTAAACTTTAAGTACCTTTTATGAGCAAAAAGTTATATTTTACAGCGAGTCAAACTTCCATTCAAATCTTACTGAAGTTAGGTAACACGATAATGCTAGAAAAGAACGCGTAAATAAACACGTGTGAAGAAACCTAAGATAGCTCATCCTACGCCCACGCTCTTCTGACATTTGAAAATGCGTATTTATACAAAACGCTCTACTATAATAATCAGCTTACGTACACTTCTACGTAAGTGACGTATACATATGTTAAGTATTATAATTGTTTAATTTATGAATATAAACACTTTTTCATTAATTTCGTAAAGTATAAAGCCTAGGACTTGTAATAAAGTAATATGAAAAGTTAGTACAGTTAAGTGAAAAGTTAAAAATACTTATTAACTCTTTAAGTGATGTAGAGACTGTATCGTTTCATATATATTTTACTTTTAGAATGTCAAATATAAACTTTACACAAGCTTAATTAAAATAATATATTTACTTAAAAATTGAAATTAATTTTAAACTTTATTATGAGGTCGACGGAGAATATGGAATATCTTACTCCAAAGTATTCTCTACATTTAAAATGAAGAACATACTACGCATCAATACTCAAAAGATTTACCACCTTATTAATTGTCTAGACCCTAAAGGCAGATCCTAAAGGAAGATAAAGGCTAACGCTGTTCTATAGGCTAAATTATACGGCTGCGAACCCGGGAAGCCTTCGGTGCGAGTCCCAAGTCACCCCAAGCTTTTTGTCAGGTTTTATTAGGATTTTTGTGTTAAGAAATTCTCAGTGAACGCCATTAAATGGTAAAATTATTCTTAGATTAGAATTTTTGAAATTATATGATCAATGAAATGATTATGACATTGTTGCAGATGCGGTGTTGTGTAGCAGTGGTGTGCGCGGCGCTGACGCTGGCGGCGGCGGCGGCGGCGGACGCGGCGCACGACGCGCCCCCGCCACAGGTACGCCTCATATCTATTTCATTATTATACGAATTCACTTACTGACTCACAAATATATATATATATATATCTATACATATTATAAAATTCTAACTAAGCCGAATCTGTACATTAAATATTTTTTGGAAAATCTTATTGAAATAGACATTATTATCGATGCAGAGGCCGAATCTATTGTTTTTAGAATTTTTGTCTGTCTGTCTGTCTGTCTGTCTGTCTGTCTGTCTGTCTGTCTGTCTGTTACCGCATCACAGAAAAACCACTGGAGGGATTTTGATAAAATTTGGTATGGTGATAGCTGGTTATCCGGGTCAACATATAGGATACTTTTTACCGCGAGAAAATATCTCATTTCTGAAAAAAAGTACAAAAACTGATAGGAACAAAACCACGATAATACTATTTGTAAACAGTTTAGCAAGGTAACTTACAAAATACGATAAAAACTATAAAAATAGCTTATCTTGAAAATCATATTATTAATAGCCCTATTTTGTCCATTAAAATAGTTATTTTAATTAATATTTATTTATGTGTATTTAGATACTCGACAATAGATGTCGCCATGTGTTTTTAAAATACGTAGTTTTAATTCCAAAAAAAATGAATGTATGAATGTATGTAGAATTATCTACTACTAAATTACCCGCGGCCCCGCCCGTGTTGAAATTATCAATAAAGCAAACTTTTGATTTTATAAATGAGTAACTATACACATAATAAAATTGTAACTAAGCCGAATCCGTACATTCCATATTTTTCGGAAAATCTTATTGAAATATTCATTATTAGCGATATAGAGGCCGAATCTATAGTTTTTTGAATTTTTGTCTGTCTGTCTGTATGTAACTGCACCACAGCAAAATCAATGGAGGGATTTAGATGAAATTTGGTATGGTTATCCGGGTCAATACATAAGGATATTTATTACAGCAGGAAAATATCTCATTTTTGAGAAAAAATACAAAAACTGGTTATAATAAAAGCAAGATGATACTATTAACATATTAGCAAGGTAACTTAATATGTTAAAACTATTAAAAAAATCTTATCTCAAAAGAAATATCAATAGCGCTATTTTATTCATTAAAATAGTTATTTTAATGAAAACTTATTTATGTGTTATTTAGACATTTGACAATAGATGTCGCCATGTGTTTTTAAAATACGTAGTTTTAATATACTAAATTACCCGCGGCCCCGCCCGTGTTTAAATTTTTAATAAAACAAACGTTTTGGCTTTATAAATTAGTAACATATTAGTAATATTTTGTTGGCCGAAACAATTTTCAAACGAGAATGTTTGTAAATTTTTATTGTTTAGTAAATAATGTTAATGTTTTTTAATCTTTTAATGTAAAAATTGGGCAAATGCAAATTCAACTCGCGCATTATAGGTTTATAGCAAAATACTATGTTGTTTTTCTTACTTACGTGTTTTGTTAGGTTAACACTAAAATAAATACCTACGAATAATATTTACGTTTCCACAATATCGACTCATTTTATCAACCGTGAAAATAAGTTCGATTTATATTATTTTATAACATTTTATGGAAAACAAGTTTATGGCTGTTAAACTGCCAAAGCGGGTAACTAAAAATATTTCATATCTCAAAAACTATGAAAAAGTATTTTAGAAACTGCTATACCTCAGCTTTTTCACTTTTTCTTAACATCCTTTGTTGGAAGGTAAAGGCTTAAAGGACACAACAAAATGCTTACGACTTTAATCATATTAGCAGAGCCATATGAAATAATAAAAAGTATTTGCTTAGAATTATTTACTTATCACACTTTCTTTTGAAAATTGTTTTGGAAAATATTACTAACTAGCGCTAATTAAGAAAAGTTACACATATGTAATTTAAATAATCAGCTAAATATTAAATTAATCAATAGCTGTCTATTAGTAAAAAATGATTAAAATTAATTCCGTAGTTGGAGAGTTTATCGCCCAAAACTAAAAAAACAAACAAAACAGAAGTAAGTATAGACATACATAAATGTTATTGCTAAAACAAAAAGTGCAATTTAACAGAGGAACCTTTGTGGCATTGTCAATCATTACCATTATTTATCAATCATGTGGTGTGCATAATGTCCTCCTGACCGTTTTCCGGCCACGGCGGCCAATCTCATCGAGACTAGCCAACTGCGCAGGAGATATTATAGTGCACAAGTGTACGCGCAGACACAAGTGCACTCCCTATTCCTGTCACTCTCATACTCCGGTGGGACGACTACTCGACACGACCGGTGAGAGTTAAGGCGCAGGACCGACGGCTTTACGTGCTCTCCGAGGCACGGGGGTGAAACACCGCCAACTTCCCAACTCCGGGCTGTTACTGAGGCTTACTATACAGAAAGACTCAATAACTAAACTTGGCCCGACCCGGGACTCGAACCCAGGACCTCAGGATGTGCAGCCACTACACCACCGAGGCAGTTATGCTCGGTAGCTTATGGTGTGCAATGAAAGTAATGTATAATGTAAGAGTATGCTAATGTGTAAAACCTAAGAATTTAGTTTTTGATCATCTGAACGCGGGCGGAGCCGCGGGAAATGCTAGTATATATATATATATATATATAAGCTTTATCAAAAAGATAAACTTATATAACAAAGATGACTAGTAAGTTAAAAATGCTTCCTCTTAAGAGATTATATAGAGCATGAAAGTTTGTACGGTTATTTTCTAAATTATGAAAATTGGCGTATAGCTTCTTGTTATAATGCAGATAAGAACTCACATCGTTTCTTGCTTATCTCATTTTATTTAATCATTGTTTTCGGCTCATTACCTACATACATTTGTACTTTAAATCATGTTGTGTTCAGTTTACTAAATACCTCTAAAGAAAAAAACATGCATTAATCTTTAAGGTATCCATATACATATTTGTAATATTTTTAACAATTGGCAAGTGGGTATGAAGACCCCTCGTTATAATCTCGCTAGACCTCCTCTGTTTTATAAGTAAAAATGGATGCAATATAAGTAAATACATGAGAGAGGGTCATAAGAAAAATTACTGAAAAAGTTCTAAATTTTAAAAATAAAAAAAAAAACATACACCAACATAGCTTCGACAATTTCAGCGTGTGGTGGATATTAATGTGAGGACTTATTTGCTCTTCTCGACCTAAATAAACAAGCCTTTCGATTCCAATTCCATCGAAAACCACACGCTCTACATTTTTTCCCCTTAAAATTTCTAATAACGGTCTTTGACAGGTAATAAAGGATACCTTTATGAAATATATGATAAGAAAATTTTGCTAGGAATTTGGATATTGCTTAAGTTCTTTAAATGATAGCTGTTTTCAAGTTTTTATGATATATACCTAAACATTATTCATAAACTTTATTTTAAACGTGTACCTACATATGCTACAAGATATTTTAATATACAGTGTGTTTGCCAAAAATGTACGACACACTTCTTCATATAATGTCACGTTAACACTGCCCCGTGGCTTCATGGAACAAAGTTACTTTAACATTTCCAATGTCAGCGGGGATGCTATTTTTCTTCCAGCCCAGTGAACAGTTTGTGAACAGTTGTACGTAACTAAGCAATTACTCGGACAGACGGCAGTTAATTATACTATTGTAGAGATTTGCTATAGAATGGAACAAAAGGGCACATTTTAGTTAAACAATCACTGTCTGCGCCACCCCCGGCGCCTCGCACGCCTCGCAGCGCTTCGCACGCCTCGCGGGCACCGCGACGTGTTTTGAAACCTTAAAATAGGTTATTGTTTATTGTATTCGAATAAATTCAATTCAACAATTGTAGGTTCATATTGCTGCTGGGTTAATGTGTACCGCTATGCGGCCAAATATTTTAGGGAAAATGATAAGACATTACAGTGTTATATCATTTTATATTATGTAAACAAAGTAAACTGCATGCAGTAATAGTTAATGAATGCTCGCGGCGGCCATGACTTCACTTCTACATCACAGATCGTATGCATGTATGTATATGTAATATTTATATTTCAAACACACTCTAATTTTAAGTTTTTAATACAATGACTGTCAGACGATAAATAAATGTGTTCACCTCACTTTATGTATTTGCGAAATATCAACATATTCAATCTGTAGACAACAAGTGCCCCTATACGAGTATATACGGCCGTTAGATTTTATTATGTAACCTGATGTGTTGTACATAAAATATGCTTAGATATATTTTTTGAGTTCCTTCAGCATATTATAAATTATGAGGTGAAGACAATGTTCCATACATTGCTGTATGTCTGTCTACAATGCAGTCTAGAGGAAATAACATCACAAAATATGGTTCCCATCAAAACTAATAACCAAACACAGATAGTAGTTATAAATTCAGAGCAATACTGACAAACATACATTCTGATATTTGGACAATCGCACCGCTGCAAAGTTAGAACTTAGTTAACTATTCTAAGATGACTTACGAAGCTTTAGAAACTATCAATAGACAAATAGTTGGTTGTTCTTAAGCTGTTAATAATACAGCACTAGTATTGTCTGTGGTCACAATTTCATTACGCCTCTTAAACTTTCTAATCAATTTTATTCTACTTGCCTTAACTGTAACATAAATACATATACTTTTCAGATAAGTATTTTAATCCCAAAAAAAAATTTGAGGCAGGACAATTTTTAAAACTTACCAAATTTTAACAAATAATTCATATTATTATAACTTAAAATACCTTCATGGTGAATAATATCAAAGAAAACAATTTAAATTACTTTTCACATCTCATACTTCCTTACACATCGAATTTAGTCTGAAACCCGTCCTCACCATAGTCCTCGATGAAGCCATCGCTGTGTCCATTAAGAAAGGCGAACGTTAAAATAATTCATTAGGATATTAAAACGGCCATTTGCTTATACAAATTAAGCGGCGCGTTATGTGTGTTTGTTAAGTGTAAGCGGTCTCATTATACGCGGATAAAAAGCTTTCTAATATTAAATCTCTTTACATTTCCTCCGCAGCGAAACGCTATAATTCATACCTTATAATTTGCATAACAAACATAGAGCTCGAGAGGAAGAAATCCAAAAGATCATCAGCATTTTTATATTTAAAACAAAGTATCTTTATGCACCAACGACAAAGACCCTCTGCTACTGTAGCTTAAGACCGTATAGTGTATAAATAAGTTATTTTTCTTAATATTGAAGTTCTTAGTGAACGAGGTACGAATGTATACAATATATATACAACCTTATGAACAAAACTTTGAACATTAAATTCGATATAAATAATCTGAATCCATGGAGTTTTTCTAAGGTATAATGTGAAAGCGGCCTTACGGTAGCTATATGGGTACACGTTTACTTTAATAAAGTTTCAATCTAAATGCTTCAAGTACTTATTACTGAGCTTGCTTTGTTCTTCTCAGTTAAATAACTCGAGAGAAACGAGTTGTTCTTCTCAAAGCAGAGGAAACTGTAAAAATGTCTACAAATGGTATAAAAGTTAAACAACTAACGTCTACCTTTGACCACTTATTGTTGCGTTTTTGTTATTATGACTAGTTCAGAAATAATGCTTGGAAATTTTATTATAAAATGAATTATATCTACTGATTTTTATGCAATTTAACATAGAATACAAATTGTTAATTTTTATAAAGAGTAAAACGTCAATAAAAAAGATGTTATTTTCTCTTAATATGACATATGTTGACAGAATATTCTTGACTAAATAATTTATCAATAAAATACAGACTCCAAATAGTGAAAAAAATTCTCTCAGGGCGTTTGCTAGCCCCTGTAGATAGTCTGTAGGGCGCCTGTAGAGCGCCCGTAACGCGCCTGTACAGTACGAACCACAACACAATTAACATTCTTGTCCATCTTCAAAACTTTTGCAACTCAGCGTTGTGTAAGTAATAAAACTGATTTTTCCTGATTGTAAACAAAGCTCAAAATCCTGGGACTTAATCTAATGGAAACAATGAAATAATCCGCGCCATTACAAGAGGATCGCTTTTGTCTTAACGAATATCGAATCAGTGGCTTAATGCCCTTATACATAAATAACGAGAGGCTCAATTACTGACTGCTTTTGAAATAAGAATCGCAGCAAAAATAGTTGTTTAAGTGTCCATTAATGTTAGCACTCAAACTTTTACAATGTTTTAAATTACATTTATTTTTATTTATTCATGTAATAGAGTACAAGAGTAGTTATGACAATACAGTCAATAACTTTAAGTACATTTATTGTTCTTTGTATAAAAGTAATTCCTGTCTGCAGGCGGACACTGACATTGAGTTAACAGAAGAAGAAAAACGAGCGTGGTCCAGCCTTCACGGTGGCGGCGGTTGGGGAAAACGGGGATGGCAGGACATGAGCTCGGCGTGGGGAAAGCGGGGCTGGCAGGACCTGAACTCTGCTTGGGGTAAACGGGGCTGGCAAGATCTAAACTCTGCTTGGGGCAAACGAGGCTGGCAAGATTTGAATTCTGCTTGGGGCAAGAGAGGCTGGCAAGATTTGAACACTGCGTGGGGCAAACGCGCGTGGAGAGACCTGTACCAGACTCCATGGGGCAAGCGTGGTTGGCAGGACATGAGCTCCGCTTGGGGCAAGCGAGGCTGGCAAGACATGAGCTCGGCGTGGGGTAAACGAGCACCTGTACGTTTTTTGTTAACATTATTATTATTTAATTTAATTATTTGTAGACAAGTAAAATAGGTACTTAAAGACACATTATCTAGTCATGAAAAGAGTAATAATGTTTCTTATTTTAATAGGAAAAGTGGGCTAATTTCCATGGATCTTGGGGCAAGCGATCGGGACCTGAGCCAGACTACGAAGACTATGAATTTGCTTACGATCATCTTATTCCCGTTCAACAGGTAATAATTAATTCGAACTCGTGTTTGTGCCAATCTCGAAATATTTTTTATATCTTTGCGACTACTGTATAAAAGTGAGCTAACAATATAAGAGTTAATTTAATAAGCACAAGGTAACTTTTATTGAAATTTTCTTACCGCCTACTCGTTACTCTAATAAATTGTGACTCTAATTATATTAAAATTAAGTCCTTCAACTTATTTTAAATTGATTGTAACAAAAAGCTAATAAAAAAGAAATAGCTGACAGATTAACTAATGTAACCTGTCAGCTATTTGGCATACGCCGTATTTCGTTCCATTTGCTGTGAACCTTTGCAGTCTCCCAGACTCCACCATAAAAATTCCAAGCTTGAAATATTGCGGAAGACATATTGGCTCTGATCAGACTATAATTCTTACAGAAATTAATAGCTTTGCAAATTTATGCTCCTTCCCGATAAACCAACACTTTTACTTTTGTTTGACTTTCGCAATATCAGTACTAGAAATGATAAATGGAATTCATTATTTTATTATGATTCATAAAAATGCTATTTATAGTTCTGATAGTTTCCCGTAAATGGTTTTAAGGTTTTCTAAGTAATAATAAATGCATTAAAGTTTTGAATATGTGGCAATTTATATAAAAAAATATTGAATCAATTGGATAATTATTGATACAGTAGGTTATATAACCTTACATTGAACTTGTACATGTTGCCCTCGTGGGCGAATAGTTTCAAATTCAAATAACACTTTATTTTAATGGCATTCATTTCCTAAAATCCTTCGTAGCTTGTTTATAATTACGTAAACAAAATAGCTTTTCCTTTGATAGTACTTTAGTAGCATTTTTATTAATTTCATCGTTTTCGCTTAAAATATGCATTTTGATCTCAGCTAGGCTCAAGCAAAATTCCACGCTAGAATCCACAAGTTTGGTTGCAGTTATGAATAGTAACAGTAGTAATACTAACGTCACGATGGCATAATGTTAAATGACGGTTATTAAATTCACGAAATTGTTACAGATGGAAGCCGAAAACTTGAACATGGACGTACCGGAAAAGAAAGCGTGGTCGGCGCTGCACGGCGCGTGGGGCAAGCGACCCGTCAAGCAGGCGCAGTACAATAGCGGTAGAGTATCTGTTGCTTCCATTTTACTACGAGTATCATCTATTCTTCAATAATAATAAGGTTTTCCCAACCGTTTTTCACCAACTTTATTCAAATTCAAAATATTTTATTCAACATTAAATTATTATATTTTTTTTACGGAATGTCATGAGTCTACAACCAGTTCGGAAAGAAGAAGCCTCAGACCTAAGAAGAACAGGCGAAAAAAACTAAGCAAAACCCTTTAGCCAGCTCATTCTCATTTAACCGATAATCTTGTGTATTATACACTTCACCAACAATCGATAATACCAAGAACAATATTTTATCTGTTGCTTTTCAATTAATCAAATTAAGAAAAAAGGCGATAGCAGATGAAGAAGTTACTTCTTATTTATTTACGTATTCATAACGAATAGTAAAACTATTTATTTTGATATCTGAATTATCTAAATTGGGGACAATTTTATACTAAAATGTTGTATAATAATATTAAGCATTTATTTTTTTTGTTTTGTCCAATAAAGCTTCTTTTAGTTACTATTTCTGACCAAGAGTATTGGATGAAATGGATCGTAACCACCGGATTTGGTCTAAGTCACGTCTGAGCTGAAGCAGCATATGGAAACGTACAGACTTATTCAGATGAATATTATTAGCTCAAAGTTATCCATTAGTTTGCTGTAAAGCTATAAGTGTTTATCATAATCGCCGAAGCCAATCAATAAAGCGGTAAACTTTAAAGCACTCGAGAAATGAATTTTAATATTAATAAAATGAGCGAACTCAAGATTTATTAATACTCAACACAGCTTATTCGTGCAAAACGCAGTGCGATAGCGCAGTCGGGTTAAAACGAGAGCGACTCTATGTCATTGTATATGACTTTTTTCATTATACGCTTATAAGTGGCTCTTCATCCAAAAGAGCTCGCAGGTGAGTGCAGCGCGGTGCGTCGCGTCGCAACTCGCGGGGCGCACGTCATCTCACGGCAAACAAGTTATATTACAGTTTCAACTATCACGGCCTGACTGCCGCACTTGAAACTTATCCTTGATAAATGACAAACCTGAAAATTTAATTATAATATCATACAAATAAAATATTTTATTTTAGTTCAAAAAGTAAAGAAGACATCAATTTAAAGTTCTGAAATTAATATACATAAATATAATTCTAAATTTATAGACTTTTTAACGTTAAATCGGTTATTATTTTCGAGCAAAACATCAGAAATTGCAGCACTCAAAGAACTGTTTGCTAAAGATTTATGAATAGGTTTACACTTTATGATCGAAATAAAATTTAGTCTTCGCTCTTTCGAAACAGCCAACCGTCATTAAACTGTAATGGAAAAATGGAGAATTTATTAACAAATATATTTCTTCAATACGTTTCTATTCATTCGCTGTTAAAGCTGTATATAAATAGTTATAAATAAATATAACGATATAGCTTTATATTATATAGGAGAGATTTTTAAAATTGCAATAAAATTAAAATAAAACATTTTAATTTGATTATCTTTTTAAAAAACGTAATGTTAGCTGTAGTTAAAAAGGGCAAAATGCACCACGTATGTAGCTAGTGAGTAGTGTCTAGTGAGGGAGTCCAGATAAATAAATCTTGTTGTCTTAAAATGATATATTTTTCTTGCTAGTAAAAATATATTTTACTTAATAGAGTAGGTACTTAATATTAATTGTTACATCGAGAAACTTGTGAAACATTTAAACGAAAAACTGAAATTAATATTCTTAAATGTTCGCGATTAGGATTTTATTCAATTAACCGTAAACTATTGCATAGAATTTTATATGGTTAAGAAATGTATACATTATACTATAAATAAGTATAAAGCTTCGATATGTGGATAACATACAGAATACTTTTTATCTCGATAAGGTTCCAATGCAATTTGAAAAAGATTGTTAAAATATTTTGAACTTCTCCTGGATAACTACACCATCTCAAAATCAAAAGAATAACATTGAAAGAAAATAAAATACTTTTGGCACGGCCGAAGTCACAGACAGTGTCTAGTCCAATATATGAAGTTTATGGATATTTTATTTGTCCTCCATCTTTACACGAGTATCTATGTATAATATCTATATATAATAATATGATAAATCCTAATCGATAAATAATAATGCGAAACTTTAGTGATACATCGTACGTGAGCGGGAGAACCTATATTCAAAATATATGTTGATTTAGATGCAAAAGTAAAACGAATAGAAAAATCTCCCCCTAGGTGGTATTTTCGTTTCGTGTTGCTGTTAGTAATGTTACTAATTTAAATTCTAAAATGTGACAAATTATGTATATTGAAAACACTACAATATTTTAAAATATGTAAAATACATTGAAGATACGTAACTTTTAAAACTACCTTTAAAATGAAATGGCAATAAATGTTCACGGCGTCTGTCCGTACAACGAGATGAGGCTATAACTCCAGCGGACCGCGCGCTGTCGAAATGATCCACAATATAGTATTGCGGTCGGGAAACCAATCAGGGTTCTATGGGTGGCTTTATTTCAATCATTAACGTCCGCTGACACTTGGCTCTTAGCGAGAGACAGCTTCATACGTAATATCACTGTGTTGCTTGGATGAAATTATTGAATAACAGATGTCATGAGGATAATTTATTTTAATAAGCTTAATTCATACATATATCGTAGCTTACTTTTAATGTCTCCGACTAAAATAATTTAAGAATAAAAATACTTATAAGAATCTTTTCATAAACAAAAATATCAAAAATAAAAAATCATATATTAATACGGAGCATATAATATGTACAATGTGCATAACTAAAGTGTATCTAGCTTAAACCTTCCTAAAAGCCATTAACTTAACAAGCACTCCGACGTCGGGTTTGTGCGGAAACGACACTTGATTTTAATTTTATATATCTCGATATTAAAAACTGCAGCTCGAGTGGATTCATAAATAAAGCTACGAAGAAGAAACGCCGAGATTTATGAAGCAAAAATATAATGTTTAATTATCTCAGCTTAGGATTCCCTCGGGAATAAACCGGGACTGTCCTGTTTAGATGAAATACGCAAATATACGAGAAAGTCGATATAATTAAATTATATCTATCCTCCAGATTTATATTACAAAATTAAATTTGTATCAAATATTAAGTGAGGAAAGAATGTCGGAACTTAATTACGTGCGTGGTTTTGATGAAGTTGATTGATTAAATTAGTTGCCGCGTACCCGATACTTGTTCACTTTATGTAATGAACTTTATATAAGCCTGAAAAAAAGTTAAACAATATGTTGAAAAATATTTAATTAAAATTATATTTTACTAAGATAGTAGATATTAGTTTGCAAATGATTTCTGAAAACCGATTCTGGGACAATAATTACATGGGTCTATCAAAAATATTTTAGTTGAAAGTCGATCGTAAGAAGTCTTAAATCAAATATTCTATTATCAAGTCTATTTTTAATTATTAAATATCTTGTTAAAATTTGACATTAAATAAAAATAAAGCACGTTTTTAGTATTAAATATTTCAACGGATAATTGAAAGCTTTTCATCAGATACGTTTTTTAAAATTAAGTAGAAGGCCATCTTAAAGCATCTTATAGTAAGCACAATAACTTAGTTACCATACAAAGGTCTACAGAAAATTCATATTTATCTATAAGTTTTGACACTACTATTTAACCTTATGCAAAAATATGATATTGATAACATATTATATCATAAAAAAATTACAATTAAAAAAGTTTTAGAGAATAACATGCGAGCGTACCCAACAGGATCGTATTACTGGAAGAGAGAGCCTGGCTGGACCAATCTCAGGGGCATGTGGGGCAAGCGAGCCTCGCATGACCTGCCCCTGGACGAAGAGCACGGTAACCGACCGCTTCAGCAACTTGCGTAGCACCTGTCTCTATCTCTTCGTAGAATTGATGTTTTAGTCTCTATCTTCTTCTCCCACGTCTCTTCTAGTATACACGTATCATAGATTGATCCCGAGCAAGCGTCAAACGCTATACATTGATGTTGCCTTGTAGAGCCTTCCCTATAGTTGTAGTAGCTCAGCGTTTAATGTATAAATAATACACCATTATCGTCCACCATTATGTGTTTGATGTTAGAAGTATGTCAATGACTTAAATATATGTAAATAACTTAAATGTGAAAGTTGTAAGTCTCCCTCAGTGTACCAGTCTCTACGTAGCGCCTTCACTAAAGCTTCATGTTTCTCCGCTGTAGTTTTCCCAAGTCACATACAGTTTAACACTTTTACACAATCTCAGATATTTAATTTCTTTTATGATTTCATTTCCTATTAAATAAATTATAGCACAGAAAAGTTTATTTATGTTATTTTCTTTTTAATATTTACTCAGCTATAATTTTATATACGAAGATTTACACGTAAGTTTCATATTTCACATACAGGTAGAAAAATTTTAGATAACAAATTCAAATTTATTTCCAAGAAATAAACAACCATGCTCTTAAAGAAGACTCTTAAAGAAATGTCTTATTTTTCGATATCTATTAAATATCCTGTTCGAACGAGCCGAGGGAAAATACGATTATCCCAAACGCAGTCAGCCGAGCGCAAATGAAGCAGCGTTGAGCTGAAGGAACAGATACACGAGCGTATACTGTGCAGTGTGTACGTCCGACGCCGCACGGCTAATGCGACCCTAAGGGAGAGTGCTCACTGGGACCTATCAGTATCATAGTTTTGTTTAATCAAATTAACTTATTTCTCGTATTTATTTAGATTTTTTTATTGGAATCAATTTATTTTATAACTAGTGTTTTACCCTCGTGTCGCTCGGGTACGTCTCTCGGTGCCTGATATAAGTTACTTTATAGTCAACTTTGTACTAAATTTTATCCAAAGAACTACCAGCTTTTTCAGCGTGACGAAGTAACAAACATGAGGACAGTCAAAAGCACTTTATTAATGTGTTAAAGCAAAAAAAAACAAGTTACTTTACAAAAATCAATCAATTATAGAACAAAAATCTAAAATTGTGAATGTAGTTACACATGATATGTCTCTGAAGAGCAAACTCGACCGTCCGGTGAAAAGTATCGGACCCTTCGCTCCTTCAAGTGAATAAAACCGACACCTGTGCCTTCAGACTTTTCGAAAGGACACCCTTTCGATGTCTATATTTACATATCTATAATATAAAAATGAATCGCTGAATATGTTGCTAAGCGCAAATCTCGAGAGCAGCTGAACCGATTTCTCTAATTCTTTTTTTGTAATATTCCTTGAAGTACGAGGATGGTTCTTACGGAGAGAGAAATTAAAAAAATTGCCTGAAAAAGCCTAAAAACAACAATTTTCTATATTCCCATACAAAAGATTCGCAATAATACTTAAAAGTCAATTTGAACTTTAATACCATACTATAAAGTTATTTTTTTTTTGTATGTTCCTTAACGTCCACGGAAGGTTTTAATAAAGAAAAAAAATGAAAAAATTAATGAAAAAAAAAATATATGGCTAACGCTGGCTAATAACTATTTATATCTATTTAAAACGTACCGAGCGACGAACCCGAGCGAAGCTAGGGTGAGCCGCTAGTATTTCGATAAAAATTATTCTGAAACATGACTATACTTACGAACGTTAAAGTGCATTGGGTATTATTTATAATGACATGTTACACATTTAGAAGCAGGTGATACCGCTAAGAATTTAGCATTCTTAGTCAGGAAGCATACACCTAATTTGAGATATTGCAATAAAATTTATTTACGATAAAACTCAATTAAGAGAAATACTTAAATAGGTTTAACATTTTACGTCTATATATTATAAAAAGGTAGAGTTTGTCTGTATGAACGCGTAATCTCAGGAACTACTAATGGGGTTTAAAAAATTCTGCTTGCATAAGATAGCCCGTTTACTGAGGAAGGCTATGTTTAGTCTATCAATTCCATACTAACCGTTAGAAACAACTCAGGGACGAACCCGAGCGAAGCGAGGGTGAATCACTAGTTAAGAATATTAATGAACATGTAGATGCGCAACGTAGCCATACTTAAAGAATTTTACCTTTATAGAAAACATTATGAATTACGTTTAAGTTAAAATAACATTTATTTATTTTTAACATTAAGGAAAATTATTGACACCTATTTAAATTTCATGTAACTAACAGAACATTAAAGCTAGTTAGAGGTTAAATGCCAAACACTCCAAAGTTCGCCATTTCCGCGTTCACGCTCATCCTCTCGTCCTCTCGTCACAGTTTCCGCCAACCTCCATCAAAGCACCTGAAGTCTGCACCCTTTTTAGAAGTTTACTGAAAATTACAAATGTGACGCTAATGTGTTAAATGAAATCTCATTATAACGTAATTTGAAAAGGTCTAATAAATTCCCCAGAAAAACATGTCCCCGGCTCCAGAGTGTTCATTAACACGATAAAAGATAATTCTACGTCCACAGCGCACACACGCGCGGCCGCGTCCACGCCGCGCCGCGCCGCGCCGGGCTTTAGGAACATAAGTAACAATTATTATTTACATAATATTTTAATTAGAGCTATCCTGTGTGTAATTACCCTTGTAAATAGACTATAAAGCTAAACAGTTGTAAATACGCTAATTAAACGAATATATTTCAATAAACTTAAATTCCATATTGTGTAATAAATACCACCGTTATTATAAATGACGGTAATAAGTATCTCTAGAACAAAAGAAATCCCATTTCAAATAATTTATAGACCATTTTATCTTATATACCTTTTTATATTTATTTATATATATGCTCGCATTGCCCCCGGCTCTGCCCGCGTTCAGATGACCAAAAATCAAATTCTTAGATTTTACATATTAGAATTTTCTCAGAAGTAAGATATTTTCCCGCGGTTAAAAGTATCCTATATGTTGACCCGGATAGCCAGCTATTACCACACCAAATTATGGTACAAAGTTTTCTCATGATGCGGTAACAGACAGACAGGCAGACAGACAAAAATTCTAAAAACTATTTCAATAAGATTTTCCAAAAAATATTCAATGTACAGATTCGGCTTAGTTACAATTTCATTATATGTATAGATACCCTCCTACTGAATAGAAACTTCGTACTTCAGTAAAAGAACTATGTCGCAAAATTTCTGAAAAACGGGACGAAATGAGGGAACACGGAACATCCTGAAGTTAGATTAAAATACTTTTCAAGTAAAAAAAAAAACTTTTACAAATAAATAAAAAAACGTATCTATATCGGCCAATTCGTATGAAATAAACGACGCTACAGACAGACTTATCATCAAACTTATCTCATTAAAATGAAAAATTATCTTTATTTAATTTTTTTATTAGCTATAATTGGTTAATATGTGACAAAAATATGATCTCAGGACATTGGGATATTAAGTAATTGTCAAACAGCTGGTCTCCGAGTAAGTAACGTGTTGCACTCCGCGTCGCCCCCCGCGACGCCCCCCGCGACGCTAGCCCCCCGACCCCCGACCCCCACCACACCGCTCATCCCCACGAGTAATTAATCCCTTAGTGTCGCCGCCTTTGAAATCATTCATATGAAAAGCAGCTTAAGAAAGTCCGATTTATTCTTACCTGACTTCAAAACAATTTTCTAAATAGACTTGAAGCTTTTGAGACGTCTAATGCGGATTTACATGATAACAGATATCGATATTTTATACACTTAATATTAATTATATTTCTTAATCAAAATGTTAATGAAATCTAAAAGTTTAAGTTATTAATCTTCCCAATGAAACAAAGCTTCTCTGTTACTCTACGTCAGAATGTTATACATACGCCTTTATGTACATCAGTATATATACTTGAATTCCAATAAGCTTAATTTAAAGAAGAAAACATGATGAACTTGTTATTTTTAAGTATATCTCTCATGTTATTTAATAGGTTTTCTTTTCAATACATATAATTTCATTTCTTGTTCGTAAGTTAAGGCAAATTTGTTTAAAAGTTCAACCTTTACACAGAATTTCACACAAAAACAGCACGAATCAGCACTTGCTTATTTACAGCGGCGACGCGACGTCTACTCGTTGCAATGCTAATCGTTTACGAGAGGGTAATTTGTCGCCTCCGCGGGGATCTACTAGCTCACCTACATACATTACAAGCGGCGTTGGGGACACCATATCTTATGTGAAAGCAGGAATAATGTGTCCGCTATCTATCATTGCATATTTCTGACAAAAAAAATTGAATTTAATTGTAATTGAATTGAATTGTATTTATGGAGTTTATTATTTTTATTATGAATTTATTTTAAGGTTTTATTTAATAAAAAATATTTTTTTTTCAGACGGAGCAAACGGGGACGAGGCCTAGATTTCTGTCGACTGTAAAACACGATATTCTAGTCAAGTCATATCCAAATACGCTATTCATGTATTAAATTAATTATTCTTGTTTATTCGGAAATAGTTGACCGGAGCTCCCTCCACCGACGCGACGGTGGGGCGGTGAGGCGGTGGGGCGGGCCCCGCGCCGCGGCGGTGTCAGTTCCTAATGATTTGTTATCGTCTATTAAACATTCAGTTTCAAATTGCGTACAAATGTAGCTCTTACCGTCACCTTCTAGAGTAAACTTATAATACTATTAAGTCTCTGGCGTACTTTCTACGACTTGCCAAAGAAACGCGAAGTGTTTAACTCGCTGAGAGTTTAGAACGAGCACCTCTCAGTGTGCGGTTCGCGAGATCTGAAGAAAGTACACCACAGTTATTTCATAGGTTTATTTTTACGTTCTGTATACGTAAATTTAAGGCGAGGACTTTGTTCAGTGTAACTTTGTATGTATTTAATAGCTAGTTGAATTAATTATATCATAACTATAACGTATGGATTACTTTATTTTAGTAAAGTTGATGTACATTGAGGGCTTCGTTCGATGTTAACGTTTGTCCAATAAAAGTTTATTCGAAGCCGAGTTTCGTTTTATTTGTTCCCTTTACTCCAAAATCAAAACCCTACACTCGAACATCCGTCACAATCAGTCCATTGTCTGTCTCTCCGTGTATGCCCCGTGTGAACTGCGAGTGCGTCCGAGTGCACTTCATGACGCAGCTCAATCAAACAGTTTCAGCGACAATTAAGAATTTACTAGTCACAACATCATTTTACAAGAACACAAGAAGTTAATCGTATATTTTTTATTAAAACAAACTGAAAAAGACTCAAAAAGACTTTTCTAAAATGTACGTCAAAATTAAATGTATAAAAAAAATTAAGCCTACAAAAATTTGCTAGAATTAAGCAAATTTGTTTTATTCTATCTAGATAAAATAAGAAAATCCATAGTAAATAATATGTTTTACATTTTATAACGTGACAAGAGCCTCTAAAAGCATTAATCCATTAACGTTATATTAATCTAACAGATAAATATTCGCATACATGTATTGTACTTATTTGAAAACTTTTAAAACAAACAATAAATAACTCGATGCCTTTTCAATAACGCACATTTTCCGGATAATAAAAACAAGCCAGCTGTTTGCAGTATTCAGATTAAAAGCTCTACACGCAAACAACACAATGCCCATATTTGGCGATGTGAAGCGATGGGTGTATAACTTCAATCTAATCTGTGAAATCGCCTATATTGTCCATGGTTTTTTATAAAATATGCGGATTTTCATTATGAAAAATATAGATTTTTATTCTAAAACTTCTCATTCCACATCTGAGATATTAATTGAAGTTTTTCATTTAATCATCGGGTTCCTAAGTTTCGGGTTTTTAAATTATGTGATGTGTTATTAGTCATGTTGTCATGTCACTTCTTGTATGATAAAGGTTCGAAATAACTATTACAGATTAATTCATTTATTATAGTTATAGCAATTACACTTTAGGGATTTGCAAAAAAGAAAAATAAAGCTTAAAATTAAGGTAACAGTAAAGAGCGAAAAAAGCCAGAAACCATACCAATAGCTTTAGAAAACTCAACAAAGTGACAACACTGGTCCTCAAAACTTAAATACGATGGCGAACACACAGGTGTCGACACACGAAATAGAACAATCGGACATGCAATCTCGCTGATTGTGTACATTCTGTGTTTGCGTGTAATGCCTACGAAACATTCAAACATATCTACAGCCAATGTACTCAGTAAGCGTACACGTATCGTTTCACGTCATCTTGACAAACAAAGGCACCTCACACCTTCCATACAAGATGAAGATTATTGCTGTTGTGAGTTGTCAAGAGATATAATCGACATATAATAGCAATAGTACCTGGCGACCGAGCTTCGCTCGGAGTTCTTTTTGTTATATCGTATTTTTTAGATAAAAAATAACTAAAAACTTGAATAAATACAAAATAAAAGTAAAAATTTATGTATTCAGCCCTTTTTAACGTCCCAGTGCTGGGCACGGACCTCCCTTCAATACGAGGGGAATCAGGCCATAGTCCACCATGCTGGCCAAGTGCGGGTTTATATCCGACCGAAATTCGAACTCGGACACACCTACGATTGTTAATGAAAACTCGAAAGCACGCGTTTTCCCAGACATGAGACTAATCTAGATCAATTTTTCGCCCCCGAAAGCCGCCACATACCAAATTTCAGCGAAATCGTTAGAGCCGTTTCCGAGATCGCTGGTATAAATAAATAAAGATATAAAGATATAAATATACAAAAATTGCTCGTTTAAATATATTAGATACATACAGCATCATCGTATCACTAAAATCATGAAACTTTTTCTATTATTAATACTAAAAAATAAAACAGATTAATAACTTCACAAATAAATATGTTTATAAATATATAATCTGATAAATTGATTTCATCTTGAAAGCGTTCGTAGATAGGTTACATTTAAATGAGTAAATCATCATTAAACGACTAACGACTTACATTTGTTTTAAGAAATAACTAATCTGTGCTGTCACTACACTAGCAGGTGCCAGGACGCCGATTGCAATAATAAGATTTGGAAGAGTACTTAATACAATTCATGCTTAAAGTTTCCTCCGCGTGTGTTTATTGAATATCTATAATAAAATGGACTTCAATAAAGATTAAAAAATATTTTCGTATTTACTGTAGAAATAAAACGTCGATTTTTGGTAAACAAATCGTAAAAACATTTTAAAAACGCGTACTTGACTTATGCAGACCCAATCCGTACCTAATAAGTAAGTACTGTAGGATACGAAAAGCTAATAGAAAAACCTACACCACATATTATATAACGAGACCTGGTAACGAGTTCCGAGAAGAAAATTATTTCTTTTGATCCATCCATTAATTTTTAAATGTCCGTATTCGCACGATACGATACGCTTCATATTTTCACACAATTAATTTACATCAATTATTTAATCTTCTTTTGAGTGTTTACTAATGTTAAAAATAGCCCAACCTAAAACTTATATTTTATAACAATTGTCTGTTGTTTTTAAATATATTATATTTAAAGTTAAGCTTGTCTTCTTCATCATCCCTCCCAAGAGTGTGTCCCAGTCCCGAGCTTTCTTGTAATAATTACTATTTAATTATTAATGAATTAAGTAATATTTAGCAACGTAACTCTATTAAATAGGTTAATTGCATAATAAATGAATAAAAAAATTATCAAACAAAACATGTATTTGAAAAATTAAATTTAAACCATGATTTTTACAAAACATTAAAACGATATACACGTGTCCGCGCGCATCGCGGCCGCCCGCCGCCTCGCGGCTGAAATTTACGACGGCCATTGTGAATACAACCTATGTTCTTTATTCTCCTAAATATTTATACTACAGCTAGTTAAAAATAACAAAAATAATACTACAACGTGTAAGTGTGTTTAATTTTTTCACTACGTACGATAATATTGAGGCCTAGCTTTCTCTAGTGACCTCCCAACGTACAAGATAACAATATCGTACAGCATCGATACTCTCAAAAACCAACTAATGGAAATGTTTTTGTATTTACATATAATATTAATAATTAACCGACCCATACAAAAAATATCACTCTCAATAGTAGCTAAGCCATTTAATTAAAAAATGCTGTCATTTAGCTAGACGTAGTCCTGTTGCAGACAGAATGACTCTGAGAATGACCAACTTTTAATACGATAAAGTTATTTCATTATCTAATCTCAGTTTAAACGAAGTATTTTATAATTTTCCAGAAACGGAAACTGTTTTGAAGCTAATGTATTTATACTAGGACCGGATTCCATAAAGTATAAAAGTTCTTAAGCCAGGACGGTAAAAACTATCTAAAGTGCGATCGGCATTAATTAGACTGAGGTTCGATGAAAAAGTAGCGGTTCAAGGAATCCCCCTAATTAATTTCAGCCAAGTTTCAATTGACAGCGCTTGAGGTGATCCTCACAGGAACCGGACGTTTTAATTATAAACAATATTCTTAATATATATAATATAAAAATGTAAAGATAACCACTTCATATACGAGTGCTTTTCATAAGTTTATATTTTTTACATAAATACTTTATTTCTATTGATACAGTTAATGAGCATGAGAAGCTCAGCGCTCCGATCTTTACCTTATTGTATTGACGTATAGTTACTAAATTATTTATCGACAAAATGGAATTCTTTTATTGAAATTATTTTATTCTAAAATAAAAAGATACAAATAGAACTTACCTCTCAAAATTCATATTAACACCGCAATAAATTAAACAGAACAAAATTGAATGGTTGTGACCTTTAACGCGAATCCCACACTTAAGTTTATTAAGTTTACTTACGTACCTATACATTAAATTAAAACAAAAAATAGTATAGAGTTTCTCTTGTAATTAATTTTGGTTTTCTTTCGCTATATCAACCACTTGTCTGTTGCGGTTATAAATAAAGTTTTATAAAGATTTGATAATTAACCTTTGAGTAGCTAAATATAACTTGAAGTATAAAGAATTGTCTCAATACTGAATTTCAGGATAAAAATTTAAAAAACAACAAATTTGACCTTATGATACTCAGTTTTATTTAATTTTACATACATATTGTCTAAAGTGTTTTGCCCTTTGACTTCACGAGAGATTTCTGTTAGAAAAAAACACATACCCTCTGATTTTATAAACAAAAATCACGCGACACTTACTAGTTAGATGCTATATGTGTGTAGTCCAATATTGTCTCACGTGTGTGTGGTCTCTTGCCTTTTAAAACAAGGAAAAATCACTGTTAGAAATTGCATAACCATTATATGCCAGAACTCTCGACTTTTTTCTTTAACTACTATTACAAAGCAAAAACTCTAAATTATGTTTAATTCAAAATTTGCTACTAAAATAAGTGTACCAAACTAAATTTATAATATAACCAGTTTCGGCCTACGACTTTGCTCGCGCTTAAGATATATGGATAAACAATATACTAATTTTAGGTCTGATCTATTTCTAAAAAAGTAACCCACACACGTACACACACACGAACTTTTACATTTATAATATTAGTATGACTTGTATGACACATGTAGGAACAATGTAGGATGCTGCTACAGCGAGTAAACCAATAGCATAACGACCAAGGGTCACCCGAGCACATCGACTCTACGTAGTAGTTGCTACGACGTAGCACGTATTACGAGCTACGACACAAGTGTATCACTTTCCTCTAACTGCCTGTTAACATGCAACCTCCTAACATTCTCAAGCGAAGAGCATTTGTAGATAGCATTTTCTTTGTAAATGCACTATGTTTTTTTTAATCAGAAACCTTCGCGGGTGTGTGTAACAACCAACACTCAACATCAATCGACTGAAACCTTAGAGTACAAACATAAAAACACATTCATTTTTATTTATATAGGTAGATGAAATATTTCTTTTCCCTGATTCCCTTTTGCATGCGCAAAAACTGGTAGGTGTATGTACGCGAAGTCGTTTACAATATAATACTCGTAGCTACTACAAGTACGCACAAAGAATCACAAGAAACGAGTCTCATTTGAAGCTATCGATGTGATTACAGAAATATTTTGTATAAAAATAGTACCAGATTTTCAACGACTAAATTTTTTTGACAATTATTTTTTTATATTTCTTGTTCTCTTACTCTCGCGACCCATTCAAATTTGGACTACTATTAGGAATGTACATATGAGTATGTATATTTTCGTTGGGTCTCCACGCTGAAGCACTTGATCCTGAATAGATTTCAATGAAATTTAGTACATAGAGAGACTATTACCTGGACCTAAGAGCTGCAATCGGGCTAAGTCAGGATAAGTCGCTTATAACTAATAAATAAACCTAGCAGTAAAAAAAATACCTAGTATGTATGTTTAAAATTCAAAATGTATCTCATACCCTAAAAAAATGTCAGTGCAAAAAATATGCTATCAACAGTGACTCCCGGCCCAACCAACCTTTGTTAAATATTTAGATGGATTCATCAAAAAGGGGAAAATAAAGGCTTAAGCGGAGTCATAGTATTTAAATTGCTAAACGTTTCTGAGCACCGCCTCACGGGTATTAGAGGACAAATAAATGTATTATTAAAGACATTAAGGTAATTTATATTTCCTCAATTATGTCAGAGCCTTAATAGTGTTTCGGTGGTTTTTCATTTGTAGCGATATTGAAGATACAAGTATATGAGCGATGGATGTATTATTTGGAATTTCTAATTATCTATTTGCTATACAATACTAAGACTGAAAAATAATTTTAAAATCACATTAAATCTTTTTCCGTCCATGCCGCAGTACTGTGGAACAAACTGACCAAAACCATCCACGGTAGCCCATCTACCCATATTTTCAAATCCAAACTAAAAAAACTATTATCACAAATATAGAGAAGTATCAATCAGCACATTTAAGTGTTTTATATATTAAATATATGTATATACATATGTATGTATAAGTATATATTTTTATAAATAATATAATATGTATATTCTATATGTGATTTTTACTATTATTTCTAGTATATTTATTTCATGCGCTATATTGCCTGCTGACATCTTCCACATCCAGGGGTTGACTGGAAGAGATCTCTTTCAGAGGTAAGTCCACCTTTGTTAACTAAGTTTATTGTTTATTTTTTTTTCTGTATTACATTTAAAGTGCAATAAAGAATATAATAAAGAATTTAATAAAATATAATAAAAGGCTTAAATAATATACCTATGTGGCGCTCGAAATATTTTATACTGTTATTCCTAATCTGATAAAAACAAAATGGGACGAACCCAACGTCATCCAACAGTAGGTATTTCGCAATTTGATATTTCATAATATCATCTAAAGTTTTTTATACAGTAATTACGTTTTAAACTTAAATAGCTATTTGTGCTTTAAAATTAAAATAGATTATTATCAATTCTAATTAAATGATTATCGATTCATTATCCTATGTTCGAGTACTTCCACTCCAGTGCCGGAGCAGTCTAAAGGAAAGATATGAGCTACACGTATTCATACCTACTTCATATCCGTTTTACGAAATTGAAAATTGAAAATCTCTTTTCAATTTCAAACTAATATTACTTGTACTAACTTCAACTACAAGGTTACAGATAATCCAAAATAGATTAACTCAGTGCTAATTAAAGTTAGACTCGATCTCAAAAATTGAGATAAAGGAAGCAGCACAAAGAATTAGAAAGGAGAAGTCTGTAGATAATAGAATATTTTGTTCTAAGAATCTGAGCATTTCACAGTCCATTCTTATTTTTACCATTATAAATAAGTATGGTGGTACATTAACACACAGCACCATCTAGTTCCATGGTAAGCTACAAGGCTTGTGTTAGGGATACCAGATAGTTGATACACTACACATTTATAGCTTTAAATACATACGAGTACATATTATAAATATGAATATAAACACAAATGAATAAATGCTCCCAGCGGGACTCGAACCCGCTGGCACGGCAAGTAGGGTCACTATAAACTGAGCCAAACGTGTCGTCGAAATTTTTATTCATTCGTACTTAGTAGTCTTAAGGAAGTTTTGCAACATAAGTCTACAAGATCAAAAGACAGTGAAAAAAAAAATCGATACTGCGAGAACAGTAACTAAATTTAAGATATCTTTTATCTTAAAAGCTCAAATCTATACTAATATTATAAAGCTGAAGAGTTTGTTTGTTTGTTTGGTTGAACGCGCTAATCTCAGGAACTACTAATCCGATTTAGAAAATTCTTTTTGCATTAGATAGCCCGTTAACTGAGGAAGGCTATAGGCAATATATCATCCCGGAAAAATTTACGGTTCCCGTGGGATAGATTGCTTTGTCTAGGGACGAACCCGAAGCGGAGCGAGGTGAGTCGCTACTTATAAATAAATAGATTTTGTATATGTAATGTGTATGTACATACATGTATAGAATTTTTGCAAAATAAAGAATGGTATTAAAATGATGTCTATTTGTACTCTCACATACTACTACCTATAGATTGCTTACTTACCTATAGTTTAAGTAAAGAGCCGTAGAGCTGTTTGTGATGTATGAATGAGATTATCTTAAAGCTTAATAAATGTTGTTAAATGATGAGATACCTATTATCAATACATTATATTGCACTAATGCATTACAATAATATTGTTATCGTTATTTATATTCGAAATACAAACATATTATATGTTTGTTTGTCCCATCTCCACGCTGCAACTGAGCAACTCTATCATTATTGGTATAGAGAAAATGAACCAATGAAGGGTGACATAAATATGATAACTTTTATATACATTCTTAGGCTTACTTTGAGAGACTTAGTCTGGAGATTCCATGAAGAGACGACACATTTGGTTCAATTTGTAATGACCCTAATTGCTGTGCCAGCGGTCGCGGGTTCGAGTCCCACCGTGGGGCATTGATCTGTGTGATGAGCGAATGTTTGTACTCTAGCCATTGGTGTTTATATTTATAATATGTATGTATTTAAAGCTATATATGTGTAGTGTATCAACTATCTGGTATCCATAACAGAAGCCTCGTAGCTTACCATGGAATTAGATGGTGCTGTGTGTCCGAAATTGAATTTTATATAAAGTGACAAGTTATTTTTGATCCCAGCATATCAAGATCCCGCATAAAACGTTGGAAAAGTAGTTTGTTACTAAAATGAATTAAATCCAGGTCACTAGTGACAATATAAAAGAAGTAGCAGCAAACTAGACATTACTACGAGACTCAACAAAGTCGACCGTTTGACACTATTTCTAAACTTTACAACTTTGAGTGAGTGGCTCTATAACTTATCTGCGAGTTGAAGTCCTCGTGTCGCGACACACTCAGTGAGAGACACGACATTAAAGAGTCAACAGCTTACAAACTATAGCTCTGATGGTATTTCCAATAAATAAACTTTATATATTTTTTAGACTTTATAAATTGACATTTAATACTTTGAAGAGAGATTGTATAGTTTTTATAGAAGTTTCAAACGAGTAGGAAGTTCAATAAAAATAATGATTATTTTCCGTAATAATTATTGTAAACAATGTATTTATTTCGCGGATTTATTTAGATTTTTGGATCCCGGCGTTTCGAATGCTTTACAACAATCATGTTTTTTTTTTTTTAATTTTTAAATTCATTTTTGTATAATTGTGTATAAGTATATAAAGCCTTTGAGATGTCTAAAACCTTAGTCTCTCCCGTGACCATGTTTTATTTAAAATGTCAAATATTCGCATAAATCTAAGAAAGTATAATGTATTAGATCTTTGCTTCCTTTTAAATCCTTATATTAAATTACATATTTTTCCATATACATTTATTTAATTATTATCAAAATAAATATGATGAGTCTTACATAAAGTGATATAAACTTCTGCGAGTCTTCACTAATTTTAGATTTTCAAGTGTAATACGATATGATCATTATTTAAACATTAAAATCAAGTCAATATTGCAAATAATACATTCAAATTAGTTTCGTAGAGGTTAACAAGTGGAACTTACACCTGTAGGACATCCTTCCGCATCGATGTGTAGACTGTAGAATACTATTTATTATATTATTTATTACATATTTAATAGGGCTATAAGTAAGTACTTCAATACATTGATGATTTTTAACCTTAACTTAATAACATTTATGATTAAAAGACTTATTAGCCGTCGGAAGGTTATTGGAAAGCCGAGAATCCTCGGAGCACTAATGGACGCCGGAAAATCACTCTACCTTTACTTCGGCAGATTTTTCTTAGTTATTTTAATTATTTATTCACAGTAATAACTTTATCTCATTGTGAAGAAGTAATTTCTCGTTAATTTTTTATTCAGATTCAAACCAGAGAAGAAAAAATTATAAAATGAATGGAATTTTTGGAAGACAGCTTTCGTAACACGTGTAGTAGCTGTGCATATTGGATTTAGAGATTCTAAGTAAGCTTTTACGACATACTCGCACGTGTTACAATATAATCACGGCACTGGGCGGACTGGGATATAGACTAGCCTATGTGTATTGAGCACGCAAAAAATTGTTGCTTAATTGCGTTAAAACGACAAACTAATACACATATTTGCAATAATGATTTTTGTAAAGACTTTATTATATACTGTATTGTATACTACAATGATTTTAATTATTTTAATATATACCTATATATTTACTGTCTACAACACACTTTGTAGCATTGTACAGTAGTCTGCGATAGTTTCAAGAAGCGCATCATCTATCAGAATCGCTGAGTAGAAAAGAACTTCGAAGAAACTTGATAATGCCATAATGGATGTGATCCGCGAACTGAAAGCTGCTCGACTTAAAATCAACAACACCACGTAAAGAAACATTGGAAATAAATAAATAAGATGTTCATTTTGTGATGTAGAATCTTCTATGTATTTTAAAAAACTATTGATTAATTATTAAAGTTTTTTTAAAGAATTGTAATATTTATAATAATAACAGCTAGAGTTAAATAAATAATATTTAATTACAATATTTATTAAAAATGTTTTTTAAAATATGTTTAGAAATTAAAATCAACAAATATTGTAAGGTACTCTGGTGCCATTTTTAAAATTTTCAAAATCATTTTTGTAATTGTGGGTAGGCACTGTCTGTAACAAGTATATATGCCTTTGAGATGTCTAACACCTTAGTCTCTCCCGTGACCATGATTGCTGTAAAGCATTCGAAACGTCGGGAACCAAAATTCAAAATAAATCCGCGAAATAATCCGAAAAGATAGTTTTATTTAAACAGTAGTATTTCATACTTTCAAGTTTCGTAACAATTTTTGTATATCGTATGAAGTATCTAACACAAGTTTCAAGATCATAGACTCATAAGACAATTATTATGCTCTTCGCTAATGATGTTTATTAAATAATTAATGTTTATTACCTACACATAGAATCCCTTTATCCCCTAGTTTATGATGTTTTCGTAATACAAATGGCTATTTTTTATGTTCAATGCAAAAATGTACGACCCGGAATCAAACCCACCTACATCAGTATAACAAGTAGCAGAAATTAGAGTTGCTTTAATATACTTATAATGTCACATATTTATATCTAAATGCAAAAAACTTAAGAATGTCCAATATACATAGTACGTACAAATGTTCCAAATGTTAGAAATTGTCATTGGAATAGAAGTCGATTGCGACTATAAAATACAATACGTTATTATCGGAGATGCAAACGAGAGGACAGACCCACAATCTACATTTCCACTAATACGCCGCATGTGATATTTCTCAAACTAAAGTAAACCTTAATTTTAGCTGCATAAGTTTTAAAATTCTTCCAGCGAGTAGATAATGACGCCCGATGCCACAAGACGTCTCGTCCGCTTCGCGGCTTTAGCGGGGTCTTTTCAATAAATGAGAATGGGGGCACATTTTCGTTAGCCTTATCATTACGAACGGATGGATGTATTTGTTACATTTATTTGTATTATTCGCAAGTGCTATTTTACAAATCGCTTATTTGTTCTACAACGCGACTTTCGATTCTATTTCGATAGAAATTAAAAACCAATTTCTCCTATTCAATCGTGGTCAAAAATATTTAAATTTTAAAATCATCCTCAATCTAAATCAAACAATTTTTCATCAATTTACAAAAGCAATAGTCATTTATCTCAAAAGCTTTTTTTATATGTAGTTAATGCTGATCTAACTAATATTATTAATGTAAAA